>BSBK01003188.1:162500-407500 GCA_027943335.1 Chamaecyparis obtusa
AAAATCAAGAGGATCAAGAAGGAGGAACTTTGTTAAGAAGTCCACAAGAAGATCATCCACAAATGAAATTTCAAGAAGGAGAATCTTCAAGCCCACAAGTAAGTAATGAATCAAATCCTACACTTACAGATTTAAGATCAAGAATTACAAGAAAACTAGAAACTTGAAAGATATCTATGATCAAGAAAGTAATATAGATTTGCAATCAAATTTTTCTTTATTTTCTCAAGATCCTATATACTTTGAAGATGAAATTAAGGAAGAACATTGGATTAATGCAATGAATAATGAAATGGAATCTATTGAGAAGAATGATACATGGGAATTAGTTGATTTGCCTAAAGAAAAAGATTATATTGGTGTGAAATGGGTTTATAAGACTAAGTTCAAAGCAAATGGAGAAGTAGACAAATTTAAGGCAAGGTTAGTTGCTAAGGGGTTTGCACAAGAATATGGAGTTGATTATAATGAAACATTTTCACATGTAGCAAGACTTGATACTATTAGGATGGTTCTAGCTATTGCAGCTCAAAACAATTGGATGATATATCAAATGGATGTTAAATCAACCTTCTTGAATGGATATTTGGAAGAAGAGGTCTATGTGCAACAACCACCAGGGTATGAAATAAAAGGATATGAAGATAAAGTTTACAAGTTGAAGAAGGCACTCTATGGATTGAAGCAAGCACCAAGGGCATGGTACAACAGGATAGATTCATACATGATAGAGAATGGATTCAACAGAAGCACTAGTGAGCCTACATTATACACCAAGGTCAACGAACAAGGTCAATTTTTGATTTTCTGCTTGTATGTTGATGATTTGATCTTTACAGGTAATCTCTCTATTGATATGTTCAAGTCTACAATGAAAAAGGAATTTGATATGACAGATTTGGGTTTGATGAAATATTTTCTGGGTATAGAAGTTACACAAAATGATAAAGGTATTTTCATTTGTCAAAGTAAGTATGCATGATGTTTTGAAAAGGTTTAGAATGATTAATTGCAGCCCAGTTTCTATAGCTGTAGTAGTGAGGACAAAACTAAGTAGAGAAGATAATGAGAAAGACTTTGATTCAACTCTATTCAGAAAATTGGTTGGTAGTTTGATGTATCTCATAGCAACTCGACCGGATTTGATGTATGCAGTGAGTTTGATTTCTAGATTCATGGATTCACCTAAGAACTCACATTGGCAGGCAGGAAAGAGAATTTTAAGGTATATTTCAGGAACTATAAATCATGGCATATTGTATTCTACTTCAAATGATTTTCAATTGGTTGGATATACAGATAGTGACTTTGCAAGAAATATTGATGATAGAAGAAGCACATCTAGATATGCATTTCATCTAGGAATAGGTGTTGTGGCATGGGCATCCAAGAAGCAGCCTATAGTGACTATCTCATCAGCTAAAGCAAAGTATGTAGCAGGTACATCAGCAGCATGTCAAGCAATATGGATGCATAGAATCTTGAAGGATCTGAAGCATAAGCAAGAGAAACCTACTACAATCTACTGTGACAATAATTCCACAATCGTACTTTCAAAGAATCATGTATTTCATAAGAGGACAAAGCACATTGATACTAGATATCACTTCATTTGAGAGTTGGTCAATAGCAAAGAAATCAATCTTCAGCATTGTAGCTTGCAGATATATTCACAAAGGCATTAGCACAAGGACAACTTGAATTTTTGAGACAACTTTTGGGCATTGTAAATATTAATGTAATGAGTAATTAGTGGTAGAAATTAGGGGGGAGTGTTAAAAGTTTCTAGTAATTTCTACCATAATTTTGTCCTTTATGCTGGAATTTTTTGGAAAAGTCCAGAAATTTACATTTTCTAGAATTGTTTCCAGAAATTTCTCAAGTTGTAACTAGTAGCTTCCAGAAATTTTTTCAATGCCTATATAAAGGCATCTTGTAAATCATTTTGGGAGTACAGAGCAATACAAAATCTATGTTATATTGTGTCGCAGCACTCTGTGTCTTCATTCTAATTCTACCTCTGCACACATCACCAACTGTTTTAATTGGAACAAATCTCTAGCAAGTCTGCCATTAAATGTCCAACCCCTCATGATTGGCAAGACGGAGTTTGGCAACATCATGACAGCAGAGTAACGGTCCATGCCAAGAATTCAGATTATTTGATCGGCAACAACAATAATTTTGATTAGAGATCAGAGCAATCAAAATTGAACAAATAAAAATGTCTACTACTGAAAACAAAAAGAGAAAAATAAAAAGAGAAATGCAGGTAGCTACCAAAGGTTTCATAAGAGAAAAATAACAATAGTGAGAAGAGTGAGTAACGAGGAAGGGAAAAGTGAGGTTAAATAAGTTGAGAGGCGCGTATTATGTTTCAATACTCGTTAGAGACGGCATGAAATGAGTGAAGACGACGGTGAACATGGGAAAGTGAATTTAACACGACATCAAATCAAATGAGTCCCACCTTTCCTTATAACTTAGCTCGTGAATTAACAAGTCCACATGACGGTGGACACGGGAAAGATTACAAAATGACAATTTATTATCCTTCGAATAGATGGAGATGATAATGTCAAACTGCCGTGCCGAGGAGGGTGGAAATGTATAAATCTATAATTTTAAGTTTTAATCTGCAACTTGCATTTTAGACTATTATATATTTGTTTTACAAGGTGGGGATCTAGTAAGTTCTTAACTATTATTAGATAGGGCATAACTCTATCATTTTGTGTGCTGTAATAAAATGGTTTATACTAATTAAGTATATAGGAATTCATAGTTATATATAGGCCAAGGATAAAGTTCTCAAATATCTCATAAAGTTCTCAAATACTTTCTTAAGCATATATCATAGGAAAAAGGTGTAAAAATATCATAAGAGAATAGTTCAAGAAGATAACAGAACATTACCAAACATCACACCAAGGGTTATAAATTCCTATTTCAACAATGGGTTAAGTACATGGAAATGGGGAGAAATTAGTGGCTAGCCCTAAGATTTCACCAAAGTATGTTCATCTTATGTAAAACATAACATATATTTTTAATGTATATACATTTTTTATACTTTAATTTTATTTTTTTATGATACCATCCATTTAAACTTGGATTTCAAAGCACAAAAGTTGAACATCTCTTGTGGATCTTTAATTTATGTTTTTAATATAAAACAACTTGAATTTATTCTTGAACCTCATCAAATTTACATTTTTTGCAAAAAGAATTTACGAAAGAAATACCTAAACAAAGAGCTACTTCTAATCTTTCTAAACATAAAATTTACTTTTATTCTAAATAAGTTAAGATATTTGATTATATTTCTTTGAAGATTGTCTTTATATCCCTCATATACATATCACATATGTATTGATTTTTTTATAACATTTTCTTAGAGTTCAAGTTGTGCCACATTTTAGGTCAACTTATCAACACAAGTGAGTTTTAATATTTATAACTAAAGCTAATTTTGGTCAAAAATATAGTCTAGCTAGATTCATTCTAAGTTAGATATGGACCACAACTTTTCCAATTGGAAGTGTCTACTAAATACATATTTTATACCACTTTGGATCCAATTATCAAAAAATTAATTTAATTGAAAAATATGATGTTTCAAAAACTCTATCTCTTTTAAATAATATATTTTAAGAAATATAATAGTACCCCTTTGTAGATCTATAACTGGAATTTTTTTAATTATTTAGATGTAGATGTAGATGTAGATGTGTATATGTATATGTATGTAAGTATGTATGTATGTTAATATTTAAATTTTAATATTTAATTGAAAGCATATCACAACACTAAATATAAGGTTGATGATCTTGTCAAGGAGAAATATTATGATTTGTTTGAAAATTTTGAAACAATATGATACAATGGAGAAACAATAAAAAAGAGAATCTATGTCAAGATGATATATACAAGATAAAAGGTGTTGCTAAATGGAAAGAATTAATTTCTGTATAGATAAATTTATAAATGTATTTAAATATATATTTATAAAAATTAGTCAATAAATATATTCATGCACTAAAGTTTGAAGTTATCAATACACACAAAAATGAAAAAAACTAAAGATGATAAAATTTATTATATAAAGAATGACGCTCCAAGTAACTTTAATTTTAGTATTTTATCAGTAGCTAAATTTTGGTGTTTATTTTATAAAATTCTATATTAAAATAATTTTTTAATTTTTTAAAAAATTACAAACACAAAATATACTCAAAATATATGCATTTTATTAGTTTACATCATTTCAAATTTTAATTTAACATATATGTCACTTTCTAGTGATTCAATTTAAAATGTTGAATCAATATTTGTCATTCCTTTATAAAAGTGTGACACAACTAGCTATAGTTGTCTTGTGGCCCTCGGTTGATTTTTTGTGAAAGAACAAAATTGAAGTATCAGTTCAAATGCTAGCATCCTCCATCAAAGATTGTTTATCCTTGTACAATGAGATTTAAGCCATTTATCTTGGGCATGTAGACATGGATGAATCCTTGTAGAGACTACACATGGAAGGTGACCAATCTATAATGTCACAAACCATGGATACTCTATATTAGTAGAGATGGATTCTTTCCTAGTATAAATGTAAGCACCTAAGTTGATGCTAGCTTGTGCCCAATGATTGGTCTCCACTATACACAATTGGTTGGTGCAAACAACTCAATGCACACTCTTAATTAATCAACTAATCCTCGGTTTGTTGGATATTGCTAATGCATGGGGAGGTGGTTGAGACATTTTATATGTTTAATCAATATGTTACTAAATGGGCATTCATACTGTTGTCATTTTTGTTTTATCACTATTGTCAACATATGTTTCTGTGAGAAGATCAGGCTAGTTATTATAGTGTACAGATACTGTATGGATGTTTCAGAAGCTGTGAAGTCAAATGAGAGTTTAGGAAGATGTGATCTTATATCCAAGATCGCATCATGCGATGTTTCATATTGGATGAGTTAAAGATTTTTGGTGAAGACTGGTTACTGAACAGTGACAATGGAAGTTGACAGAGCTAATCTATGTGGTTCTGGCATATCTTATAGAAGGTTTGGATTCTATGCATGCAAACTTGAGGGATGAAAGACAAGGTACTAGAGAATGTTAGTTGGTTAGCATAAGGTACAAAATGCTGGATGATGTCAATCATGGCATGTGTTTTGGAGAAGACTTATTTGGGAGCTGACTTTAGAGATGTAGCATGCATTTTGGTTGGGGATTGTAAATTAAGGATGTCGGTCCTTAATTGATGTAATGTAGTCATTGTATGCTTATCTCAGATACTATGTGTATCTTAGCAAGGGTTTATATAATTATTTAAATTAGGAAAGCCTTATGGGCCTACTTAATCATGAGAATTATAATAGGGTATATATGTAAGATCTTTTCTTTGGAAAAGATATGGATGATATGTATGTGATATAAAGAGAGTATGAAAGCTACGAGCTTGTGTCTACTGATGTAGAGTAGAGGTTTACTAGTGCACTTCATTGGAACTGATCAAACAAAGATAATTGCTGCCAGAAAATTTAAAAGATTGTGTATTTCTTTATATACACCTGTGTTGTGAACAGTGAGTTTTGAAGGTGGATTTAACCTTGTTTTGACAATGAGCCCACACTTTCTTCTTGACTCCTAACAGGGTATGTCCTCTAACAAGGACTGTGTAATGTAATGTTTCAATAAGCTCCTAATAGGGCTAAATCTTCTAACAAGGATACTATACTCTCGGTACATCATTTGTGGGTGCTAATTCCCACCGAGGTTTTTACCTTTAACAGGGTTTCTCCGCCACCAAAATATTGTGTTGGCATTCATTGTGTTCATTGGATATGATATTGCTGCTATTCAAAGTTTAAAGTTTAATAATCTTCCATACAACTGATTCACCACCCCCCACTCTCAGTTGTATTATGGACTATTATTCCCAACAATTGGTATCAGAGCTTGTGGTCCTTAGAGAGAAATCTTAACAACTTGAGCTGATCTTGGAGATGGCATTCTATAGGAAGGATAGTCTGAAATTTGATCCTGAAAACTTTGACAGTTGGAAGAACAAGATGCAAACTCATGTGCTATGTTTGGGCATCGACTATTGGTTGATTTCAAAGAATAAGGTAGCTATGAAGACTGAGAGTGATTTTCCATTAGCTACTGATGATGAAAACAAGGTATTTGCATACAACATGATTGCAAGGGAAGCATTGATCAACGCACTATCTGAAGGTGATTTTACTAAAGTTAAAGACTTGGATTCGACATATGAAATTTGGAAAAGATTAGAAGCATTATATGAAGGAGACAAATATACCAAGCAAGTGAAGTTACAAAACTAGAAAACAAAGATGGAGAAGCTGCAAATGAAGGATGATGAGAGTATTAGGGCTTATGTTCAAAGAGTTATAGAAGTTTTGGTTGGAATCAGAAATTATGGAGGCACTTATGATGAAGAATAAGTTGTTGTGAAGATCCTTAGATCATTGAATCCTGTGTACAAGTTCAAGGCTATGTCTATTCAAGAGACTATACCTTTAACTCCTAACTTTAGTAGAGAGATGTTGATTGCAAAGCTAACTCCCTTTGAAGCTGTTGAAATGGGATATTCAGTACCTAAAGTTGAATCTGCATTCAAGGCATCTACACACAAGAAAATGTTTGCACTTCTGAGCACCAGTAGTGAAGACCTAAAAGAAGAGCTTGGTGAGTATGTTGAGGAATGGGAACAGATAATGGTAGAGGAAAGAAAGATGGATGAACTTGTTGCACTAATTGTTAGAAGAGAAAAGAGAGGTAAGGTAAAATTTGAAGGCAAGTTACTCTTGAAATGTTTTTCATGTAATAAGGTAGGTCATTTTGCATCTAGATGTCCTACAAGAGTTCCTAAGTACAAGCCTAAGTTTTTCAAATCTAAGAAGGATAAGGAATGTTATTATGCTAGTGAAGGCATTTTTGATGATGATGATTTAGATTATGAAGAAATTGGATTTGTTGCTATTAGAGATGAACTAGTACATGAGGAAAAGGATTTAGTATCTCATGTTGATAAGAAAATTGAATGGATAATAGAAAGTGGTTGTTCACATCTTATGACTGGAGATAGAAACAAGTTTGTTAAATTAATGAAGTGTGATGGTGGTGTTGTGAGATTTAGAGACAATCTTCCTAAACCTATCATAGGTGTAGGATCTATTACTTTGGATGGGAAGACTAATACTGATAATGTGTTGCATGTTGATGGGCTTAAGAAAAACTTGTTGAGTGTTGGACAGTTGATGGATAAAGAGTTTCAATTAAGTTTTTTAATGGTAAATGTTTTATCAAAAGTAAGGTAGGAAAGCTGATTGCAACTGGTACTAAATCTAGAGGTAATGTATTTGAATTAAATACATCTGGAGCCTCTTGTTTTGTTGTGAAGGTAGATGATAGTTGGTTATGGCACATAATATTTTTTCATGTTCATTTTGATAACATTGTCAGGCAAGTTTGGCTAATGCAGTAAGAGATCTACTGAAGATTGTGAAACCATCTAACACTATATGCAGAGAATGTGTTATGGGAAAATAGACCAGAAGCAGTTATAAAAGAAAAGCATATACATCAAAAGGAAAGTTTAATTTGGTACATACAGATCTATGTGAACCTACAAGGACAAGATCATACTATGGTGAAAGGTATTTCATACTTTTTGTTGATGACTTTTCTAGGATGATGTAGGTTACTTATTTGAAAGAGAAATCAGAAGCATTTGATAAATTCAAGTTGTTCAAAGAAAAAGTAGAGAATGAATTAGGTTTAAAGATAAAGTTTTTGAGGTCGGATAGAGGTGGAGATTTTACTTCAGACTTATTCAATTCATATTGTGAAGAGAATGGAATAAAGAGACAGACATCTGCTCCTAGGACTCCACAACATAATGGGATAGCAGAGTGAAGGAACAAGACTATACTTGATGCTACTAGGACAATGTTGCTTGAATAAAATGTATCTCATATGCATTGGAGAGAGGAAAGAATTCAAATCAGAGAAGGTACAAGTAAGACTCCTTATGAATTATGGTTTGATCATACTCCTATAGTAAAATATTTCAAAATATTTGGTAGTAAGTGTTATATCAAGAGAGATGATGAGATAGGAAAGTTTGATGCTAGAAGTGATGAAGGATTTTTTCTTGGTTACTCTACCAAGAGCAAGGCTTATAAATTTTTCAGTCTAAGATTGAGAAAGATGATTGAAAGTAACAATGTAAGGATAGATGAGAAATTTCAAATACAAGAGAGAATGTATGACAATAATTAGATTACAAAGATCAAAGAGGCTGTTGCAAAAGAAGAAGAAGAACTTGTTGAGGCAGAATGTGAAAAAGAAACTTTTGATGTTGACACAAATGAGGCTATTGAGGTTCCTAAGACTCTGAGGTATGTAAAGATTAATCATCTTGAAAATCAAATTATTGATGATTCTAATCAAGGAGTAATGACTAGATCAAAGGTTAGAGAAGAAATTTGTTTGATTTCTCAAGTTGAACCAAAGACTACAAATGAAGCATGTAGAGATGAATCTTGGATAAATGCTATGAAGGAAGAGTTAGATCAAATAAAGAAGAATGACACTTGGGAATTAGTTCCTAGACATAAAGACAAAAATGTAATAGGAACTAAATGAGTTTTTAGAAACAAAATGAATGAAGAAGGAATTGTTTTAAGAAAAAAAAGGAAGACTAGTATGTAAGGGATATTCATAGCAAGAAGGCATAGATTTTGAAGAAACATTTTCTCCTGTTGCTAGAATAGAGGTTGTGAAATTTTTCTTGGCCTATGCTACGCATAAAAACTTCAAGGTATATCAAATGGATGTGAAATCTACATTCTTGAATGGGGTTCTTGAAGAAGAGGTATACATAGAAGAACCATATGGATTTCCTCTATTTGAAGATAGAGACATGGTATGCAAGTTGAAGAAGGCACTGTATGGACTAGAGCAAGCTTTAAGGGCTTGGTATGCAAGGTTAGACAAATACCTACTTCACCTTGGATTTAGAAAAGGTAATGCTGACAGTAATTTACATTTAAGAACTAGTGAAGATGGAGTTGTGATAATTGAAGTTTTTGTTGATGATATTATCTTTTGGGGAAATGATGAATTGTGTAAGAAGTTTTCTAAAGAGATGGAGGATGAATTTGAGATGTCCATGATAGGTGAAATGGAATTATTTCTTGGACTGCAAATAATTCAGAATAAGAATTGTATTTTTATTTCTCAGACTAAGTATCTTAAAGAAATGTTAAATAAATTTGGAATGGAAGACTGTAAACCAGTGGGAACACCCATGATGACTAGTAATAATCTATCAAGTAATGATGAAACTTGGTGTGTATTTCAGACCAAGTACAGATCAATGGTTGGTGAATTACAATATCTGACTCATACCAGACCGTATATCGCTAATGTTGTTGGAATTGTGGCTAGATATTAGGTAGAGCCAAAGGAGACACACCTAGCTACTATGAAAATAATATTTAGATATATGAAAGGGACAATTGAATATGGCCTATGGTATGATAGGAATGATAGTTTTGAACTTCATTCTTATAATGATGTGTATTGGGAAGGAAACATCGATGACAAGAAGAGTACTAGTGGTGGTGCATTTTTCCTTGGGAAAAAGTTGGTTTCATGGTTAAGTAAGAAGCAAGATTGTATAGCTCAATCTACTGTGAAATTAGATTATGTTTCTCTTGTTAATTGCACTCAAATTGTTTGGATGAAGAAAATGTTGAAGGATATTGGAATAACTTTTGATGAGCCAGTGGTTATCTATTGTGATAACACCAATACAGTGAATATGTCAAAAAAACTTGATGATGCATTCTAAAACTAAATATATTTCTATCAATGTATCACTTCTTCAAAGACAAGGTGGCAGAGAAGGAGATAAAGTTGGAGTATATTAGCACAAAGGAACATATTGCTGACATCTTTACTAAGTTGTTGCTAAAAGATACCTTTGAATATCTCAGAGGTATGCTTGGGGTTCAAGCCCCTCCTTGTTAGAATTAAATGATGCGGAGATGCATCAGTCCAAAGGTTCTTAGAGCCTTATCATTTTCTAGACTTGATGTAGGGATCTACTCCTCAGGGGGAGTGGTCATATGTGGAAGCTTACAAAATATATTTTGGTGACTCGGCGCCTAGTTCATGGAAGATGAACAAGGATGTATATTTAAAGAGAATAAATGACAACATTGATCTATATTGCATTTAATATGATGGTTACATTTTTCATAGCCTGATATCTTCATACCATCTCTTGATAGTATTTGCAACTAGTTTTATGTCTTATATCATAGTTTTTCATAGGCCTTAACACATTATCTCTAGAAGTACAATGAAGATTTGATTAATTTGTACATGGTAGTTTTTCCTTGCCTCCCATTTAATTATTTTAGGTGGCTTCGAAACACGACAATAGTGAGAGATGATAAGAAAATGAATGAAGCATAACAAATCAAATGACAATTTGTATTATCTTTCCACTATGGAAAGGAATTCATGCATTTCCTTCGAATAGACAGAGATGATAATGTCAAACTGTCATGCCGAGGAGGGTGAAAATATATAAATCTATCATTTCGGACACATAAATATTGATAGATTTGAGTAAAGTGATAGAGACTTGAGGTTGAGTTGATTAGAAAGTGAGAGAAACACAATATGTCAAACTGCATATGGAAATTATTGTGACCATACAACTCCAAAATCTTTTCTCGTGTAAAGTCTTAAATATAACAACTCTATTTTAGTGTTGGTTAATTGTTTTTGGGCGCTGTTCATATGATTATGTATTAGCTTAGTTTATTTTAGGGAGATGATTTTTACTATTTTTTGGGTAAGTACACAAAGATGGGGGACCAAAAAGATGCCACTTCTCTTTTTGGCCCCCCATCGCGCATAGTGCACACGCCCTATGGTTTGGGTTGCCCGAGACTTAGGCTTGGGAAATCCAAACCAAAGCACATGCACCCTATAGGGTGCACACACTTTGGTGTTTTCCAAAGGGCATACGCCATATAGGGTGCATGCCATTTTAAAAAGATTATAAAGTTTGTTGCACGCGGGTTTGGAAGCTCATTTTACTTTCTCAAACCCGTGTTTTCATCTAAGAGGAGATTCTAAAGTGTGCACACCCTCTTATATTTGCTTGTGAATTGATTGTTTTTGTTCATCCATTGATCAAATGGCTCCACGATGTCGTCAAGTTCGATCTGGAAGAAGTGGTAAGTGTTTTACAGCTTATCATGCCTCTTATTTGTTTTAAAATTTTAGTTTTGTTGCAATTTTTTTTTGTTTGAATTTGTTTTGTTAAATTTTTTTTTTTGTTTAAATTTGTTGTGTAATGAAGATTTTAAAATGTATTTTTTTTAATTGCCAGGAAGAAATAATCTCCCTCCACCAAACCCTCTGTCTCCTCATGAAGAACCAAATGAAGAACTGAATGAAGAAAAAAATGAAGAAAATGAACCTCAATTGCCTCCACCAATTGAGAAACCTCCTCCTAGACATAACAAAATTTGATGAACCAAATTGAAATAGGGCAAAAAGGATTAGAATCTTTAATTAATAGGTTAAAAGATTCTAGTGGTACAAATCTCGGAAGGGAGAGACTTGCAAAATCATTAGAAGTAATCTTGACCCACGTAAGCGCAGTTATTGGGAAAATTAATTTATGGCAGGATAAAAGAGAAGAACAAAAACAATATTATGCAAATAAATTATCTTATGCGGACATAAGAAAGAAAAAAAATCACAAAAGATGACATTTGCCAACTATTTAAAAAACTAGGGGATGCAAATACTCTTAGAACTACAACAAGGAGGTTCCCAATTCATTGGTGCATAAATCAAGACATTAAAAACAATTTTTGGGAGAGATGGTGGATGGTCTTTGATTCGCCTCCTTGTAACAATCATGAGGTTCTTATATATTTCTTGAGGAAACTCTATTGCGAGTTTGTACTCAAGGAGGTGCCAAATTATTTTGACATTCTGGATTCTCAGGGTAGAGGAGGGGGTTCATCATTTGATTGAGCAAGGGCACATCATGACCCTAACACACCTAGGGCTGCTATTGGCAAGCCACAGTTGGATCATGTTAGTATTCCTTCCATTGTGAAGGAACATGTAGAGGAAGACACACTAGGCACGATTAGTGCTTTGACACAGACTCTCATTCAGTGTGCCACTCCTTTAGTTGTCAAGGGTGACTATGGTCAATCCTCGAGGGGGCATATTTTTCGGTCATGTGGATGCTTGTGCACATTTGGTACTAGTGAGAGAGAGGAATCTAAGGATTATGGATTGATGACTGATAGCTTTCTAAATATGACATTTGGCATTCACACACAGGTAAATATTTTCATGTTCATTAAATTGCTTTGATCATATTTTATTTATAAAAGAATAACTATTTAATTTAGTATCTATTGTTTATGATGAAAATCCAGGGCAAGAGTGTCAGTGGCGGTGGAAGTGGTAATGATCCTAATGTCCCCTTTTACACACCATCATCAATTCCACAAGTATGTATCAAACATTTAATTAACATATTTGATTATTATGTAATTATGTGAATAATTGTATCCTAACTTATTGTGCATGTGCATTAGATGTGCACTGGTGGACCATTGACGTTCACAACAGACAGCGAAGGGCATCATGCAACTTTCCTTGAGGTATCTTTATTTACATATTAATTGCATTTACTTGATCATATTTAATTAATGAATGAATGACTAAATTACTAGACAAATTATGATCAAAATCCAGAGGCACGATGATTACATTCTTTCACCTAGGTTTGTGAGGTCACCATTGAGTCCATAGGTATACATGTAATAATGCATTATAATTAACATATCAGTAGTACATTCTTATATGAATGGTTATCTTATAGTTTTCCATGTACATGTGCACTAGTTGAATGTTGGAGCTTCGACTTCAACATCGCACACTGGAGGATGCGGTGGAACCTTCACGGAGGTATCATTTACTCATTAGTAGGGTTGTAAAAAAGATATGTAATCTTGATAACTGCATAATTTACTTTTTTTTTTTTTTTTTCATTTTCAGCTTTTGACATTAGAGACTCCTCCTTCTATCCATGATACTTTGGATCATGGAGTAGCTATAGCAGTAGCTAGTTCTGAAGCATTGATAGATGTATGAAAGAGCTCACTTAACTTTAATTGTTATTTTAATAGTTTGTATTGAATTTTATAATGATATCCATGTATGCATTTTAATTATTATTTTGATCATTTTTGTAGGGACTTATGACTCTAGATTGCTAGCATGCACCTTCGGTGGATGAACATAGTGACTATTTGCTAGCGGTAAGCCAATATTCAATTTTATGTCATTGTATAATTCAATTTTGATTTATATTAGTTATCTCTATCTAATTTTTTTTATCAGGTAGAGCTAATGAAGAGTCTAGACAGGAGGATGAGTGAGCGCACTCGGAAGACTACAACATCCACTGCATCTCCATCGACATGATGATCAAAGACAGCTCAAGATTTGTTTTCTTCCCCTAGCTGGAAAGGACTAGATTAGGGATATGGATTGTATTCCTATATGGCATTAGTTGACATATTTTTTGTATATTGTATCAGTGATATGTTGTACATCCATTTAGCTTTGAGGAAGCCAGTTTTATTGTATTGAATATATTCAATGTATGACATTATTGGACATATATATTTGACTTCATGCCCTGTGAATATATTTTTTTTATGTTTTAGGTATGCAATTCATGTGTTTGGTGTATTGATGTATACTAAATTATGTTTATGTTCATGTCTTTTCTTTGTAAATTTCTCATGCCTTATAGTTATGCTTGTATGTAATGAAATGAATGCATAAATGCCAGTCACTATCCTCAATAACAGACAATTCCTAAACTATAATAATAACAAAAGTAATGAAATGAATGCATAAATGTATAAATATCATATAAGGATTCTTGGGGTACCCTAATGTTGGCAAGAGTTCTTTTATTAATAAGATTACTACAGTAGATGTGGATGTGCAACCTTATACTTTTACAAACTAACTTCTAATTGTCCCTTAACTGACTGATTGATAATGACAAACACTAGAATACATATTTGCACTCATCCTACTGCTCACCCCAGAGTCATCGGTGTTGTTCGAATGACTTTGTGTACCAAAAAAGGTTGTCAGTAGCATTTAGCCAACCATTCAAAGTTGTTGAAACAAATGGTTTGATGCTACAATTGACGATTTGAAAGATACACAACATTGGCCATTTGAATTGAGGAACACTTTAAGTTCTGACACCGACTGAGAATGTGTTGCCAAATTTAAAAGAAGTTGAATCTCTAAAAACTAAGATAGGCTTTTGTAGACCCTAGCAACACGGTCTCGTAGCACTTGACGGATTGATTCTACCTTGCATGAACTCCGAGATATGACCCCACAAAGATCATTGATTTCATGCTTAAGAGACCTTGAGGGACACTTTGGCTTGGAGTCATCAACGGCATTTGAACGACTATGCATGGTGAATGAGGTTGCCCCTAGTGTTTACCCGACCATTCAAAGCTTTCAGAACTGACAAGTCGATGCTACGACCGACAGTTTGAAAGATACACAACATTGGTCATTTGAACTGAGGAACACTTTAAGTTTTGACATTGACCGAGAATGTGTTGCTGAATTTAAAAGAAGTTGAATCTCTAAAAAATGAGATAGGCTTTTTTAGGCCATGGCAACATGGTCTTGTAGCACCTAATGGATTGATTCTACCTCACACGAGCTCCGAGATATGAATCCCCAAAGATTGTTGATTTCATTCTTAAGGGACCTTGAGGGACACTTCAACACAGAGTCATCGGCGGGGTTCGAACAACTATGTGTGGTGAATGAGGTTGCCACTAGTGTTTACCCAACCATCCAGAGCTATTCGAATAGATAGTTTGATGCTACGACCGACGGTTTGAAATATATGCAATGTTGGTCATTTGAACTGAGGAACACCTTGAGTTCTGCACCGACAAAGAATGTGTTGTCAATTTTAAATGAAGTTGAATCTCCAAAAACTGAGATAGGCTCTTGTAGACCCTGAAAACATAGTCCAATAGCACCTAACATATTGATTCTACCTTGCACAAGCTTCGAGATATGACCTTGCAAAGATCACTAATTTCTTTCTTAAGAGACCTTGAGGGACACTTCAGCATGGAGTCATCGGCGGGGTTTGAATGACTATGCATGCCAAACGAGGTTTCCCCTAGCATTTACCCAACCATTCAGACCTGTTGGAACTGACGGTTCGATGCTATGACCAATGGTTTGAAAGATATGCAACATTGGTCGTTTGAATTATGGAACACTTTGAGTTCTGACACCAACCGAGAATGTGTTGCTGAATTTAAATAAATTTGAATCTCTAAAAACTGAGACAACATTTTGTAGGCCTCGATAACACGGTCCTGTAGCACCTGACAGATTGATTCTACCTTGCACGAGCTCTGAGATATGACTCCACAAAGATCATTGATTTCATGCTTAAGAGACCTTGAGGGACACTTTGGCCCAGAGTCATTGGCGGGGTACAAATGACTGTGCATGCTGAATGAGGTTGCCCCTAGCATTTACCCAACCATTCAAAGCTATTGGAACTGATGGTTTGATACTATGACCGATGGTTTGAAAGATACACAATGTTGGCCATTTGAATTAAGGAACACTTTGAGTTTTGACACCGACCGAGAATGTGTTGCCAAATTTAAATGAAGTTGAATCTCTAAAAATTGAGATAGAATTTTGTAGGCCTTGGCAACACAGTTTCGTAGCATCTGACAGATTGATTCTACCTCACACGAGCTCCAAGATATGACCCTGCAAAGATCATTGATTTCATGCTTAAGAGACCTTGAGGGACACTTAAGCATAGTCATCGGCGGGGTTCAAATGACTGTGGGTGCTGAACGAGGTTGCCACTAGTGTTTACCCGACCATTCAGAGCTATTGGAACTGATGATTTGATGCTATGACCGATGGTTGGAAAGATATGCAACGTTGGCCATTTTAGCTAAGGAACACTTTGAGTTCTGACACTGACTAAGAACATGTTGCCAAATTTAAAAGAAGTTAAATCTCTAAAAACTAAGACAAGATTTTGTAGCCCTCGACAACTCAGTCCTGTAACAATTGACAGATCAATTCTACCTCGCACAAGCTCTGAGATATGACCCTGCAAAGATCACTGATTCCATGCTTAAGGGACCTTGAGGGACAATTCAACACAAAGTCATTGGCGGGGATCAAAGGAATGTGAGTGGTGAACGAGGTTGCTGCTAGCATTTACTCAGCCATCCAGAGTTGTTTGAATAGACGGTTCAATGCTACGACTGACAGTTTGAAAGATACGCAACATTGGCTGTTTGAACTGAGGAACACCTTGAGTTCTGACACCAACTGAGAATGTGTTGCCAATTTTAAATGAATTTGAATATCCAAAAACTAAGACACACTTTTGTAGATCCTAGAAACACGGTCCCATAGCACCTGACGGATCAATTCTACCTCACATGAGCTCTGAGATATGACTCTGCAAAGATCATTGATTTCATGCTTAAGAGACCTTGAGGGACACTTCAACATGGAGTCATTGGCGGGGTTTGAATGACAGTGGGTGCCAAAAAAGGTTGCTACTAGCATTTACCTAGCCATTCACAGCTATTGGAATAGATAGTTTGATGCTTCGACCAACGGTTGGAAAGATACACAACATTGGCCATTTTAGCTAAGGAACACTTTAAGTTCTGACATTGATTGAGAATGTGTTGCCAAATTTAAAAAAAGTTGAATCTCTAAAAATTGAGATAAGCTTTTGTAGGCCCCGGCAACACGGTCTTGTAGCAACTTACGAATTGATTCTACCTCACACGAGCTTTGAGATATGACCCCGCAAAGATCATCGATTCCATGCTTAAGGGACCTTGAGGAACACTTCAGCACGGAGTCACCGGCAGGGAACAAATGACTATGCATGGAAAAGAAGGTTTCCACTAGCATTTACCTGGCCATCCAGAGCTATTGGAATAGACGGTTCAATGCTACAACTGACAGTTGGAAAGATACGCAACATTGGTCATTTCAACTGAGGAACACTTTAAGTTTTGACACTGACCAAGAATGTGTTGCGGATTTTAAACAAAGTTGAATCTCTAAAAACTGAGACAGGCTTTTGTAGGCCCTGACAACACAGTCTTGTAGCAACTGATGGATCCATTCTACCTTGCATTAGCTCTGAGATACGACCCCACAAAGATCACTGATTCCATGCTTAAAGGACCTTGAGGGATACTTTAGTACAGAGTCATTGGTGGGGATCGAAGGATTGTGTGTGGTGAACAAGGTTGCCAATAGCATTTACCCAGCCATCTAGAACTATTAGAATAGACGGTTCGATCCTAGGACCGATGGTTGGAAAGATACACAATGTTGGTCATTTTAGCTAAGGAACACCTTGAGTTCTGACACTGACCAAGAATGTGTTGTCAAATTTAAATGAAGTTAAATCTCTGAAAACTAAGATAAGATTTTGTAGGCTCTGAAAACACAGTCTTGTAGCAACTGACGGATCAATTCTACCTTGCATGAGCTCCAAGATACAACCTTGCGAAGATCACTAATTCCATGCTTAAGGGACCTTGAGGGACACTTCAACACGGAGTCATCAGCGGGGATCGAAGGATTGTACATGGAAAATGAGGTTACCACTAGGGTTTACCCAACCATCTAGAGCTATTCAAATAGATGGTTCGATGCTACGACCAATGGTTGGAAAGATACACAATGTTGGCCATTTCAGCTGAGGAACACCTTAAGTTCTGACATCGACTGAGAATGTGTTACAAAATTTAAATGAATTTGAATCTCTTAAAACTAAGAGAGGCTTTTGTAGGCCCTAAAAATATGGTCCCATAGCAACTAATAGATCGATTCTACATCACACAAGCTTTGAGATATGACCCCACCAAAATTTCCGATTCCATGCTTAAGGGACCTTGAGGGACACTTTAGCATGGAGTTATCGGTGGGGATCGAATGACTATGCATGGAAAAAAAGGTTTTCACTAGCATTTACCTGGCCATCCAGAGCTATTGGAATAGATGGTTTGATGCTACGACCAATGGTTGGAAACATACACAATGTTGCTCATTTCAGCTGAGGAACACCTTGAGTTCTGACACCGATCGAGAATGTGTTGCCAAATTTAAAAAAAGTTGAATCTCTAAAAATTGAGATAGGCTTTTGTAGACCTTGGCAACACCATCTCAGAACACCTAATGGATCAATTCTACCTCACACAAGCTCTGAGATATGACCCCACAAAGATTGTTGATTCCATGCTTAAGGGACCTTGAGGGACACTTCAGCACGGAGTCGTCGGTGGGGATCGAATGACTATGCGTGGTGAACAAGGTTGTCACTAGTGTTCACTTGACCATCCAGAGCTATTGGAATAGATGGTTTGATGCTACGGTTGATGGTTGGAAAGATACACAACATTGGCCGTTTCAGTTGAGGAACACTTTGAGTTCTAACACTGACCAAGAATGTGTTGCCAAATTTAAATGAAGTTGAATCTCTCAAAACTAAGATAGGCTTTTGTAGGCCCCAACAACATGGTCCTGTAGTAACTAATGAATTGATTCTACCTCACATGAGCTCTGAGATATGACCCTGTAAAGATTGTTGATTCCATGCTTAAGGGACCTTGAGGGAGACTTCAACACAGAGTCGTCAACAGGGATCAAACTACGATGCGTGGAAAAGGAGGTTGCCACTAATTTTTACCTGAACATATAGAGCTATTGGAATAGACAATTTGATGCTATGACTGATGGCTAGAAAGATGCGCAATGTTGGTCATTTCAGCTAAAGAACACCTTGAGTTCTGACACCAACCGAGAATGTGTTACCGATTTTAAATGAAGTTGAATCTCTAAAAACTAAGATAGGATTTTGTAGGCCCCGACAACATGGTCTTGTACCAATTGATGGATCCATGATACCTTGCACAAGCTCTGAGATACGACCCCACAAAGATCATTGATTTCATGCTTAAGGTACCTTGAGGGACACTTCAACATGAAGTCATTGGCGAGGATCAAACAAGTGTGTTTGGTGAATGAGGTGGCCATTAGCATTTACCCAACCATCCGAAGCTATTGGAATAGATGGTTCAATGCTACGATCGATGGTTGGAAAGATATGCAATGTTGACCATTTTAGCTAAGGAACACCTTGAGTTCTGACACCGACTGAGAATGTGTTGCCAAATTTAAATGAAGTTCAATTTCTAAAAATTGAGATAGGCTTTTGTAGGCCCTAGCAACATGGTCTTGTAGCAACTGATGGATTGATACTACCTCACACGAGCTCTAAGAGATGACCCCACAAAGATCACCAATTCCATGCTTAAGGGACCTTGAGGGACACTACAGCACGGAGTCGTCAGGAAGGATCGAATGACTGTACGTGGTGAATGAGGTTGCCACTAGCATTTACCTGACCATCCAAAGTTATTGGAATAGATGGTTCGATGCTACGACTGACGGTTGGAAAGATACACAACGTTGGCCATTTTAGTTGAGGAACACTTTGAGTTCTGACACCAACCAAGAACATGTTGCCAAATTTAAACAAATTTGAATCTCTGAAAATTGAGATAGGCTTTTATAGGCCCCAGAAACACAGTCTCATAGCAACTAATGGATCAATTCTACCTTGCATGATCTTTGAGATATGACCCCGCAAAGATCACTGATTCCATGCTTAAGGGACCTTGAGGGACAGTCGTCGGCGGTGATCGATTGACTATGCATGGCGAATGAGGTTGCCACTAGCATTTACCCAGCCATCTGAAGCTATTGGAATAGATGGTTCGATGCTATGATTGATGGTTGGAAAGATACGCAATGTTGGCCATTTCAACTAAGGAGCACCTTGAGTTCTAACACCGACCAAGAATGTGTTGCCGATTTTAAATGAAGTTGAATCTCCAAAAAAAAAGATAGGCTTTTGTAGGCCTAGGTAACATGGTCCTGTAGCAATTGATAGATCCATGTTACCTCACACGAGCTCCAAGATATGACCCTGCAAAGATCACTGATTTCATGCTTAAGGGACCTTGAGGGACACTTCAACACGGAGTCGTCGTCGGCGATCGAATGACTGTGCATGTCAAATGAGGTTACCACTAGTGTTTATCCGGCCATTCAAAGCTATTGGAATAGATGGTTCGATGCTATGGCTGACAGTTGGAAAGATATGAAATGTTGGTCATTTCACTAAGGAACACCTTGAGTTCTAACATCGACTGAGAATGTGTTTCCGATTTTAAACAAAGTTGAATCTCCAAAAATTGAGATAGGCTTTTGTAGGCTCTAGAAACATAGTTCCATAGCAATTGATAGATCCATGATACCTCGTACGAGATCTAAGATACAACCCCGTAAAGATCATTGATTTCATGCTTAAGGGACCTTAAGGGACACTTCAGCACAAAGTCATCGGTGGTGATCGAATGACTGTGCATGGTGAATGAGGTTGCCACTAGTGTTTACCTAGCCATCTAGAGCTATTGGAATAGATGGTTCAATGCTACAACTGACGGTTGGAAAGATACACAACATTGGCCGTTTCAGCTAGTGAACACCTTGAGTTTTGACACCGATTGAGAATGTGTTACCGATTTTAAATGAAATTGAATCTCCAAAAACTGAGATAGGCTTTTGTAGGGCCTGGCAACACGGACCTGTAGCAATTGATAGATCCATGCTACCTTGCACGAGCTCTGAGATATGACCCCGAAAATATTTTTGATTTCATACTTAAGGGACCTTGAGGGACACTTCAGCACGGAGTTATCAGCAGCGATCGAACGACTGTGCATGGCTTGTACTTGCATGAGGACATTATATATTATAGAAATCCTACATAGAAACAGCTGGCAAGCCATTCAAAAAGTAGTAATTGATAGCAAGTGGGATAATGCAGATGCTTTAATAAATCACTATCTTCTTTACTCAAGCAACATCTAGTTCATCTACTCGACTGGGGCATGTTTGGGAATAGATAGTCTCCATTTAAACTCAAGTCTCTGGAAGTAGTTATATTTTTCAATGGAGGAGATACACCCATTGGATCTACAATAACTTCATGCTCACCAGAATTTCCATTACTCTTCAATTGGGATACTCTTTCCAAAATTGCATCTACCCTTTTACCAATTTGGGAAATTAATGGGTCTATCTGTTGTAAAATGAGGACTGAGACTGCCTTGCCAATGGTGACAATGAAGTTACATTTCAAGGATAATTAGAAAGTTTTGTAAATGAAAGGCCATTGATGAATATTCATTTCTAATAGAAATATTTGTGGTGCTAGAATGAAGTGCATGACCAAATTCTTTTCCTGCTAACAAACCAATTTGGGAAATTAATGGGTCTATTTGTGAACCTCCAAGGAGTTGGTCACCTAAATGAGAACCTTGAGATGAAGTAGGAACTTCTCTATGAAAGAGATCAGTACCTTGAGAATCTCTCCACTTGTCAGCTGAATTAAAACCTTGGACCATAGATGACTTCCCTTTGTTGTAAAATGAGGAGTGAGACTGCCTTGCCAAAGGTGGCAATGAACTTACATTTCAAGGATAATGCCCAAGTCCTGTAAATGCAAGGCCATTGAAGAATAGTCATTTCTAATAGAAATATTTATGGTGCTAGAATGAAGTGCATGACCAAATTCTTTTCCTGCTAACGAACCAATTTGGGAAATTAATGGGTCTATTTGTGGACCTCCAAGGAGTTGGTCACCTAAACGAGAACCTTGAGATGAAGCATGAACTTCTCTACAAAAGAGATCAGTACCTTGAGAAGCTCTCCACTTGTCAGCTGAATTAAAACCTTGGACCATAGATGGCTTCCCTTTGTTGTAAAATGAGGAGTGAGACTAACTTGCTAAAGGTGGCAATGAAGTTACATTTCAAGGATAATGCCCAAGTCCCATAAATGCAAGGCCATTTATGAATAGTCATTTCTAATAGAAATATTTGTGGTGCTAGAATGAAGTGCACGACCAAATTCTTTACCTGCTAATGAACCAATTTGGGAAATTAATGGGTCTATTTGTGGGCCTGGAGAGCTAGCTAGGCATGCTACTTTTGAAAGAAGTAAGGCTGTTACCAAGTTTCCTACTGCTTTGGGTTAGGTTTTGTTGGAAGATTTTAGGTTTTTTGTACGTGTTGTTTATGGAAAGCTTGTTTAGAAGTTGGTTTTGGATTGGGTTTATGTGTGGAAGTTAATGATGAACTGAGATCTTAGTGTATGTAAAGAATATATGAATTATGCTATGTATGCTATGAAAAATCTCTAAACTATAAGATTTCTATTATGAAGTTTTTTTTATTAATAATGAGAAATATTTTTACAACTCAGCTCAATAGGATCACTGGAGGAAAGAGCTGAGCAGAGAAATTTTTTTGGTATTGCTCCAAAAAATAGAAGAGAAAGGTTGTCATTAAATGTTACAAACTTCCCATTATACATACAGGGTAATGCATGAACAATTTACAGTCCACCCAATTTATAGTGCTATATAAATTTGACATGTTACGATATTTTGTATCTCCATTTAGTCCAATAAACCAATTGGGTCTACCCTACCCTTGATTGTCTCAAGTATTGCCTCATGGTCTGACTCACAAACCTTCCAAAGAGTTTTATTATTCGATCTTCCCCCATATCTGATCAAGTGGACATTTGATGCAATGACGATGTTTGAATAATGAAGAATCTTTCTATGTCTCTCCCAATCCTCGAACAACCACAACCTAGGGTTCTTCATAGCATATCATCTAAGCCATGTACCAGTTACAACCACTGCTCCTATAGAGTATTCTAATTCTTCACCATCGATAACCGAGTGATCCAATTTATTTTTTGCCTCTACACAACAACCCAAATAATAATCTGTCCCTTCTTCATTGTCTTCAGGTGCAATAATAGCAAAAACATGGCCTATAATGATATAAAAATAATGAGGACATTAGTTTACTAAATATTTATGATAAAGTACTAAATTTGAGATTATTTATATGTGGAAAATACAGACCTAGTTGTACTAGATCAGATAAGTGATCAAAGTCAATGGATGATTCCATTTCTATTAGTTGTAGTGATTCATGGGGATGATAGGAGGCAAGTGGAATCAAAATACATGTATACCATTTGTCAACCCATTCCTTTAACTCACACCCATCCCAATCTTCATCTACACATGATGAACAAAAGCACGCCATATGTCATGTGTGGATACTCCATGAACCTACATTACAACTTCTAAAAGAGTGTAGCTCACTTGATCCTATCAATGTACAACAATCCTCATATGGTGCAATGTTAGTTTCATCCATCAACCAAAAAAATCTATGAACCATAGACTCACCTTCATTACTTGGACCCATTGTAGCCTTACACCACTAGACAATACATCCCGCATCTGACAATGTTGCTTTCTCTTTCTACTTTAATTCTTCACATGCTAAGGCTCTTTTAATACATGCACCTGCGCCATGGTGCTCTCCCTTTCTATGACTGGCCTTTGTGAAATTCCACATATATTGAATTCCAGTAATCTTATGCATCCCACACAACCAATAAAACATCCATGAATTCTTGAATTGGGATGCACAATTATCTGACCAAATGATATGTCAATGATATTTTATGCCTCTATTTGCAAAATGACCATAAAATAGTTGAAAGCAACCATGTACAAACTCTATAGAATGTGAGCGATCATCACTGATATAAAAATGATACTCCCTCAATATATTCTTGTTCTCCTCTGTACTATCTGGTGCATGCACGAATGCTATATGAACAAATATAGCAACCTGTTGAGAGCTATAATACTTTGCTTGCACCTCATTATGTGGTTGTAGTGTGTAGTTATCTGCAAAGTCCACAAGTGAAACAATGGTATCAAGAGGGAATGTTTCCTTGCACAACTTGAATTGCATATCCAACCATTGTGCTCTATGTGTATGCCTTGCATAC
The DNA here is from genome assembly GCA_027943335.1 of Chamaecyparis obtusa. Taxonomy (NCBI): domain Eukaryota; kingdom Viridiplantae; phylum Streptophyta; class Pinopsida; order Cupressales; family Cupressaceae; genus Chamaecyparis; species Chamaecyparis obtusa. Next base: position 186,684 of record BSBK01003188.1, read on the forward strand.
TCATAAATAATTTTTTTACAAAAAATGTCCATGAACTGATACATTGGAATTTTTTCAATTACTAAATCACATTTTTTAGCCTCTTTTCCATCTTTTAGATTGTATGTCATGGTCTTATATTTTCCAAATTCCACTATTTCATTATCAATTGCATGCACACTCTCCATATGTTGACAAATTGGCAAACGTCGCAAACCTCCGCAATCTATGCATGTACCATTAAAGCATGAGAGCTTGTAAAATTGTTGGCCATCCACTCTTTCACATAAAATGGTAGATATTAATTCCCTTGAAGATCTAGGTTGGACATTTATGTTACAATCCTGCAAAACATTGTTAGAGTGCAAACCTACACATATATTCCTATAAACTTCAAAATGGTTAGAAAATTCAATATGTACCCTACAACAACAAGTTGTGCATGTATGATTTATCTTGACATAAAAAGGTTTACACATTTCAAAATATCTTTGACTAATATTAATTTGAGGATACGTATGCATAAATTTTGCAAAGAATTGTGTCTGAGTTGAATCCAAAAAATGTTTTGGATATGGAACATGAATTTGATTACCAATCCTCCTTACAACATCTCTTTGATTAGGAGATACCCATGTATTATTCTTCCAAAATTCTTCAATCAAGGATTTCAAAGCTTCAACAATTGCTTTATCTTTTCACGGTAGTCTACTGAAAAATGCCCATAACTCATTGCTATTTGGATCTTCCACTCTTTGACGCCTTCCCAGGGCTCTCATTAGAGACTTTCTACTTATTTCCAATGTTTTACTTGTCTTTCTAATGAGTCGAGATTTCTTCATTTCAGTGCTTACTATCATTTATTTAAGTACACATCGTGTGACATTACTATCTTTCATGCATGATGTAGAACCCACACTCTCATATGCAGTCATTAGATTCTTTACAATAGATTTTTCATTTGACTCGTCCATCATTCTTAGCCCAAGAATCTTCATGATGGGCCTAAATTTTAGATTTCTCATCATTTCAACAAATATTTGACATCTTCCTGTCATGTTTAAATTCTCAAAAGAAGATCTCCAAATATGATTAACATTTCTTTGACAAGTATGCTTGGGAATCTTGTTAGGCATTGCTTGCAAAATGTTAGTATCAATATCAATCAAATATTTTGGTTTTCTATATTTAATAATTCTAGGAGCATCAAAAACATTATGTGTGAATTGCATACCATCTTGAGTGCCTTCAACATGAGATGATGTTGTGCCTACACCTTGGGATGTAGATAATGGTGTGCCTTCAACATGAGACAATGTTGTGCCTACACCTTGGGATGTAGATAATGGTGTGCCTTCAACATGATAGAAGAGTTTGCCCACACCTTCAGAAGTAGACAATGGTGTGCCTTCAACATGATACATTGGTGTGCCTCCACCTTTGGAAGTAGACAATGGTATGCCTTCAACATGATAAATTGGTGTGCCTCTAACATTGGATGATGATGTCCCCGCATCTTCATAATTCAATTGTCTTGTTGCACGCAAGTTTCTCATTCGCTGTCTTTTTTATTCCAATTCCAATTCTCTCTTACTTTATATTGCTGTTTCATGTTCCTCATCCAAAGAAAAATCTTCTTCTATGGTATCTAATTTTTTTTGTTCACAAAGTTGTCTCAATCTTTCCCTTTTCTTCTCTTTGTCTCTTTCATGCTCTTCCGGTGTTAAATTCTTTTCTTGTTTCCTTGGCATGAAGATGATTTCTACATATCAATTGATTACAATTTTAAAAATATAATATAAATGTAAACCAATAAGTAAAATTATAATATAAATCTCTTACAATATGAAAATTTATAATATAAATTTATTACACTTATGTCAAATTATGTATTGAACAAGTCTATATCATACCAATAATAAACCAAAACACTCTTTATTCACATTTGACATGTAAAAAAATAAAAAACTTACCTCAATCTCTTTTTATTTTTTTTATTCCAATAATTGACTTTCACGATGGTGCAAAGTGAAAACTTGTCACTATGGTGCAAAATGATGTTGATTTGTCACTATCAACTCTATGAAAAGTGAAAACTTGTTGGAGAAAATGTAGAATTCAAGCAAGATAAGAAAAAGTGGGCCTCTTTCACAAGATCCTTGGCAAATAAGACCATTTCTTCTAGTTTTACATAGCATGAGCGTGCTATAGGGTGTACGCCCTATACAAAATAGAAAAGATGTTATGCATAGTCTTAAATAAGGCATGTGCCCTATAGCGTGCATGCCCTATGTAAAACAAGAAAAAGGGAGAAAAGAGAGAGAGGAAGAGAGAGAGAGAGAGAGAGAGAGAGAGAGAGAGAGAGAGAGAGAGAGAGAGAGAGAGAGAGAGAGAGAGAGAGAGAGAGATGTAATACCCTAAAATTGACATCTATTAATTCAATTAATTTTGGTGCATTTTCATCAATTTTACATCTCCAAAGTCCTAGTTTCCTAGGCAATTTTCTCTCTCCTACCTGACGTAATTCAACTTGATGTCAATTACAAAGACCCTAAATTGCATTAATCAAATATTAAAAATTAATTCCTAAAGTCTTCGACTTTTATTAGCTAAATTACCCCTATGGTAAATTAATTTAATCCTAAAGTCCTAAGTGCTTGGAATTAAATTAAACCCACCCCATTTGGCTAATATACATGAAAATGAATTAATAATTACTTGTTATTTCAATGGACACTCCTTTTTGAATTAATAATTCACAATATTCGAAAGGTCACCCTGTGTGGCATTTTCCATTCTTTTAATTAAGTAATTTATGCATTTTTGTCTCAAATGGGAATGAAGAGTCGGGAGTTTCAAATCAAGAACCCCTTCATTCTCTTTCCGAGCTTGTCTATTTAATGAACCTCTTTTTTTCATTCAAGAAAGAGCAATTTTTTTTAGAGTAATTAAACTATAGTATTTTTGTGTCTCAATTTCATTAATTCCAAGCTTTTATTGCATTTTAGTGTAATTTTCATTTAGTTTAATATTGCATTTTCATGATATTTAGTTTGGCTTATTTGCTCATAGCTTAATCTAATTCTATTTCAAGTTCTTTATAATAATCTGCACTTCATATTTTCTTTCCAAGCTATCTAGATTAATATCATATTTCTTTCAAAGAATCTTAGATTAAATTGCACTCATTCTAGTTTAATTTCATTTTTTGCTTATCATTATAGCTTTTGAAAATCCTCCATTGTAGAACTGGTCTTATGATTGTTGGCTCTCATTTTGAGAGTAATTAAACACCCCATTTACATAGGAGGCAATAGGTCACTTCACAATGGATTTCAGATTGAGTAATTCATACTCTCTCTTGTAATTTGATCATGTGAGTAATGACCATGTTGCGTGTGTAGTTGGATTAGAGGTCCACATTCGACTATATACATTTTGGCACCCACCGTGGGGTGGAAAGATCAATTTCTGGCCTCATTCTCTATTTTTTCTAATAGGAAATTTAAGCTCTGTCGTGCATCTGTACTGTCTATGTACGGATTTTCATATGAGAATCTAGAGCATGTCACACAAAGTTTTACTCCCTGTAGCACTCTCTCGCGTGACTCTCTGTACTTTCTCATGCACTGTGGAGTACTTCCTCATGCGAGATTTGGATATAGTGTTTTAAAATTTTTAGTTTCTGTCTTTCCTATTTCAGATTTCTAAAAGTTTCCTATTTGTTGTTGTTTATTATTTCTCTGTTATTTTCATAGAGTAACAATTTTCTGCTAGACGTTTGACCAAGAACATAAAACATGCTAATTGTTTGATTGTAGGATGATAGTCAAAGACTTGCTAAAATGTTGTGTTTGTTTCTTGCTTTCATTCACATAGTTTGAATAGGGCTCCATTAAAATTTCTTGAGGATTTTGATAGTGAGTAGGGAATTTGGCTCTTCATTACATGGAGGTGATGACCATGAATGAACCCGAAATCCTAATGATCTTACTAATATGAAAAATTCTTGGGGAAGCGGAGAAAGTTAGTGAATCTTTATGCTTCTACTCACCAGGGGATTATGCTCTTCTCTCTTTGAGAGAAATAGAAACCCAAAAAATTATAGATGTGGTGGAGTGAAGCTAACTCGGTGATGAATCTTCTTGATGTGTTTGGGTGAAGTGATGAGGTAGAGAAGTATGCTCTTCTCTCTTTGAGAGAAACAAAAAATCAAACCCTCGAATCTAAGCCAAGTTGTGTCACCTTTAGAGGGCCTACCGAAAGTTGAAGCTCCAGGAACGACCCAAGTGAGTACGCACCTATCATCAATGATTCTGCCTCACTCTAATAAAGAATGTTTTGTTGAGTCTAAAGACTCCAAAACTATTTTAGCTTCCTTCTCAAGACTTTGACTATCATCTTGAGAAGGCTCCATCTGTTATACTGAGCGGCACCGCTCCTAGCCCTACTTGTGGGGGTGTATGACTTTTAGGTGTTGGTGTGGCTATAAGGCCCTAGCTCTGTATTAGGGGCACTAAAGGTTAGTGTGAATGGAAGCCTATTAAAAACTTTCCTTAGCTAGTGGCCTACCCGGTTCACCTCTGAAAGGAGTCATAATCTTTGTGCAGGGAGGGGGAAGAATCTCTCTTGTAGATTCCCATCATAGGCATACACCTGGATGCTTGAAGGTGGTTGCAACATTAGCCTCTACTACAAGGGTAACCTTTGAATGTACACTATTGAGTCCTTGGAAACACTAAAAACACGGGTGCCCTCTAGGGGGTGACACGGTTGTGTGAGGTGCACGTATGCACATAAGCAATGGGGAAAAGGTTTTGTCTTCTCACAAATTTTTTTGTAGGACTAAGCTATGTGTTTGTTATCGAGTCCTAAACATTGTCCAATAATTATCAAACAAAGACTCCCCTGATGCTATCAAGTTACTTTTTCCTTGATAGGTCCATTAACGATTGCTTCTTGTATCATAACTGCTTGATTTGAACCTTTGTGTCTTTAAACGAATGCTTGAAATCTCAAAACAAGATTGTTGATTAAATTGTTCTTCAAACCTATTAGAAACTAGATTTTATGTTCAATTCAATTTGTACCTCAAAATTCAACTTTAACCTTGAAAACTATGTCAAATTGTTAGATTTTGCACTTTTCCCATGTGAAGTTTCACTCTTTATAGCACTTTCTCATGCAAGAATTTGTTCTCTCGTGTGAAGGTTGGTGTTCTCTTGTGTGGCTTGGTACTCTCTCACATGAGATTGAAGCCTAGTTTTAAAAATAGAGACCTATTTGCCATTGACTGTTTGACTTTTTATTTGATCTACTTTTTGTCTGAGATCTATTTTCTGCTTTCTTATCGTTCACTGTTAGAAACTAGTTGTCTTGAGTTAGGAATCGATCGATCTTTGCTTTGACTCATGTTGTCTCTCATTGGTTTATCTTATCTCTTTATGCCTTTTGTATCTCATGTTGCGATAGTCTTATCTTGGCTGTTCTAGCCCCCTCTTTTGATGATTTGAACCAGGTCCATCTCGCATCTTGGCTATCCTAGCCTTTATCTCCTTTACATTGTTCTTTGAGATAGATTCTAGCATTATCTCAAGTCTTCTCTCATTTCATCTTTGTCTATGACTATCATGACTAGAAGTGGCAAGACTTATCCCATTCAGAATATTGATCAAGGTAGAAGCAAACCTCCTAATCAAGAAATAGATCCTCTTGAATCTATTACAAAATCTAAAATTTGTGAGATATCCTTGATTTCCTCATTGAATACTTTTGAAAGATAGTTTGTCTCAACCATCACCTCTGGTGTTTCAAGAGTGTTTTAATCTATTGTTTGAAGTGCAACCTGGTTTCTCATTTCAAGAGCAAGACAACTCATTCTTCCAAGAGAACTCACTGTTTCACAACTTTGGAAGGCCTCTTCCTTAGACCATTAATCCTATTATCATACCTATTGATCCTATTGAGGATAGTTCTATCATTGAACCTAGTGATACTATTGACAATATCTTCTCACCTAAATTTGTTAAATCTTTTGATCTCATTCATTCACCAAAGGTTACCGTGGCCACACCCTTTTGGCAATGGACATATCATTTCACTGAGAATTCATGTACTACACAAGCCTATAGTAAGATGGGAGATCCATTTGACTTCCAACTGGGCAACTATAGTCAAACCTTTGATCAATCTCAAAATAATCAATATCATGGTCAATCCTCTAATGACCCATGTCATGCTCAACCTCAGAATGAGAAACCTCATGGTCAATCTCAACATGACCAAAATCAGTCCCACAATGATGATCAATATTGAAACAAACCTCAAGGTGATCAATAACCCACGTACTTTTATTGTCCTCTTCCATTTGATCAAAACCAAGATGATCAGAAACAAGATCCGATTTTGAGTATTTATGAGATTCTTGGGAATGCAAATGAGGTGATAACTCAATAGGATATAGACACTGCCAAGGCTAATAAGGGTCTTATTAAAATGATGGAGATCCTTCTCCTAGGGGAGAAAGAAAAGTACTTCCTTGAATTAGCTAAACAAGGGGCCAAGTTACCCCGAGACTATCAAGTTGAAACACTCGTAGCTAAGGAAGAAGAATCTAAGACCGCAAAGTTGTAAAAGATGATCTGAGACATGCAAGATTAGATTAGTCAACTTGTGAAGAGTAAAGACAAACCCACTCAACAATTTACGATGGAAAGTATTTTCCCTTTCCCTTTTGACAGAAGTCTTCATATGCCACCTTTTCCTAGAGGTGTGGAACTCCCTAAATATGACAAATACTTGGGTGCAACCAATCCCCAAGACCACTTAAGGAAGTTTGGTGCATTATCTATGGAATTCATGCATGATCAAACATATCTTATGCGCTTGTTTCCTCATAGTTTGGGTGGACCAGCTATGGAATGGTTCTCTAGATTTCCCACTGGCATTAAAATTTTTGATGAAATGGCTAATCTTTTTCTCTAGCACTACTCGCATAATATTCAGTATCTGGTCAACATCTAGGATCTTTGTAACTTAAAACAGTGACAAGGAGAATCTTTCCTAACACTCCTCCAAAGGTGGAGACAATTATGTACGAAGTATCCTCACAAGCTACCAGAGTCTGAGAGACTCAACATTTTCATGGACAATCTTGTCCCAAACTTCTGATACCAAGTGCAATTGCAAGGTCCTCTAACTTTTGATAGTATGATCAAACAAGCAGTGCAAATAGAGGCCTTTATGATCAAGAAGGGAGAATTAACTTTGAATAAGGACAATAAACAAGGATTCTCCACAAACAAGGATAAAGGAAAGATTGTCAATAAGAATAGAGATGTAGTAAATGATGGAGTGGTGGATAATGTTACTGTGAAGCCTTCAAAGCCTACTTTTAATCTTACTTCTAGTATACAAGCAACTAAGGCTATCAAAAAGACCACAACGGATAATCAACAAACTTCAAGATTTGCTAGGAACAAACCTTGGGTCTCTCAACCCAAGCGTGATTTCACATCTTTGGGAGAGCCTCTTGATGTGGTCTATAAAACTCTTATAGAAAATTAGGTTCTTACTCCTTTGGAAAAGGGTATTTATGACCCACAACCATGACCTCACTGGTGGAATGATAATGCTTACTGTGACTATCACCAAAACATTGGTCATAAGACTTCTACTTGTCTCCAACTTAAGCATAAAGTTCAAGATCTCATTGACAATGGTGACATCCTTGTGGAGAACCATAATAAGAATTCAGACCATCAAGTTTTTAAGGATCCTTTCCCTCTTCATGAGAAGGGTGAGTCTTCAAACACCAAGAATACCAATGCAAAAGTCAATTACATGTACACTAATAATGACAATGTTATGTGTATGATCAAAACTATCAAGATGGATTATTGTGACGTGATCACTTCTAAAGGGAGTGATGATGCTCCCAAATCTAAGACTCCTTTTATCTTGCATATTTTTTCATCTCGTTCGTCTGAATCTGAACAATCTCAAGACTGTGCTAATGTTGTCACTTGATCATGAGGAAGAGTTGTTTTGAAAGGTCCTGATGCTTCCACGTCTGCTCCAAAGAAAACTATGGATAAGAGACCCGATACTTCCACATCTGCTCCAAAGCAAATTGAGGATAAAACTATTGTTGGCCCCACCAACAAGAATATGAAATCTGTTCCTACAGTCGGCTCGACTAGTTATAGCATCTTAGATCAACTCTAGCAAATCAATGCTCAGATTACCATTTTTAAGTTGTTGAAAATCTCCCCTGCTCATAGGTAGATTTTGGATAAAGCCCTTTCCAAGGCAAACGTTCCCAAGGATCTCGATCTCTACCGGTTCCAATCTATGGTGGGTCATTTGACTTTGTCTCACTATCTATCCTTCTCTGAAGAAGATGATCACTCTTTGAGTCACCTGCATAATGCTCCCTTGCATATAGAGGTCATGATAGGTCCTAAGTGCATCCACCGAGTGCTCATAGACAATAGTGCTGGTCTTATTATCTATTCTGCCAAACTGCTCACTCAGCTAGGTTATGATGAGAATTGTATAGACCCTCACAAAAAGATTACCATCAAATCTTATAATGAGGAAGAATGCAAGTCCCAAGGCTTAGTTGTGCTACCTATCTGTGTAGGTCCTATTGAGAGAGATGTTACTTTCCAAGTGCTTGATATTCCTCTTGCCTACAATATCTTGTTGGGTAGGCCTTGGATTCATGAGATGCAAGTTGTTCCATCCATGTACCATCAATGCATTAAGTTTTCATTCCATGGAGTGGAAGTCACTGTGCTTGCTAATACCAATTTCTCTTGCAACACTCTTGCGCAATCTACAAATAGCTTTGTTCCAAAAAATAGAGAATCCACTGAGTTTTATGATGCTAAGCTAAAGGAAATGGAACAAACTTTGAGACTTAAGGATACAGGCATGGGAGAATACCGAAGGGAACTTGTGCTATCACTAGTTGCTCTACCTCTATCCCCACACTCTTATGGGAGACCATCCGAGGATAACAAACTTTCTAATACTCCTCCTCAAATAGTCTATGATGACATCTTTGTAAGGGCCTCCACGCCTTTAGAAGATGAGGATGAAGATAGAGCTATCAGAGCTTGGATGTATAAGGGAAAAGAAATAGTTGAAACAACTACTCCACCTCCAGATTTAGAGAAAGAACCATATAGTGAGGCCTTCAAGATCATGAAGCACTTAGATTATAAGGGGAGTGGTCCTATAGGAAAGAATGATAATGGCTTACTAAAACCCATTGAAGCTATAGGCCACTGCACAAAAGATACTAGTGACTTAGGATTTAAAAAGACTCCCTTTCATTTGGGGACCAAGAAATTTGTGTCAGCTCCTGAGCCTGAATCTGAACCTGAGCAAGAAATTAAAGATGCCACTCTAGAAGTAAACCAAGAGGCTAGCTCTAATGAAGATACATTTCCATATCTTATTCCTCCAGATCTTGCAGCACTCTTTGTGGAACCTGATGAGCCTATCATACCTATCCATATGGTAGAGACAAATACTGATACTGATAATGACTCTAATAAAACTTCTTCAGTGTATCAATTCACATATGAGGAATGGAAAGAAACACTAAATAATGATCCTAATTTTCAAGGTGAATGATATAGGCCACCACATTTTCAAAAGTATTTTGAACAATAACAACTTCAACAAGCTATCAATGCCACAAGCGATAATAATGATTCTGATGATGCTGTTAATGAAATTCCCACATCAAGCACTAACTCACATGAATATGAGTTCAACTCTTTGTCTGATGCCACTTATGATGTAGGCATAGATAATATTCATGTGTATGAAAGACTCATAGAAGTAGGTGAAGGGTCTAGCGCTAGGCCGCACAAATTAGACACCACTAATGTTAACATGTCCTCTACTTCCGACACAAGGTCTTATAGGGATTAAAATTCTCCTTTGGACAAGATCACTCTAGGTCTTAACTTGCTTGTCAGTTCTTTTGAGGGTTATACTGTGAATGCAGTTGAACCAGTGACTACTTCCCTTTCACTCCGCCATCTTGGTCTAATAAACTAGAACTCCCCTTCCGAATCCAATGAATTCCTAACGTTCCAAAATGATTATGATCTAGCCTATTACCTCCATGCTATTGAAATTGTGATGTCCTCCACCAGTGAAAGTAGTGTCAACATGACAGAGGCAGATATCAAGTATCTTAGTCAAAAAATTAAAAGAAGAAAAAATATTTTGTCTGATGGTGAAAACCACTTTGTGGTAGTATCAAAGCCAAAAATAGTAAAAATAAAAGATGTATCCAAGGGTGAAAACCTCTCTAAGGAACCTAAGGATGAGATACTTTATATGCTTCTGAGCTACTTTCAAGAGAGGTCATCAGTATTGATTGAACTGACACAGCCGATCAATTTGGGTACAGAGGCTGCTCCATAGATTATTCATTTAGCACAATCATCATCTGCTGAAGAAAAAGAAGAGTTCATGAGCTTCTTTCAGAGAAAGAAAATAAAATTTGCATGGACCTACTCTGACATGCCTAGATTAGACCCCAATCTAATCATGCACCATTTCTCCATTGCACCAGGTATCAAACCTGTTAAACAAAAGTTGTGAAATATGCATCCACATGTAGCGCTTTTGGTTAAAGCAGAACTAGAAAAGCTTCTTAAGGCTGGTTTCATAAGAACTATTAATTATGTGGAATGGATTTCAAACATTGTTCCAGTCACTAAGCATGATAAATCCATTCGTGTATGTATAGATTTCAGAGATCTAAATAAGGCATGTCCAAAAGATGACTTGCCACTGCCTAATATTGATATGATAGTTGACATGACAGTAGGATATGAGATGTACTCCTTGATGGATGGATTTTCTGGCTATAATCAAATCAAAATTGCACCAGAAGATCAAGAAAAGACCACTTTCAAATGTGCCTAGGGCACCTTTTGCTGGAATGTCATGCCTTTTGGGCTTAAGAATGCTAGAGCAACATATCAGAGAGTTGTTACTACTATCTTCCATGATATGATGCATAAAATGATGGAGGATTATGTGGATGATACTTTAGCCAAAAGCATGTAGTGAAGAATTCATCTCATAGATTTGGGTCCCATCCTTGACCACATGGAACAATTTAGTCTCAGACTTAATCCAAAGAAATGTTCTTTTGGTGTTACTTCTGGGAAACTCTTGGGTTATATCATTTTAGCTAAAGGCATAGAATTTGATCCTGAAAAGGTGCAAGCTATTATGGACATGCCTCCACCCAAGAATATCAATCAAATGAGAGTATTACAAGGAAGGCTACAATCTATCTAGCACTTCATTTCATAGTTGGTCGATAAGTCACAACCATTTACTAAAACTTTGGATAAGAATGTGACTTATGAATGGAATGAGGAATGTGACAAGGGACTTACTCAAATAAAATAGTATCTTGCTAATCCACCAATTTTTATGCCTCCTATTCATGGGAAGCCACTTATACTATACATCTCAGCAACAAACACATCTTTGGGTGCTCTCCTAGCTCAAGAAGATCAAAACAACAAAGAGAGAGCCATATACTATATTAGTAGAACATTGGTTTCCTATGAAATGAATTATTCTATCATTGAGAAGGCTTGTTTAGTAGTGAAATTTTGCTTCTTAGAAGTTGTGGCATTATATGCTAGCTCATACCATGAGGCTTATTGCAAAAATTGATCCACTGAAGTACTTGTTGAGCAAGGCTACCCTCATGGGTAGATTAGCAAAATGGGTGATGATACTTAGTGAATTTGACATTGAGTATGTGGAGAGAAAAGCTATTAAGGGACAAGAAATTGTTGATCAACTGGAAAAAGCTCCTTTGAAAGATCACCGTCCTTTGAGTATTAAATTCCCAGATGAATCATTCATGCTTCTCACACATCAATCTTGGAGCATGTTCTTTGATGGATCATACACTTAGCAATGATCCAGTGCAGGCATTTTGTTTGTTACACCTCAAAGATACTCATTGCCAAAAGCATATAAAATGTTGTTTCCCTACACAAACAACATAGCTAAATATGAAGCTCTCATTAATGGAATGAAGATAGCCCTTGAATGGCATGTGGATGAGCTCAAGGTCTTCGGGGATTCTCAGTTAATCATCAATCAAGTCAATGATGTCTACCAAACAAAAGATGACATGCTAATACCTTACAAAAGAATGCTGGATGATCTCAAATAGTACTTTGCACACATTTCTTTCTAGTAGATTCTAAGGGCAGACAATAAAGTAGTTGATGCTATGGCCACTCTTGCTTCAATGTTACGAATGCCAGAGAATGACTTTAGACACAAATTCTTGGTGGAGGCATTACACTACCCTGCCTATGATATTCCTAAATCTAGGATGATCTATTTAGTCATTGGACATGATTCATCCCGCTACCACCATATCTTTTCCTACCTTCATGACCAAATCATTCTAGACACCTATACCCGAAATGAAAAGCGTCACCTAATTCATACTTCTTCACGGTATGTCCTCATAGAAAATGACTTGTATAGATGGGGTCTAGATGATACTCTCATTAGGTGCTTAGAACCTGATGAGTCCAAATGTGTGCTAGCTGAGGTACATGAAGGTATCTGTGGGTCTCATTCTAGTGGTCTGACGTTAGCTCAGAAACTTATTAGAGCTAGTTATTACTGGCCGGACATGGAAAAAGAAGTTGTTCAATATGCCAAGACTTGCAAGAAATGCCAATTTCATAGGAATCTAATTCATGGTCTTGCTAATGAGCTTAGTCCTCTCATCTGTTTCTAGCCATTTCAGTAATGGGCCTTCTACTTGGTCGGTCAAATACATCCTTCCTCTTCAAGAGGGCACAAGTTCATCATCACAGCTACTGATTACTTTACCAAGTGGTTTGAGGCTGTGCCTCTAGCTGTAGTTGATGGAAAGACTATTTTTATGTTCATACTGAACTATATCATTTGCAGATATGGTATACCCTCATCTATTATCACTGACAATGGGAGACAATTCAAAAATAAGGACCTGACAGACTTATGCACCAAATTTAGAATTATTCAACATTGGTCATCTATCAATTATCCTCAGGGTAATGGACAAGCAAAAGCTTCTAATAAGACAATTTTGAAAATCTTGCACTGAACAGTTCATAAATCTGGTAGACATTGGCATCTCCAGATTAATCCGGCTTTGTGGGCCTACAGAACAAGTATCCGAATACCAATGGGGGCCACTCCCTTTGTCTTGGTTTATGGAGTAGAAGTAGTATTGCCTATTGAGGTCAAGATTCTGACATTGTGAATCTCTTTGAAGGGCCTTGTCACTAATGAAGAGAAAAAAATATCCTAGCTTCAAGAGCTTGAGTTACTTGATGAACGTCGGAAGGTGGCGTTCGATCATCTAAGAGCATACCAAAAAAGGATGTCTAAAGCTTACAATAAGAAAGTCAAACAAAGAGAATTCCAAGTGGGTGATCTCATCCTGAGAGAGAACCCCAAGAATCAGCAACAGTGAGTCCAGAAAGGGAAATTTGAACCAAACTGGCTTGGTCTGTATGTCATTACTACAACATTTGGGTCTGGTGCTTATCAACTCTCCACCACTGAAGGAGAGAACCTCAAAGAGACTATCAATGCTCTTCACTTGAAGAAATTCTATAGGTGAGGCATTCTCTATGTGCTCATGTACATACTTATTGGTCTTGAAAAAATCCAAAAAAATGATATATTGCAAAACATCTTAAAAATTGCAAAATGTCCTGAAAAAATGAACATCTTAGTGAAAACTTGGTAAACAGGCACTTTGATGTATCTATTATCTTGGTGAAAACCTGGTAAATAGGCGCCTTGATAATAATTTAAAAAATTTTTAAAAAATTAAAAATACAAAAATACAAAAAAAAAGAAGAGAAAAGTACAAAAAAATTAAAAAAGAAGAAAATGTGCCATTGATGAAAACTTGGTAAATAGGTGTCATGGTAGCAAAAATAGAATCTCTACCAAGATGGTGAAAAACTAGTAAATAGGCACCTCTTGTTTCCTGGAGCTACATCTCATCTCAGCATTGCTTGGCTTTTAGTTTCCTGCTTTAGTTTGCTTTCCCGCTTTCCTGCTTTAGTTTGTTTCCTGCTTTTAGTTCACTTCCTGCTTTAGTTTTCCAACTCATGCTCTTGCCTTCAGATGTCTTCAAGATTTTCCTCAACTCTTCATGGATTGGAAATAGTTCACACTTGGGGGCACCTTCCTGGTCTAGGGAGCATTGTCCTATCGCTTTCAAAAGTTTTGTTCATGCATCAGTCACTAGCGATTCTTGCTGCGTCTGCCTACTGATGCCTAGCTTCTTTTGAGATTTATCTCCTTGAGGATCTCTCATGTATCAGTCATCGGTGGTTCTCACTATGCCTACCTACTGATACTTACCTTTTGTTCAAACCTCACTCTTTTGGGATCTCTTCCTTACATTAGTCACTAGTGGTTCTCACCGTGTCTCCTTGCTGATGTTTCACTCGTGTTTTATTTACTCTTTCAAGAATCCTCCTTGTATTGGTCATCAGTGGTTCTCAGTATGTTCACCTTCTGATACTTGGGTCACCCTCCAATATCTTCTTGAGACTTCATCTCTCATGACGGTCACCAGTGGTTCTCACTGCGTCTTCTTGCTATCACTATCCCGTTGAGGCTTTGAATGTTGTATGCTTCCAATTCGACTTCAATCCGCTTGAACACAATGTAAACTGAAACTAAAATTGAATTTGTGTTCCTCTGAGGTCTGCTGAGCTTTCTTTTCTTTGAGTGCTTACTTTTTTCTTTTCTTTTCTTTTTGCTTTTTGGTTTAGTTGCAATTATCCAAAGATTCTATCTAAGAGGGGTGTCCATCTGTAAGAGCCTCCATCTCGTATTGGATGGCCATACATACCTTGACTCCTTTTATATGGATGCTTTGGTGAGGTTGGTTCTTCTCCTTGACTTTTGGGTGACTTTTTTTTGCTACAAGTGAAATTGTAAATGCTCATCCTGCTAAGTGAACGTAAGGGTCACTATGGGCAATCTTCGGCAAAAGAAGGAACTCCTGCATGTCTAGTGTGTCTTTATGCAAGCAACATTTAGGTCATTCTGGCAATTGTGCTTTGATGCTTATGTTAACTTGCTAAATCAAAAGGAATAGGTGTTCAGGTCATTCTAGCTTCTTGTGTGTTAATGCTTACATCTCATTCCAAAAAATCTAAGACTTATTTCATACTCATATTCTCATAATTGTAATGTTAGTGAGGATTGTATGACATCTTGCGATCATCTCGTGCTTAAATGAACTTGATGATGATAAATATGGTGAGTCCAACAACCAAGTCGTAGGCTTTGCATTTTCATTCTAGGTTTTCATTTTAGCTTAGGATTGCATTTTCATGCTAAGCTCGCATTTGAGATGATATCTTGTTACTCTCTTGATTGCTTTCTGTTCATCAAAGGTTCTCATCTTTTTTCCTGGTTCAATCTTGGCTGCACAAGTGTCTGGTCCTCACTCTTGATCTTCGAAATGCAATCTCTTTGATTAGTACCTATCATATATTGTGACAATCTTGCATGAGATTATTAGTACCGTATACATTACATATCCATTTCATTTTCATTTCATTTCCATTTGCATCTATAAACTCATTTACATATTCATTTACATGTGCATCCATTATAAGCATAACTCAAATCATACATTGCACATATGCATACATTCTATCCATCTATCACTACATCATCATAAAATAAACCATATGCATATTCATATTCATAAAAGGAAGCATGTGCATTTCATACATTTCTATCCATACATCTAAGCATATAGAAACATCTCATAAAACATCAATATCAAAGCAATATGTTAACAAGTACAAGGATATCAAACTATCGATCTCATATATATATCTCGAACAATGTCATGTACAAAAGAGAAGGTGCTACTTGAGCACAGTATAAAAAATGGACTACAATGTATAAGTATATCAAAATGTGCTAGCTAGGTCCCGCACCACCTGGAGGAGGTGGTGGCAATGGTCTTTGTGGAAGAGGCATCGGCCGCTGTGGAGGTACTTATTGTGGAGGTGCTTGTGGTGCCTATGGTGCCTATTGTGGTCATGTCTGTGGGGGTGCTAGTGGAGGTTCTTGCGGAGCTCCAACATAATCAAGAAAGGGTGGTATTAGTTTTGATGGATTTGGAATGACCCCACAGTAAGCTACATAGTAATATGTTGCTTGAGCAGCCTCATATCTAGTCTCAATCCTTGATCATGCTAGCTCCTCTCATAGCTACCTGATCTCAGTGTCCCTATTAGCTACCTAGGTCTCCTCTCTAATGACTCAAGTGTGATAGTCATCCCGCTCTTGTTGGACCTATCTAACCCTCTCAGAGCTCTTCTTGAGAACCTCCTATAGCTGTGGTGTACCTACTCCTACCGAAATGTCAGGCATATTAGTATCATCATCAGGTGCCTGCTATGATGTATCACCTGTCCACTGCCTAGTGGACCTCTGCTGAGCCCCACTACTCCTAGCTCTTGCATCTAAGCCCATCATCCTAGCAGGGATGCTAGTCTATCCTGATCAGGGTCTCAAAAATCTCTACTGCTGTTGTCCCTGCTGTGCAACCTGCTGCTATGCAAGTTGCTGAACCGGTGGCTACTAGGCTGGTGGCTATTGATCCAGTACCTGCTACTGCTATGTAGACTACTGTTATGTAGGCTACTACTATGCTACCATACCAACAAGATCCGTGAATCTCAAATGTGGATGTGCAATCAACTGGTCCCTGTATGCAGGTGTCACCCCTACATTGGTGACACCCACCATATAGTCCCATCATACTACTGAAATGCATGCCTCTATCACACACTTCCCTGGATCCAGTCTAGCATGTCACCCCTTCTTCTCCTCATCAGAGAAGTGAGCATAGGGGTAGTACTCATGTGATATGTCTTGCTACCTACCAAATTGGAGCAGGACGTGTGTAATAAGGAATCTCTTGATGATGGTGACACTCCGTCTAATCAATGGACATGAAACAAACATATGTGAAAGCTCTCTCTGAGCATCATCCCAAGGCTCAATAGCCACCCAAGGTCTCCAGACTATAGCTACCATGTCATCTAGCTATCCTCTCCACTGCTCTATCTTACCCAACAGAGGCTGAGTCATCGAACCTATGTACCTATAAATATACGACTCAAGATGCTATCATGTGTCATGAAAAATAGGCCTACAAATAGGGAGATGCTCCCAGGCCTAGATCTGAAGGATGAAGACACCTGCCACCATGGTCCTCGCACCACAATATACTATCTCATGCATCTCATGATACATATGGGATAACATGCACTCATCCCATCCAAATCTAACTACTGGTCTAGCCAGCATCATCTGCAGCATCATCCCCCAACCGCACTCTAGACCATGCTAACCTTGATCTGGAAGAAGGTAGCAGCTCAAGAACATCACAAGTACAATGGCTAATAGATGAGCACTACCATATCTACATGTCAGATCCTCCCAGGAGATGGCCCAGCCCATCACTAGATCATCATTGAAGATGGTCCTTAAGGCTACTGTACTCTTTCATGGCTGTGTGTCATACTCCACTCGAGCACCATGGACTGGTATCTACAGAATCCTATATATGTCCTCGAGAGTCACAATCATCTCCCCCATTGAAAAGTCAAAAGTGTTCATCTCCGAATGGAAAATCTCTACCAATGCACCAAGTAGACCGTGATTTACCTGAATGTTGGGTAGATCACGCAAGTATCCCAGGCCGAGTCCCTCAATGTGAGTACTCTCTACATCAGTCAGTCTCTGCACTAATGTGGTGATAATAGGATGGTGTGTCCTGAAGGTGACATTAGGGAAGTCAACTTGCAAAGCAAGCGATGACATTGGATTAGTATCTTAACAGGATGGTTTTCAAACACAACAACAACAAATGTAGCAAGACATCTATCCTAGACATGACTCTGCAATGCTCTACTTGGCTGATTTTATGAAAATTTGACAAATTTTGACCAAAAGAATTCAAACTCTACAGCAGCCTTTTGTATGAGGAAACTGTTTCGTCATGCGAGATAGGACTTGACCTTGCACGAACTGGAGAAATCTCGCGTGGGACTAGCTTTTAGCTCGTGTGAGCTTCCAAACAGAGCCTGCGTGAAGAAGACCTAACTAGCACAAAGAAACTACTTCCTTGCATGAAGGGAGACCTAGGCCAACACAAGGAAACTACTTCCTCACATGAGATTGGAAGAACACGCCCTAAATCTATGCTAGATCATCCTAAATTGACCTAAAAAGTGGTATGAATTGAAATGCAAGGAGGTTTATCAACTACTTACAGGTGCATCATACTCCGTTGGCTGGGCATGTCATCAAGAGTGCTCAAATTGATGCATATGTAGTGGAAGACCCTCCATTTCTCTCTCAGAGCTCAAAATCACAAGAAGATGAAGGTGAATAATGAATTGAAAATGACCCCTTCGGACCTTATATAGCTTTTGACCTAATTTTCAAAAGTGCTTCATTTTGTGCAAAAATTGCACCCTTGGCTAAATCGACTGCTCTGAATCCATTTTTGGGATCGAAACCAAAATCTAACATCTCTAAATAGCTCAAAATCATGTTTTAAATTCTAGGACCCTTTTTGGGATCGGATGCTTATGCAATTAGCCTTTTTGCGTCATCTTCCAGCCAAACATTTATCTTTGCATCATGTTCTCAAGATCTTTTCTCTTTTCATCAAAGTCAACTCAAGTCAGCTTTGGTCAACCATGGTCAACTATGGTCAAACTTGGTCAACAGGACCTATGCTTTGTTCTGATTTTCTTCTGCAGCTTCTTGAATCTAGTCTAATTACTTTTTCTCTACAACCTTTTGTTGTCAATCATCCTTTTGATAAGTCATCTTTCGATTTTGCTCCCAAGGGGGCAAGATGATTACATCATTTGAATCTTTTTGAATCAATTCTTGAATCAGTTTGATTTGAATCATCAATTCTCATTGCTAGGGACATCTCAGTGCCTTGCATCTTCCTATCTAGTCATCTATCTTTTAGGTATCTGAGCAATCGAACTCGGATCCTCGAGGATCAAGCTTCATTCTGGAGATGGTTCTCAAAATATTTTAGGTATTGGGGCAATCTAACCCTAATTCTTGGGAGTCAAGCTTCATTCTAGAGATGGCTCTCAAAATCTCTCTTAGACCATTATCTGGGCAATCTAACCCAGGTCTTAGAGGGCTGAGCTTTGTATTGGGGCAATCTAACCCTGATTTTGGAGACAGTCCTAAGTTTGCATCTGAATCTCATTCTGGGCATTGGGGCAACCTAAATCTGATTCTCATCTTCTCTCAAGACTGTTGTCTTCGCAATCTAATTTGGACTTCAAAAAATCATGCTTTGATCTATTCAGTGTCTTGGCAACCTAACCTAGACTTCTGAATTTCTCATCATCTGTCACTTCAGGCTATTCTTTGAATCAATGCACTGTTCACACATCAATTCAAAGAGGGGAAAATGTAATACACTAAAATTGGCACCTATTAATTCAATTAATTTTGGTGCATTTTCGTCAATTTTACATCTCCAAAGTCCTAGTTTCCTACGCAATTTTCTCTCTCCTACCTGACTTAATTTGACTTGATGTCAATTACAAAGACCCTAAATTGCATTAATCAAATATTAAAAATTAATTCCTAAAGTCTTCAACTTTTATTAGCTAAATTACCCCTATGATAAATTAATTTAATCCTAAAGTCCTAAGTGCTTGGAATTAAATTAAACCCACCCCATTTGGCTAATATACACGAAAATGAATTAATAATTACTTGTTATCTGAATGGACACTCCTATTTGAATTAATAATTCAGAATATTTGAAAGGTCACCCTATGTGGCATTTTCCATTCTTTTAATTAAGTAATTTATGCATTTTTGTCTCAAATGGGAATGAAGAGTCAGGAGTTTCAAATCAAGAACCCCTTCATTCTCTTTCCGAGCTTGTCTATTTAATGAACCTCTTTTTTTCATTCAATAAAGAGCAATTTTTTTTTAGAGTAATTAAACTATAGTATTTTTGTGTCTCAATTTCATTAATTCCAAGCTTTTATTGCATTTTAGTGTAATTTTCATTTAGTTTAGTATTGCATTTTCATGATATTTAGTTTGGCTTATTTTCTCATAGCTTAATCTTATTCTATTTCAAGTTCTATAGATTAATTTGTACTTCATATTTTCTTTCCAAGCTATCTAGATTAATATCATATTTCTTTCAAAGCATCTTAAATTAAATTGCACTCATTCTAGTTTAATTTCAATTTTTGCTTATCATTATATCTTTTGAAAATCCTCCATTGTAGAACTGGTCTTATGGTTGTTGGCTCTCATTCTGAGAGTAATTAAACACCCTGTCTACATAGGAGGCAACAGGTCGCTTCATGATGGATTTAAAATTGAGTAATTCATACTCTCTATTGTAATTCGATCATGTGAGTAATGACCATATGTGTTTAGTTGGATTAGTGGTCCACATTCAACTATATATGAGAGAGAGAGAGAGAGAGAGAGAGAGAGAGAGAGAGAGAGAGAGAGAGAGAGAGAGAAGGGGAAGGAGAGATACAGAAGGGGAAAGGGAGAGAGTAGGAGAGAGAGAGAGAGAGAGAGAGAGAGAGAGAGAGAGAGAGAGAGAGAGAGGGTGATGAGAGAGAGAGGAGAGAAGGGAGAGAGAGATATGGAAGGTCAGAGTGAGAAGGTGAGAGAGAGTGTGATAAGGGGGGAGAGAGAGAGAGAGAGAGAAGGGGGGAGAGGAAGAGAGAGTATGGGGGAGGGAGAGAGACAAAGAGCTCTCTCTCTCTCTCTATTCTCTCTCTCCCTCTATCTCTCTCTCTCTCTTCCTCCCACTTTGAATATTTCTCATCACTATGTGAATCTATATCTTACATAGGGTGCACGCCCTATGTAAATTTATGATTTTCATAGCGCGAGCGCGCTATGGAAATAATAAATTTACATAGTGTGCACGCCCTATAGGGCGTACACCCTTTAGGGCGTGCGTGCTTTGTAAAGTATTTGAATTTACCAATCCTAAGGCTTGGATTTGCCTTGGAGATTGAACCCAAAGGCTTGGATGACTAAAATAGGCCTGAGACGTGTTTTCTAGCAGACATACAAAAAAATGACATCTTTTTTTGTGTGCTCCTCATCAGGTTTACTCGTGGCTAAAGAACGTAAAAATCAGACAACGTGATATTGCAGATCTCTCTTTTAGCTATCTAAGCATACAATTTATTTTGAATTCTAATTATGTTAAGTTATTCAACTCTAATTTCTTCTGTGTGTATGTCCATTTTTTGTAAAAAACCAACATGCAGTATTTTGGGCATAGATTTTGGCTCGTTCATCGAATTTTGCAATAAGTTACATTTTTAGAAACTAAACTCCATTCTACACACTTTAAAAAAATAAAATTTGATTTTTGATTAGTTTTAAATGATTTATAGGGGGAGCATACATAAATTTCATGTTTTTAAGATGTGTGCACTTCGTAAATTCATCAAAAATTATACGTTCATCAAAAAATTACCAAAAAAATCCAGGATAAACTATGTGGTGTTAGCTAACTTCTCACTGAAGTGATTAAAAAAATTCAAAAAAAAAGTTAACATTTTAGGGGGATGTTTTTCGACAAAAAATAGGACCACTTTTTGTGCTTCCCCTTTTTGAGGGCCTTAATCTACACCATTTTCAAAATAAGTTAGTATTTTAGGAACTAGATTTAGAGTATTACAACTTTTGTTTTTGTCGCATCTTAAAATTTTGAGTCTAACTATCTTCAATTTCTTGTTGAAGTTTAGAGTTTGCAAATTTCATGAAAAAAGAGGCATCTTATACCCCCTTTTTGGTCCCCCATCTTTGTGCAGTTACCCTTTTCTTCCTATTTATTTTGGTGTACTCTTTGAGTTGATAGTAATACTAGAGAAAATGCACTTAGGCATGCATTGGGTACATGGAAGAAATTTTGAAGAGGACATTAAAATAATATGTAGAGATATATAATTCAATTTGCTCTCTCTCTCTCTCTCTCTCTCTCTTAGGTATAATATTGAACATATAATATAAATATTTAATAAGTTAATATTATACTATTATACAATAGAGAAATAATTAATAAAAATATAATAATACTAATATAAAAATTTATAAATTATAATATTAATGCTATGCTATTATTATTTAACATTAATATTAAAAAAAAATTGTAATATATAACTTAAAATTGAAAAAAATACTTAACTCAATTAATATTTAAAAAAATAAAAAATTTAATATGAAACTTGAAATTGAAAAAACTTGTCCAGTTGAAATTTTGAATTAGGCGAGAAGTTTCGGATATCCAATATTATCAAATATCTGAAATTTTGGCTATCCCATTTTATCAGATATCCGATTAGGCTTGGTATTTTCTTGGGCAATGCCAAACGTCGATGGTCAACCCTTTAGGTGTGTTAAGCAGATTGTTTTTGATATCAAGACTTCGACCATGTAGCTAACAACTATTTTTTCACCTAAAACTGATGAAATGAAAAGTGTTTGTTAAAGACATTATCAGCTTTCCATCAATATAATTACTATCGAATTTTGAGTTCAGTAAGTAGTTATCACTTATTTTTCAATTGAGTTATCTTTAAAGTTGTAATTGACATGTTGATTGAAAAACAACTATAACTTTCAAACCATTTAACCTTTTTGAAATCCAAAACATATGTCACATTCTATGCTTTGGCTACTATAAGAAAAAGAAAAGTTTTCAATTTTGTAAAGTTTAGAATTAGTTAAGGTGGTCAAACCTGAGAGTTTTTTTATTTTGAAAAAGTTGTAGCAAAAAATTCATAATTAATTATTTATTTGGAAAAAAATTACAAAACAATATGCGTCACATCCGGGCATGAGTCTACTACGTATATCTAGAATCTTGGGAAAATCTATCATCATTTGATTGTGATTAAGGTTGTCAGACATACACGTACGTTTTATTTTCCCTGAAATTTTTGTACTACTGCATTGAAATCTAAAATTTTGAACAATTAGATTATTATTTTTTCCAGACAAGGGCTAGTAGTTTAGAAACTACCTTCAATTTCCTACAGATTCTATTCTTACAACTTTTTCACATAAGGTTCATAAGATGTTCAACTTTTTATGTCAAGTTGACTAACCCTGATTTTTTATTTTTCATTGCCACTTAAGGCCATAGTTTGGTATACCATGATCCTACACATACCCTTTAATCAAGGTGGCATTCTAATGGAATGTACTTAAATCCTTTAACCAGGTCACTTTTGACATAGTGTTTAAATCCTTTAACAGAGTCACACCTAGTAGTGTGTTTGTAAACCTTTAACAATGTTGGCTTTTCACAAAGCTCACTTTAGAAGAGTGAATATATTAGTAACATGTTACAAAGTGGTTTTTCCCAAGTTGGGTTTCCACTATAAATCCTGGTGTTATAATTTTGTGAATGTTTTGATGTGAATGTTGGTATATTCTACAACTCATTTACTTTTGGACAGTGGATTGCATGTTATATGTTTTTGATATATACTTTAGAGACCAATTTGTATTGGTAATTAGATTTGAAATTGTTGAAGTGTTTAAAAGTTCAATTGGTACATCTGGACCTGAGAACAACTGATTCAGCCCCCACCCCCTCTTTGTTTGTCTAAATAATATTAACAATATTTAATTGATTATTCATATTTTTTTCTACCTAATGAACTATTTCCCTAGTATATCAAATGTGTCTTGGAAGAAGGACATCCCTACAACAATACAAATTAGTAGATACTATCAATTTTTGAAGAAGGAAGACTTTGATCAACGGATATTTGGTTATTTCAAAATGTTTCAAAATTAGATGCAAAAGAGGGAAAGAATACTGAAGAGTTTGGTTGAGAAATATAAGGATGTAGTCTGTTTCATGGTTGAAACCAATGTCTTATGTATGGAAGTTGTTGAACCCAAAACCCTTTGGATTTCACCAAAGGGTTATGAAGTGGAACCTAAGATTGTAGTAAGATATGTTGAAGAAATGCTAAGAAAATGGAAAGATCCTAATGTAGAAAGGTTTAGAACTTATGCTGAGAAGTATCAAAAGTTTTAGATTCAATTGACTGAAGTTCTAAGAAGAAGGAAGATAAAGAAAATGGTGGATAAAATTGTTGAGAAGGAAGGAATTAGTAAAGAGGAGATGGAAAAAAATAGAAGGAAGCAAGAGAATATGGAGAAAATAAGGACAACACAAGAAGCACTAATTGAATTTGAGAAGGAAGCTACTGACACCTCTACCTATTTCTATGTCATTCAATCAAAGAACAACCAAGAGTGCAACTTAAATCTCTACATCACCTCCTGTGAACAAGACACCTGCTAAAATACCTACACCAAAGGTTACAAGGACAAGATCTGAGGGATCATAATTTGAGCCTATATTGAGGAGACCAAAGCAAAAGAGTACAAGACTACACAAGAGACAAAAGGAATATAAAGATGATTCTTCAATTGTTTCAGACCAATCTAAGAAGAAGATAAGGACTAAAGGTGCTACTACTACTAGGATTGTCAAGGAAAAGCCTAAAAGCATAGGTAAGAATGATAATCTAGTTGATAAAGTTTTAGACAAAGTGTTTAAGTATGGTAATCTAGTTCAATTGAAGAAGTAGTATCAATTATTTGATGAAGTTGAGAGAGGAGGAATAGAGAAAGGTATAATTATACATCTGAACAAATTCAGTAAGACATTGGTTGAGATAACAGATCAAATACCTAATCCCCTAAAGTATATATTGGAAGAAAGAAGATTAATTGTTCTAGAGGAAGACAAAAGGATTAAGGAGGCATCTATATCTAAGATATTCTCGGTAATTAGTAATGATGAAATTAAAAACTTACTTGATGAAGCTAAGAAGAGGATATTGATAAAAAAATTAACATGTTAATGGACGGAGAGACAAAATAAATTATTGCAAAAACTAATGACATTGTCAGTAAAATGTTAATAGAAGTCATACATGATGTACCAGAAAGGAAAGAGCCAAGGATTAAGAGGAAAGAAGATAAACTGTTCATTAATGATCCATTCATTTCTACAGTTAAGGAACTAGATTTATTTATTGCAGGAGTACCTATTACTCTTCATGGGAAAGATGATGATAATTTACAAGGTGAAGAAAAATAAAAATATCTATTTACCAATCCATATAAACATAATGAAAGAGGATGAAATAAGAGAGATCATGTTCGGAAAAGGATTCATCACAAATAAGCCAATTGATGTTGAGGATAAACAACAAAAGGATATTGATGATGTTCATGATCTTAATGTAATGAATACTGAGATCATTGGTGGAACAGATGAGAGACAAGAAGAGAAAGAGATAAAAGAATAAGCTCATGATGAAAAGGATAAATCAAAGGAATCAAAGAAGACATATCAAGTTCAAACTGAAATTGGATTATATCTCAGTAAGGTTGAAAAAATATTGTTGTCAAGAGATTCCTTTGACTCATTTGAGTTGTTAGATTTGCATGGACCAATTGACTTGAAAATTATGGAATAAGATGAGCTAATGAAATTTTTAGTTTTGGTTCATGCGAAAGATAAGGCAAAATCTCTGAGCAAGAGTGACAAAGGAATTTGACTTCTTTCTAGAGCGATTAATGCACTTGGTAAGGTGATGCCAAAATTTCAAGTTAATTAGGGCGTTTTTGTTCTTGGTCAGTTAGAAGAACTTATGAATAATTTTGATATTCATTTTGAATCTTTGGAGAAGATAGTAGAAGATAAATTTGAGAAGAAATTTGTTTCAAATAGATTTCACCATCTATGTTCTTTAATTTCACGAGATATAATTTCTTTGGATGTTGGAATTATTCAGTTGAAAGAAGCTATTAAGGAAGGAATCAATATTCTTAGATCATGCATAGATTCATTTTACAAAGTTTCTAATGTTGAAAAGATCATTAAGGAAAGTGAGAAGGCATTAGAAGATAAAGAAAATAACTTTAATTCATCAAAGGGATTTTCTTCTAATTTCATGGGTGAAGTTGTGACTTGATTAATGAAAAGATCAGATGTCTAGAGAATGAAAGGAAGAAAATGCTTGGAAGGTTTTCTGACTTGAGGAATCTTATAGTTCCTAAGATAGACAATCGACAGAAGATCTTGGAGGAATCAGAGAGGCTACGTAAATTGCCACCCCCACTGGATATCATTCATGTTGAGGAATCAGCTTATGCCATATGTGGGTAGATTCAAATTTTAGATAGTTTGAGGAATACTTGGGATGCTGATTTGGTTTTCTTAAAGAACACCTTTACAGATATTTTCAAACTTTTATGAGTATGTTATCATAACTTGTATATATGCAGATAGTATAAGATTTTGGTAGAGGAGTTTAATTTTTGGCCCCACCTTTTCTACTGATGTCAAAGTGGGAGAGATGTGTGAAAAATGATAAATAAGGAGAGATGTTTATCGAAGGGGGAGTTTGGGATTTTGGAGAGTTTTTGGAGACTTGGTATTTCAGATGGACACTTAGCCAGTTTTAACTAATTGTTGCCATCAATGCCAAAGGGGGAGATTGTTGGAAAGATTTACTTGTTAATGTACGATACGTTTTGATTGATCAAAACTACATTTAGTATTCTTGGCCACCTTTTATTTTTTATGAATAGCGAAGGATTTGATGCAAGTATATGACTAAGTATTAGAAGTAGAGTAGTATATAGTTGGATAGATCAATGCGATACAACCTAGGGACAAAGAGTTAAGATCTGTGATGTTAAAGATTCAAAGTAGACATCATGATGTGTCTAATATGATATTCACATGACTT
The DNA here is from genome assembly GCA_027943335.1 of Chamaecyparis obtusa. Lineage (NCBI taxonomy): Eukaryota > Viridiplantae > Streptophyta > Pinopsida > Cupressales > Cupressaceae > Chamaecyparis > Chamaecyparis obtusa. The sequence continues at coordinate 213,608 of BSBK01003188.1, forward strand.
GGTGTTATTTGATTTGTGAGATATTCACTTATGGATATCAATTTGACAGTATTTTGGCAAGAATGGAGCAATTTCAGTAAGATTGTTCAGTATACTTGGTAAATCATCTTAGTTTTGGTTTGATATTTGTTTATGTTTGTGTTGACTATGGAGGAAATTGTATTTACATAGCAAGATATAATATGATGATTTGATCAATATTTGATAGGATTTCTACATGTTTCATTACTTTCATTTTTTAGTCGACAGAGGTACACTTTTGAGCTTATGATCACATATATGAGATTGAGTTTTTGGGTGCGATGAGTAGTGACGAGAAGATGTAGATTGAAGGATTGGGTACATAAGTTGAATGATTTTATTTGATGTCATACTGATGTTAATTTTCATTGGAATTGTATTGGCATAGTTGTGCTATTTGTCAGTTTAGTTTTTAGGACTATAAAGTCCTATCTAAATTTTGTAATTAAGGATAGATCCGTGAACCCAATTGAGGGTCAGATATTTATTTTGTATTGAGTAGTGAACTCTATTTTGTAACCCCGAATGCATGTGCATTCTCTCTTATGTACTATTAGCTTTAATAGGGTACTTATTATTACATTAGTGAGATATTTTAGTGGGTTCCATCCCCACCAGGGTTTTTCCCTTAACAAGATTTTCCTCAAAATTAAATCATGGTGTTATAATGTTATGTGTGCTCATTCTATTTTTTTTCTTTCAGTTATTTATGCTTTCAATTTTTGGTATTGGATAAAGAAATTTAATAATATTGTTGCAGTGATTCAACCCCGCCCCCCATCTCAATGTTCCCTAATTGTAACAAGCTCTTATCCACTTTATACATTTATTATCATTGTAGTGGTTTTGCTTCATAATTAAGATGGATGACAAAAATGACAATGAAGCTCATATAGACATAAATTTAAGGTTGTTTGATACTATATTGGACTATATAAATAATGGATTAACGTTGGGGTCTCACGGAGGGGGGCTTCCTAAAAAATAGAGCTGAAGTTGCTTAGGATTTTTTGGAAAATTTTAATGCCGGTGGTCCCATAAATTTTGTAGTTCTCTTTCCTAAAATTTTAAGCTCTAACATTTAAGGAAGATGGCGGTCTCAATCATTTTCCCTTCAATTTTTTTTTTAAAAAAAAAATGAAAGTAAATGTTCACAAATGGGAAAATACATTCCTAACCTCGCAAGGCAATTTCTAGCCCCACCCCATTTTGACCCATTTAACTATGCAATACTAAAGAATATGAGCTCCTATTTTGAAGGAAAAGATTCAAAATAATCTTACAACAAGAAAATATTTTTACTCATAGGACCTCCTTTTCCTACAAAGGAAAACCTCAAGCTCCCTCATGGGACTCCACCCTCAAAAAATAGAGTATGTGGGGGAATATGAGATGACGATAGACCAAATAATATATTCTAACTAATAATAAAAATTATAAACATGGACTTAAGTAATGTCAAGTTGATATGAATGATTTGTTTACATAATTTGAAAAAAAAAAGGTAATAATAATTTTGTTAAAAATTTTAATATAATTATATGATATTTCAATATAATACTACTAACATTCCAAAATAGAAAGCATACATTATTATTTTTAACATCTTAAGTCTAGGTTATCTTTAAAATCATGATATAAATTAAGGAAATAGGAGTAAATGTGGAAAATATTTTGATGAATTATCTGTAAGAAACTAATTATTTATGATTTTTTATTGTAACTTTTTACATTTCAGATTTGAGAATTGATGAATGATTTCAAAGTTGGATATACTTTTATTAAGAGTTTAAATTTTACACATATAGAAAACAATAATACTAACCCAATAAAAATATAATGAATCATATATTATATTTTGAAAATCTTAGGAATCTCCTTAATAAACTATTTTCATTGGTCAATTTTATCTTAAGAAATTGTCATCATAAAAAATGAGATGACAAAAATCTATAGAGACTCCTAATTTATGATTTAACTAGAAAATGTTGGTTTGGCACTCTCGAATTGAATTCTAATATAATCTACACGTAAATTTTAGAAAGATTTATATGATAAAAATAAATATCTATTATTTAAATTAACTTATTTTTATTTGGAGAGAGAGAGAGAGAGAGAGAGAGAGAGAGAGAATTGTAATATTAATAAATATTTCTAAAATATATGATATGCTGCTTGAATAATAATGGTTGATTAAATAACTCTAAAGATACTTCCATATTCTTTTAGCATTAATATTTGCAAACATAATTACAACATATAACTCTACTAATTTTATTTTAAATGCATAAAGCCAACATTTGTTTGTTTTGGTTTCAAGGAAGGTTTCAAGGAATGTACAACATATGGTTTTATCCTATTAAGATATATTTGATGCTCATCAACACACATATTCTTGAATAATACAAAAAAATGAATGGAAATATTTAAACAATGTACTTATTGAATGAATACATTCTAAGTATCAGCCAACAATTTTATTTGAGTTGAATACAAAAAATTACAGTCAAAACATAATCATAAAAATACTATTTAATCAAATGTTTGTACTTCTATTTTGAATACAAATAAGTCATATCTGACATTTTAATTCAAAATATAATATTTCCAAAATTAAAAAGTGTACTTATATTTTATTAATGAACTATTTAATAAACTATAATAAAATAAGTGAATTAATTTAGGATTAAAATACTTTTAATATTTTTCTTCATAAATTTGAAAAGTAAGACACCAAATTTGTCTAGTTATAATAAAATTACAAGGCAATCTCATTATCATAAGAATTATTTAAGGATAATGATATTGCAGTTTTTTGTAATTATTATCTATTTATCAATCCACTCAATAAACTAATTGCCATCTCATCTAATACATGAATGAATCTTCTCCTCCAATGCTTTTTTGTAGCCAATATTCCAAACACTCCCCAAAATCCAATAGAAACACTCATCCACTCTACATACCAATGCCATGGAATTTCACCTCCCTCATCATATTCTTTGTCAAGAAGAGGGGTTGGTATGTTAGAATTTGGCATCTCTCCACATGTACATGATTTTTTGTTAACTGGGAATCCACAAAGATCAGGGTTTCCAGTAAAATAAGTGGAATTGAATGTATTAAATTGTCTTCCTTCTGGTATTTTTCCACAAAGATTATTGTTGGATACAATGAAAAAACTTAGATATGAAACTTGTAGCATTTCATTTGGAATCCTTCCTTGAAGTTTATTGTTTGAAAGATCAAGTGACTCTAACTCTGCAAGTAATCCAAAACTAATTGGAATCTCTCTTGTAAGACTATTAAATGATAAGTTCAATGTGTGAAGACTTTTAAGGTTCCCCATTATTGAAGGAATATTACTAGAGAGATTATTTATAGATAGATCAATGCAAGTTATAAGCAACATCACTCAATGACATACACCATTTTTAATCCTTTGTTGAATGCTCGGATCTCTTCTTTGTAATAGTAGGAGCTACCATCATTGTCATGTGAGCTTCCCCTTGTAGAATTCCTCATACTTTTCAATGTTGCTAATTGTGGTGGGATAAAACCAATCAAACCATTTTTTGAAATATCTAAAACATGGAGACTTGACAAGTTGCTTAATTGATCTGGAATGTGCCCTTCAAACTTATTAGACCTTAGAACAAGTATCATCAATTTGGAGAACTAGCCTAACCAAGATGGTATATTTCCAGAAAAAGAATTATTAGCCAAATCCAAAATTTGCAAGTTGGAACAGTTCTTAAGGCTAGATGGAAAGTTTCCATTCAACATATTTTAATTGAGGTGAAGTGAGCTGAGTTCACTTAGCATTCCCATATGATATGGTATCTCTCCCATTAATCTAGTATTTGCTAAGTTTAATCTTGTTAAACTAGAGAAATTAGTTATGCTTGATGGTATTTTACCAAATAATTTATTGTTTGAGAAATCTAAAACCTTCACATATTGTAGAAGGCCAATTGAAGAAGGTATATCACCAGTTAGATCATCTGTTGAAAGTGACAAAAACCTAATGTCTGGTAGAAGACTACCAATATCCATTGGAATAAATCTTGTGAAGCTATTCTGAGACAAGTCCAATAGCTCTATGATTGATGTTGGCACTGAAGAAAAAGGTAGAGGACCTTGTAACATATTACTATGCAAATCCACACTCTGGAAACCTTTTGTAATCAAGCTTGAGGGAACATGGCCTTGCAAGTTATTGTATGACAAGTTGAGATTTTCCAAAGAAGGAAGCACCCCTAACCAATCTGGAATATTTCCAAATTGACTATTGTTGGAAAGATTCAAATCATACAAGCTATATTGTGTGGAAAGGAATGGTGGAATTATGCCCCCAATACTACATGAAGCTAAGTGCAAGAAATCAAGATAAATTGTGGGTATCCAATCTTGTTCAATGGTGATAGTGAACTCATTATAAGATAAATCAATTTTATAAAGCTTAGTCAACTTTTTAAAAAAACTTAGAAAAATGTTCCCTCAAAGATTGTTTGAGGATAGAGAAATTACTTCAACACTGGGAAGACTTACAATTGAAATAGGAATACTACCATTTAATTGATTATTACTAAGACAAAGATCTACTAGAGATGATAGTTCACCTATTTGGGGAGGTATATTGCCACTCAAGAAATTGGATGAAAGATCTAGATACATCAAGGAAGAAAGTTTCCCCAACTCAAAAGGTATATTTCCAGTCAAGGAATTGGAAGAAAGTTTCAATGCTTCTAAAGAGGAAATTTTTCCCAACTCAAAAGGTATATTTCCACTCAAGAAATTGAAAGAAAGATATAAAACAACCAAAGATGGAATTTGACCAAGTGATGGTGGAATCTCTCCATTCAACCCATTACCCCCAAGATACAAGTGTTGCAGTGTAGAGAGATTGCCAATAGAAGAAGGAATATGGCCTTCCACCTTTTCCATACCTATCAATCTAAGATGAAAAAGAGAGGAAATATTTTCTATACAAGATGGTATACTTCCTTTCATATTGGACCCTAAAAGAAAAAAGACTTTGAGCTGAGACCATTCCCCACATAATATTTGACTTAGATTTCCACTAATTAAGTTTTTCCCCCTAATATGAGCTCTTTAAGAGTAGGCAGACGAGAGAGACTCAAGGGAAATGAACCAATTAATAATGGACATTCATGAAACCAAAGTGAAACCAAAGTACTCATATTTCCCATCCATAATGGTACTGGCCCTTCAAATTTGTTGTAACCCAAGTGGAGGTGGGTAAGGAATGAGAGGTTTTTGATAGCATTGGGAATGTGCCCTGAAAGCATGCATTGTGGAAGGTGGAGTTGTTGGAGATTGTGGAGATGAGAAAGGGGTGCTTCCAATTGCTTTCCTATCATATTAAGCACTACTCCACTAAGGGAGAAGTATTTTAATTTCTGCAACTTTTCTATCCACACTAAACTAGGACTACATATTTCCCCACTAGTACCAGAAACACCTGTTCCAAAATCATACTCCTCTGTGACAGATAGGTCCAAAAGTTCCAGCTGAGAAAGATTCCCCAATTGGTAGGGAATTGTACCATTGAATCCATCCATGGACAAGTTGACATACTCTAAGTTGTGCAAGGAGGCAAAATTCTATGATATTTCATCTTCAAACTCATTCCTGCTCAAATCTAGATGTCTCAATTCTTGGAGGGAAAACAAACCTACATGTAAACAACAATGATAACTACTCAAATTACTATAAGAGAAAGCTTAAATCGGGAAATATGATAGGTTACTTCATAAAAAATACCTTTAGGAATTGTACTGTTAGCACCCTGAAATAGTCTTCCCCTGGTCTTTGGAGTCTCTTTCCTGGTCTCTAGCCCTTTAACCCTTGTCAAATTTTCAAAAAACTAGCCATTGGGTGGAAAATTTTCAAAATGCCCTAGCCCTGTTCTTTTTCGTCATTACCTTTTTGGTGACTTAAATCCTTAAATCCACATATGTTAATTAAAATTACCTTTTATATTGTTTGGTGGTTAGGTTTTTATGTCTAGTGGGGTCCCCTTTAATTTTTCCTATGTCCTAAGCCCTTGCGCCATTAATTTTTCCAAATGTTCGAAGCTTTAAAACTTGTGGTTGTTGCTTGTTTGCAAGACTGTGTGATGTCAGAGGGTTCTGACATGCAAATTCGTGACCGTGTGCCATCTTTCCCAGTGGGCCCAGTCTATTGTTCCTTTTCTTAATCTATGGCTGGTGAGTGATTGCAAGGAATATTCTTCCCCCTCGTGATCATGTGCCCATCGTCTGATCTTCTAGGATAGTGATTCGCAATGGGTCCTATGCCATGTCATGCAACCTTGGTGCTTTTTCATTGGTTGTGTCATTATATAGGTGGAGGCTGTCAGAATAGCTTGTGAAGGATAAAGAGCAGTGGGACCTGTGTCAGATTTAATGATGTGGCTTTCTTCTAATTGGTTGAAGGGCTTGCTGATTCAGATGTGTCAGTGGGACCTGGTTGTTGGCATGTCTGTTAGTGGGCCCTGACATCTATAGAAAATCTATGGTTGGGGTAAGTTCTCATGGAAGTTGTCAGAGCCATGAGATCTTATGCTAGCCATCAATTTTTCTTTTCTCAGATGGTTGACGAGGGTGGGTCCTTTGACAGGTGGCGCTTACTTGCGACATTTTGATTGGTCAAGTGGGAAGGTGATTTGGATTTTTTAGTGGGCCTGAATCTTTCAAAGGGGTTGACAAATATAGGATCTACAGGTGTCGTGTGATCACATGGAATCTTTTTATGCCTTTTGATCATGCGACAACTGTTCAATTAAAGGTTCATACTTTGTGGCTCTTGTCTACTATGCGGAGCTGACGTGCAAGATTTTTATTGGATGTAGTGTGCTGAATGGGCTGATGAATTTTCAAAGGGGTTCACAACTATTGTGAGATTAAATGTAAGCCACCCAATCTACTAGGAAAAGAAAAAGATCTACTGTTGCGTTTTAAAATTTTTGACATGACCGTTGCAGTTTGAATTTGAATTTTTGAATGGGGTTTCCAGTGACAGGAAGTACCAAAATTTATGGTTTTAGCAGCTGATTTCGATTGGTTTGGTGGCGCTGGTTGTTGTCGACTAATTTGAGGGTCTCTATGGTCGGTGGCATGATGTTTTTGTACTAGGAGAAGTGTGGTTTTGTGCTTGAGGTGTGTTTGCAGGTGACCGATTTGATTGGTTCTCATGGAAATTCCTTGGTGTTCTATACTATTCTCGTAGATTTTGATGATGGTAGATCTATCTGAGATTCATTTTCTCCAGGTTGCCTGTGTTTCTTCCCCTGTAATAACTTTTGTTGTATTTTTGATTGATTGGGTAGTTGAAGCCCTAACCCTAGTCACCTGAAGCTTGATGCATCCTCTTTGAGGATTCCAAGGTGATTAGGGGTATAAGTAGTTAGTTTTTTGATAGAGTAAGGGTTCGGTCCTGAGGTTCTATTCTAAATTTCAGTTAGTTCTAGTGGTTATGATTGTATGAACATTTGAGGAAAGAGGAGCTAGATTTTGGATCTATTTCCTATCTTTGTGTTGCTTTGATTGTATATTGATCCTGAATATGTTAATGAGAATGCTATTGAGTTCCAATCTTACATTTGTGTATGTCTTCTTGTTTTGGTTTTGAGTTCATATATGTTAGTATCACAAAGTGTATTAGCATATGGTAAACAAATAGTATTGTGAAGTCATCTCTGAGTTCCTAAAAAAGTTAGGATTAATGTCTTCTAGGTGAGTTCAGTGATTTCACAACCAAATAAGAATTTGATGTCTTGGTGTTTGAGGGAGAGAGGTAATAGGCAAAGCACTTATCCTGAGCCCAAGAGTGTTTGATTTAAGATCTTCAGCTGATGTATGTAATTGGGTGACTCTTCACCCTAGGTTAAGACATTGGTCCATCCTTTGGAGGCATTTCATTGTCATCAACCACACACACCCAAATTTAAATGATAATATCTTTCAGTCAGTTAGTAAAGGACATAGTTGTATATTTTTTTGAGACTCCTTTGGAGAAGTGAGTCAAGGGTACACCCACCTGAGCATTAAGGCTCAAAGTGTAGGAGGATCTCATTGTTGATCCTTGTTAATTGGTCCTCTTCGTTGTAGACTTTGGAGTGGTGATAGAGTCAAAGTATCATTAAAGTTATACATCAAAGTATAAATCTAGAAGTTGAAGATCAAAGGGAGTAACCAAAAAAATGGTGACTCTACTAGGGAGAGTCTAGACATAAAAGTTTGCAAAGTGCACTCTTGTTTTCCTGTTGTATTTAGTTAAAGGATTTCCCACTTTGGTGGTTGGCGACTCAAAAGGGTTAGAACCAGTGTTATAGACTACAAATCATGGACAAAAGAAGGAATACTAGGTCCTTTGTTAGAAAAAATCTGGAGGTCACTCTGGAACAATTACCTAGATAGGAGAAAAAGAGTTGGATTAGGAGGAATGAAGAGTCTACCAGTGCTCCTGTGAGAGACCAAAGAAATACCAGAGGTAGAGCACCACTTGCATCCTCTAATGAGGGAGATTCAAAAGACATAAGTTCTAGATCAGATAGTGGCCACTCTGAAGACAAATTTTATGACACCCCAGAAGTAGTATTTCAAGATAAGGGTTAATTACCTGCAGGTCAGGATGAACATGCTAGAGAAAAAGGTTATGGGCAGAATCTAGATCCTGATGAGGACATATTCAGAAGGTAGCCCATGGAACCAAGGCAAGTTCATTTCCCATATCATCATCCTACTGATGTGGAAGTATCATCAAGCTTTGAAGACAACATGATAGATCCACATGACCTAAATGCATTTAGGTTGTAGTTGGCAGAGCAGGATGCCATATACAAAAGGTTACAAGAGGAGAGAGAGGCTGAAAAAGTAAATGCTCTAATGGAGAGGCAGTCTCTTTTAAGAAAAATTAATGAAATGGAGAGAAACAAGATGCTTGCTTTTTCTCCTAGGGTGTTGCAGCATGATGTTTTTGGTGATCTTGAAGCTCTAAGAAGTGAGCAGGAACGCTTGTTGCAAGACCATGAGTTTGATGAAGAAGTCCCTATGATCAAACAAGTGCAAAGTTATGCTCCTTTGCCTAAGGGTAGGAATGGACATGAGATCACTAGGCCTACTCTAGTTATTAATGAAAAAGGAAAGTAGAAGATGGTGGGTGTCCAAATAAGAAAACCAGTGACAATAGTAGGGGTCCCACCACCTAAATCAAATAGGGAGACAGAGATAGAAAGAAAAAGAAAAGAGGATGAAGCTCTAGCTCAAGAGTTGGAAAGAGCTGAAGTTGATGTTGCTATTGCAGAGAAAAGAAGAAAGATCTAGTTCTTGAAGGCTTCATCAGCTAATGTTCATGGCCCTTCTACTACTGAACAAGGTATGCCATCTATGAACACTACTGTTCCACTTAGCAATGCTACTACTAGTAATCTAATTCCTAATGTATCTACCAAATCATTTGTTGATCCTAATAGATAGTCAAATGTGCAAGTGGGTGGGAATGTGGATGAAAATAATAATTCTAGTGGGAATACTAGTTTAGGATTTCAAAGAAGACCTATGCAACTAGAAGGCTATAGGAAAATTAGTTTTGATGGGATACCAAGCTACCCAAATGCTTTTCCAAATGATATAAGAGATAAGGTACCTAAGTTTTGCTGGTAACAATGCTATTAGTTGTGAGGAACATCTTAGGCTATTTGTTGATATGCTTAATGATTATGAGGTAGAGCATGAGGATGTAGTCATAAAATTATTTGTTCAATCTCAAATGGAGGATGCTAGAGATTGGTTTAAGAGACTTCCTGATAAATGTATTGATACTTGGGATTCTTTTGAGAGATGTTTTAAAGAGCAGTATGGTGACAGGCCTAACGCTAGTTTCATGTTGAATGAATTCAATACCATAAGGAAAAATCAGAATGAATCTACAATTGAATTTAATATGAGATTTCATAAGGATACTAAAAAGAAAGATCACATGGATTTAGAAGAGATAAATCTTAGAACACATGAGGCACCTAAGAGGGTATACATTGGTAGGGACATGTCTCACAATGTGAGAAAATATTTGATTGAGTTATTGAGAAAATTCAGGCATGTTTTTGCATGGTCATATGATGACCTAAAGGTTTATGGAGAAGACTTGTTTCAGCATATCATTCCTTTGAGGGGAGATGCTAAACCTTTTCGGCAAAAACAAAGGCCTATAAATCTCACTTTGGCACCTAAGATGCAAGAAGAGTTGATCAAGTTAAGAGATGCTGGAATTATCAAGCCTATTCGGCATTCTTCTTGGGTGTCAAATCTTGTCCCCATTAGAAAGAAAAATGGTGACATCAAACTTTGTGTGGACTTTAGGAATTTGAACATCAGCTCATTAAAGGATAACTATTGTCTGCCCAATATGGAAGCTATGTTGCAGAGAGTGACCGGATTGGAATTGATGTCTATGATGGATGGTTTCTCTGGTTACAATCAGGTAATTGTGAAAGAATCAGAGCAATTCAAGACAACTTTTACAACACCTTGGGGGACATATGTTTATGTGAGAATGCCTTTTGGTCTCACAAATGCTTGTGCTACTTTTCAAAGGGCAATGGATGTTGCCTTTTCAGACTTTATTGATGTTTTCCTTGTTGTTTATCAAGATGATTTAACTGCCTATTCCAAGAAGGAAGAAGACCATTGTACTCATTTAGAGAAAATATTTGTGAGGGCCTTAGAATTTGGCATTTCATGAAACCCAAGGAAATGTGCATTTGGTGTCACTGAGGGTAAGTTGCTTGGCCACTTAGTGGGGAAGCAAGGAGTTAGGATTGATCCTGAGAGGGTGGAAGCCATTGATAAGATTCAAAGGCCAAATAATATCAAAGGAATTCAGTCCTTCTTTGGTCAGGTAAACTTATTGAGAATATTTGTAACAAACTTTGCTGAGGTCACTAGACCTATATCCAAGATGTTAAAGAAAGGATCTGCTATTACATGGGAAAGTGAGCCTAATGAAGCTTTCAAGAATATCAAGCAAGCTATTAAAGATGCACCTATGCTTAAGGCACCTGATTATAGTACCCCAATGCACATCTTTTCACACTATTGCTGCAGTTTTGCTACAAAAGAATAAGGATGGTTTTGAGCAGCCTATTGCATTCTTCAGTAAATCTTTGCAGGCTGCTGAATTGAAGTATGACATCAATGAACAACAAGCTTATGCATTGATCAAGGTAGTTAAGGCTTTTAGGTGTTACTTGATGGGGGCAGTGGTGATTGCTTTTGTGCCAAGTGTAGCAGTCAAGGATATTTTCTCATAGCAAGAGGTTTCTAGGAGAAGATGTATATGGATCAATAGGATCCAAGAATTCAACATTGATATCCAAATTACTAAATTGGTTAGAGGAAAAGGATTGGAAAAACTGATGGCTCAATCCAATCTTGATGCAAATCAGATAAATCAAGCTGAAATTGATTATACATGTGACATGGATGATTGTATCTAGTATCAAGATATCATCTATTACTTGAGAAATATGAAATGTCCAGCAAACATGGATGACAATAAGAGGAGGACATTGAAATTATAGGCCATCAAGTATGTAATTGTGAAATGTAAATTGTATAGAAAGAATTTAGATTGCATACTTTTGAAATGTGTGGATGAGGATCAGGCTAACAAGTTGTTAAAGGAAATGTATGAGGGAGTTTGTGGTGGGCATTATATGGGTAAAATAATTGCTCATAAAATCTTGAGAGCAGGATTCTGGTGGCCCACAATCTTCAAGGATGCAGGGAGTTTGGTGAGGAGGTGTGATGCTTGTCAAAGGTTCTCTAGTAAGCTTAAATTTTCAGGTAACATGCCATTAAAGCCATTAGAGGTGCAAGCTCCTTTCCAACAATGGGGAATTGATTTCATAGGGGAGATACCAAACAAGTCTAGTGGAGGACACTCATGGATCTTAGTTACCACTAATTACTTTACAAAGTGGGTAGAGGCTATACCTACAAGAAATGCAACTAGCAAGGTGGTAACTGATTTCTTGTTGAACAACATTGTTGCAAGGTTTGGGTGCCCTAAGAGAATAGTAAGTGACAATGCCATGTGCTTCAAGTCTGCTGAATATAAGGACTTTTGCAAAGGTTTAGGAATTTAGATTTCTTATTCCTCACCTTATCATCCATAAGGAAATGGTTAAGAAAAATCTACTAATAAGAGTTTGATTAAGATCCTCAGGAGGATTCTTGAAAAGAATAAGAGGGCATGGAATTCAAAACTACCAGTAGTTGTATGGGCTGATAGGGTAACTGTGAAGAGGGAAATTGGTTGTGCACCATTTGACCTAGTATATGGAATACATGCAAGAATGCCTCAAAATAATCTATTGGAAATGTATAAATTTGTGCAATTATATGATGATGACATAGATGATGAAATGCAATTGAGGATTGAGGATCTCATCAGGCTAGATGAAATCAGGAGAGAGTCAGCTTCAAGGAATGTCAAGTTGCAATTGCAAATCAAGAACCTGTAGGATAGGAAGGCTATGGAGAGGAAGTTTGAGCTTGATGACCTAGTATTAATTTGGAATGCTAGACTGGAGGATAAGGGAAAACATGAAAATTTTGATCCCATTTGGCTAGGGCCATATCAAATTCATGAAAAATGGGGCCAGGATACTTATGTTGTAAAAGAATTGAATGGTAATGTTCAAGAATTGCCTGTTCATGGACAATTTTTGAAAAAATAAAATTTTTGAAGTATTATGTCTTCCATGAGTAGTAGTTAGGTTGTGTATATATGTATAGCCTTGTAAATTTTGTATTTCTACTGGTCCCTGGTCCTGTTTTATCTAAGTTGCATGTTTTGCCTTGCTTGTTCCCTGTTGTCTGCAATTTTTGCATGTGGGTGGTCTTCTTTAACCAATGATTTTGATTCCTTGTTGTACCTAAAGGAGGCACACATCCCTAGATAGAGCCACTATTAGCACCCTAAAAAATTTTCATGGTTGTGCAGGTCTTCCCCTAGTCTCTGGAGTCTCTTTCCTGGTCTTTGGCCCTGTAACCCTTGTCAAATTTTCAAAAAACTAGCTGTTGGGTGGAAAAATTTCAAAATACCCTAGCCCTATTCTTTTTTCTTGTTACCTTTTTGGTGAATTAAATCCTTAAATCTACATATATTAATTAAAATGACCTTTTATATTGTTTGGCAGTTAGGTTTTTATGTCTAGCGGGGTCCCCTTTAATTTTTCCTATGTCCTCAGTCCCTGCACCGTTAATTTTTCCAAATATTTGAAGCTTTAAAACTTGTGGCTATCGCTTGTTTGCAAGAATGTGTGATGTCAGAGGGTTATGACATGTGAATTCATGACCGTGTGCCATCTATCCCAGCAGGCTCAGTCTATTGTTCCTTTTCCTAATCTATGGTTGGCGCATGATTGCAAGGAATATTCTTCCCCCTCATGATCATGTGCCCATCGTCCGATCTTCTAGGATAGTGATTCGCAATGGGTCCTATGCCATGTCATGCAACCTTGGTTCTTTTTCATTGGTTGTGTCAGTATATAGGTGGAGGTTGTCAGAATAGCTCGTGAAGGATAAAGAGCAGTGGGACCTGTGTCAGATTTAATGACGTGGCTTTCTTCTAATTGGTTGAAGGGCTTGCTGATTCAGACATGTCAGTGGGACCTGGTTGCTGGCATGTCTGTTAGTGGGACCTAACATCTGTAGAAAATCTATGGTTGGCATAAGTTCTCATGGAAGTTGTCAGAGCCATGAGATCTTCTGCTAGCTGTCGATTTTTCTTTTCTTAGATGACTGATGAGGGTGGGTCCTCTGACAAGTGGCACTGACTTGCAGCATTTTGATTGGTTGAGTGGGAAGGTTAGGATTTTTTAGTGGGCCTGAATCTTTCTAAGGGGATGACAGATGCAGGATCTACGAGTGTCATGTGATCGCATGGAATCTTTTCAAGCCATGCGATCATGCGACAACCGTTTGATTAAAGGCTCATACTTTGTGGGTCTTGTCTGCTACACAGAGCTGACGTGCAATATTTTTATTGGTTGTGGTGTGCTGACTGGGCCGATGACTTTTCAAAGGGGTTCACGACTATTGTGAGATTAAATGTAAACCACCTAATCTGCCAGGAAAAGGAAAAGATCTATGGTTGCATTTAAAAATTTTTGACGTGATCATTGCAGTTTGAATTTGAATTTTTGAATGGGGTTTCCAGCGATAGGAAGTACCAAAATTTATGGTTTTAGCAGTTGATTTCGATTGGTTTGGTGGTACTGGTTCTTGCCGACTGATATGAGGGTCTCTATGGTCGGTGGCATGATGTTTTTGTACTAGGAGAAGTGTCATTTTGTGCTCGAGGTGTGTTTGTGGGTGGCTGATTTGACTAGTTCTCAGGGCAATTCCTTGGTGTTCTGTACTGTTCTCCTAGATTTTGATGATGGCAGATCTGTCTGAGATTTGTTTTCTTTGGGTTGCCTGTGTTTCTTCCCTTGTAATAACTTTTGTTATATTTTTGATTGATTGGGTAGTTGAAGCCCTAACCCTAGTCACCCGAAGCTTGATGCATCCTCTTTGAGGATTCCAAGGTGATTAGGGGTATAAGTAGTTAGTTTTTTGATAGAGTAAGGGTTCAGTCCTGAGGTTCTATTCTAAATTTTGGTCAGTTCCAATGGTTATGATTGTATGAACATTTGAGGAAAGAGGAGCTGGATTTTGGGTCCGTTTCTTATCTTTGTGTTGCTCTGATTGTATATTGATCCTGAATATGTTAATGAGAATGCTATTGAGTTCCAATCTTACATTTGTGTATGTCTTCTTATTTTGGTTCTGAGTTCATATATGTTAGTATCACAAAGTGTATTAGCATATGGTAAACAAAGAGTATTGTGAAGTCATCTCTGAGTTCCTAACAAAGTTAGGATTAAAGTCTTCTAGGTGAGTTCAGTGAGGTCACAACCAAATAAGAATTTGATGTCCTGGTGTTTGAGGGAGAGAGGTAATAGGCAAAGAACTTATCCTGAGCCCAAGAGTGTTTGATTTAAGATCTTCAGCTGATGTATGTAATTGGGTGACTCTTCACCCTAGGTTAAGGCACTGGTCCATCGTCTGGAGGCATTTCATTGTCATCAACCACACACACCCAAATTTAAATGATAATATCTTTTATTTAGTTAGTAAAGGATATAGTTGTATATTGTTTTGAGACTCCTTTGGAGAAGTGAGTCAAGGGTACACCTGCCTGAGCATTAAGGCTCAAAGTGTAGAAGGATCTTATTGTTGATCCTTGTTAATTGGCCCTCTTCCTTGTAGACTTTGGAGTGGTGATAGAGTCAAAGTATCATTAAAGTTATCCATCAAAGTATAAATCTACAAGTTGAAAATTAAAGGGAGTAACCAACATGTACCATTGAACCCGTTCTCGCACAAGTTGAGATAAGCTATGTTGCGCAAGGAGGCAAAATGATTTGGTATTTCACCTTCAAAATAATTGAAGCTCAAATCTATATGTCTCAATTCTTTTAGGGAAAATAGTCCTACATGTTAAACAACAACGAAATATAGTTAAATTAATGTAAGGGAAAGCTTAAAATAGAAAATGTGAAAGATTGGTTCGTAAAAGATACCTTCAGGGAGAGCACCACTCAAATAATTGAAGCTTAAATCTAGATACTCCAACCATTTTAATTGGAACAAATCTCTAGCAAGTCTGCGGATCCTCCACATGATTGGCAAGACGGAGTTGGACAACATGTGAGTTGATGGAGCTGCATTCCACTCCCCTCCATTCACAGCAGTTAAAGCCTTGCCATGAATGCAATAGAGGTGTAGGTCGATGTAAGTGGTTCTTGAAAGCAACAAGAGCATCTCTTTCGTGTGGCAGGTACATGGTATTTCCATTTATCATCTCTGAATAGCATGATAGTGGGATTAAACAACATATGACAGTGGAGGAATGGTCCATGGCAAGAATTCAGATTATATTCATCTGCAACAACAATAATTTTGATTAGAGATTAGAACAAACAAATTTGAACAAATAAAAATGTCTACCACTGAAAAATAAAAATAGAAAAATAACATAGAGAAAAGGAGGCAGATACCAAAAGTTTAAATGCATAGATTGAGCAATGGTGAGAAGAGTGAGTAATGAGGAAGGGAAAGTGAGCTTAAATAAGGTGAGACGGTATGAAATGAGTGAAGCAAAACAAGCCAAGATGACGGTGGACACGGGAAAGTGAATTTAACACGACAATCATGAGATGGATAATGAAATGAATGGAGGGGATCAAATCAAATGACGTTGAAGATGACAATTTGTATTATTTTTCCAATACAAAAAGGAAGTCATGCATTTCCTTCCAATAGAAACTATCGTGCTGAGGAAGATGGAAATATTTGAACTATCGTTTCCAACATGCAAATATTGATAGATATTTGAGTTGATTAGAAGTGAGTGAAGCACAACACTTAAACTGTCGTGTGGAAATTTACTTTTGACCACACAACTCCAAAATCTTTTCTCGTGAAAAGTCTTCCATATAATATTCATTGCAACTACACCTTTCATGAACGAAAATAAGTCTTTGTAAAAGAAGTCTTTGATGGACAGAATATATTGCAATTTAAGTGACCTAATGTAATCACCATGGTATGTGTTTGTCTTATACAAAAATTAATTATTTTTGTTATGTTTTATCTAATGTATATTCATGGAAAGGAAAATATTATCATTCTAGGAAGCATCATTTAGGTCTATTGTGTTAGCATTGACGTTTTGGATTTGTGTAATTCTAAATTAAGTTGCAATGTTTTAATTTTAAAGCTAACATATTAGCAACAAAATAAGATAAATATTTTTTTCTAATACAAATGTGACATTAAGCTTGTCTTATTGTACCTCTATATGTACCGAATGCCTTCATATCATTAGAATGGTACCAAAATAATAGATCTAAATACATTAATTCATTTGTAATATTAGCTCATCTATGCACTAGAAATTCCATTGATGACCAAGTTTTAATTTGATACAATTATAAAAGGGTTTGCTTACCTAGAAAACACTATTCATACAAAGGACACTAATTTGGATGTGAATTATAACAATAAAGATAAAAATTACTTGTAATGATATTGATGATTTTATGGAGATTTCTAACTAGTAGATCAAATTGGATATCACTCAAAGAATATTATTTAATTACAAGAACATAGATTTAAAAAAAATAACAATGTCGATCTATATTGTATTTAATATGATAGTTACATTTTTCATAATGTGATATCTTCACACCATCTCTTGATAGTATTTACAACTAATTTTATGTCTTATATAGGCCTTAACACATTATCTCTAGGAGTACAATAAATGAAGATAGTATTAACACGACAATCATGCAGAGATGGATAAGAAAATGAATGGAGCAGATCAAATCAAATGAGTCCCACCTTTCCTTATAACTTAGCTCGTGAATTAACAAGTCCGCATGACGGTGGACACGGGAAAATCAACTGACGGGAAAGAAGTTCGAGCACTGTCCAAATTTTGATACATTCAATAATGGTAGGTGATTAGAAAATGATGATTTGTTATCTTTCCAATACGGAAGGAAGTCATGTGTTTCCCTCGAATAGACAGAGATGATAATGTCAAACTGTCATGCCGAAGAGGGTGGAAATATATAAATTTATCGTTTCCAACATGCAAATAATGATAGATTTGAGTAAAGTGAGAGAGACTTAAGGTTGAGTTGATTAGGAGTGAGTGAAACACAGCACATCAACTGCATATGGAAATTATTGTGACTATACAACTCTGAAATCTTTTCTCGTGAAAAGTCTTCAATATAACAACTCTGTTTTAGCATTGGTTAATTGTTTTTGGGCGTTGTCTATATGACTATGTATTAGCTCTCATTTACGTATACTTTTTGAGTTGATAGTAATATAATTTGATCAATTTATTCCATAAAAAAAAAGTCTTCAATATAATATTTATTGCAATTACACCTTTCAAGAACGAAGAAAGCATTTGACTGACAAAATATGATGCAGTTAAAGTGACCTTATTTAATCACAATGGTATGAATTTTTCTTATACAAAAATTAATTATTGATACTTATAAATCATGTTTATCTTATGTATATTTAAGGTTAGGAAGACATTATCATTCTAGGAAGCATCATTTGAGTCTATTGTGGTAGCATTGAATTTTTAGATTTGTGTAGTTCTAAATTAAGTTGTAATGTCTTGAAGTTTCACCTAACACATTAGCGACAAAATTAGATAAACTCTTTTTTTCTAATACGATGTGACATCAAGCTTGTCTTATTGTACCTCTACATGTACAAGGTGAGATCGCATATCATAATGAAATGTCGAACATGTTTACAATTACACTAAGCATATTGATGCAAGTGGAAGTCTAACTATGTCATAGCCTCAACAGTGTCTAAAAAAAGTAAAGAGTCACTCCTTGAGAATTTTAGAAGGCAAGAAGAAACAGAACAATCTCCCTTGGGTTAGACTTTTGGGATGAAACTATCCAAAATTCATATTCTAGAAACAAAGTGCACAACTTAAAATTTGGATTTTGTTCGCACATTTGCATAGGCTTTGTGTTCAAAAATAAATTGACTCGCCCAAGGAGTTTGGTTTCTAAGTCACATTGTCTCAAGCTTTAGAGTTCGGACTACAAGATACAATCTACAAGTCAAGGGTGAAATTCTAATCCCTATTTAGATTCAAATTTTGAATTTTAAAGTGGCAATCAAGCACATTAGGGGGAAAAAAGTAAGACTACCAAATGAACACCTCAAAACTTAGATTTTGTTTGACCTCTTGCCACATAAAAAAAGAAAAAAAGGAAAAAAGGACTACACCAAATGTGCGATTTGGACTTTATAGTGTGATCAATATTTTACACTTCGGGGTTTGGATTTCAACTACAACAACTAAACTTAAAGATTAGTTTGGTGAACAACATGTATGTAATTCAAATTTTAGGTTTTAATTCAGAACTTGCATTTTAGACTATTATAAATTTGTTTTACAAGGTGGGGATCTAGTAAGTTCTTAACTATTGTTAGATAGGGCATAACTATATCATTTTGTGCATTGTAATAAAATGGTTTATACTAACTAAGTGCGTAGGCACTCATAGTTATATATAGGCCAAGGATAAAGTTCTCAAATACCTCAAAAAGTAGTCAAATCCCCTTCCAAAAGAATTCACATATCATAGAAAAAAGGTAAAAAAATATCATAAGGGAATAGTTGAAGAAGATAATAGAACATTACCAAACATCACACCAAGGGTTATAAATCCCTATTGCAACAATGGGTTAAGTGCATGGAAATGAGGAGAAATTAGTGGCTAGCCCTAATATTTCACTGAAGTATGTTCATCTTATGTAAAATATAACATATATTTTTAATGTATATAAATTTTTGATGCTTTAATTATTATTTGTATGATACCTTCCATTTAAACTTGGATTTCAAAGCATAAAGGTTGAACATCTATTATGGATCCTTAATTCATGTTTTTAATATAAAACAACTTGAGTTTATTCTTCAACCTCATCAAATTTACATGTTTTGCAAAAAGAATTTATGAAAGAAATACCTAAACAAAGAGCTACTTCTAATATGTCTAAACATAAAATTTCCTTTTATCCTAAATAAGTTAAGATATTTGATTATATTTCTTTGAAGAGTGTCTTTATATCCCCCATATACATTTTGCATATGTATTGATTTTTTTATAACGTTTTCTTACAGTTCAAGTTGTGCCACATTTTTGGTCAACTTATCAACACAAGTGAGTTTTAATATTTATAACTCAAAACTATTTTTGGTAAAAAATATGGTCTAGCTAGACTCATTCTAACTAAGTTAGATATGGGCCACAACTTTTCCAAGTGGAAGTTTCTACTAAATATATATTTTATACCATTTTGGATCCAATTATCAAAAAATTAATTTAATTGAAAAACATGATGTTTGAAAAACTCTAACTCTTTTAAATAATACATTTTAAGAAATATATAATACTACCCTTTTGTAGATCTATAAGTGGAGTTTTTTTAATTATTTAGATATAGATGTACATGTTTGTATTGACATGGTGTCTATGGTAAGCCCATAGGAATTCCCTACCTATGACCTCCTTGACTGCATGGAGAACCCAAGGGTGCTTAACTGTAAGCATCGGTTTGAATCATTTGTCCATTATTTCACTAGAGAACGACATCATGGGATTTTTGGAATCCAAACTTATTGTTGTGTCCATCCTTCCTTTCCTTTTTGGCCAACGCTTTCCAAGAAACTTGTGAGTCATCTGTAATTGCTCGCCACTTGTCTTTGTACCTCATGATCTTTGTAGTATTTATTCACACATTTGAATATTTATGGTATGGGGTGTTATCTCCAAAACTGGGTAGTGGCTATCTAGCCATGAAATCTATTTTTGTTTATAAAGCTTTTTACAAACTTTTGAAAAAAAAACTAAGTGTTTCCCCTTTGTATGGTTCACAATTTTCATGGCTGCATAGTCGTTGCCCCAAAACTGAGGTGTGAGTACTTTCCATAGTGCTTCATGATGTGACTCACTACCTCTACTTGTCATTAGTCTTTTGATACATCATCTAGTGATGTCACCCTTGATTAAATTCCTTGTAAGACTCCATCATTCAAGAATTTTTTTTGTGTCTACTTGGGAGAGTGTGTTGTCATTATGTCTTAGTCACTTCAATCTGATTTCAAATGTGTTGTGTATCTTTTGAACTCTTCACATTCCATGATTGCTCATATTTTCCCTTCTTAGAGTTGTACTTCTTTCAGTTGCCTTTTTTGCCAACTCATTTGTAGCCTCATTTCCTTTTCTATAGATGTGTGTGATTTTGAAATCCTAAAATTTTGTGATTATTTATAGAATTTCACTAAGCCATTCTACTATTTTACAATTTGGAGTTTCTTTTTTCCAAATTATGTTAATCACATTCAGTGATTCCCCTTCTAGGTGCATTTTCTTTGCATTTATGTTGAGACCCATTTGTAGTCCTATGAGTGTTGTGCTAAATTATGCATTGTTATTTGTTGTTTCTCCAATGAATATTGACTTCTCTACATTTTTTTTCCTTCCCAATATCTAGCTTCACAACAGATTATGTTGGGGCTTGGATCCCCCCTAGAGGTGTCATCAAAGTTGATTTTGATCCAATTCATTTTCGGTGGAGTGCACTTAAAAATGTCTCTTGGGTTCCATCCTTTCGCCTTCAGTGCAACTCCATCAATCTTTAGAAGTTGTAGCCATTCAAATGTTTTGCAAATTTGATCATCCCATATTGTGTAGGTACTCTTATTTCCCACCTTTCTTCTAGTTACATTATAAATTAGTTCAATTGTTTCACTTTCAATTTTTTGATATAGGTTATGAGTCTCCATACCCTTCCCTTTGAATATTCTCTTGTTCTATTTTTTTCATAGCTCCCATATAATTGTGGAAGGTAGTATCTTCCATATGCAACCAAATAGGTATTGTTTTTTCAATAGAGACCACATCTAAAACTAGTCCTCAATGTATTTTTGGAGCAGGAATTAAAATTCCATTTTAGCCATAAAGTATTTCCAACACTCATTCACATATTGGCATCCTGTAAAAATGTTGTTTACAGTTTCTCCTTCTACTAAAAAAAGTGCACACCTCCCTGGGCCATTAATTACCATTTTTCATATCCTATCTTCTATCAAAATATTATCCTACAACATTTTCCAAGTAAATACACATGCCTTGGTAAAAATGCCTTTATCCCCTATAACCTTTGTTGTCCAATTTTCCCTTTATATTGTTACTTCTTTCATTTTGTATCCTGCCTTGACTTTGTACTTCCCTTTATTAGTTCCACCCATTGTACAACATCTTATCTATTGCTTGGAATTACTTTCCTTTCCTTCAACATTTGTTTTAGCTTCCTCTTTCGGTCTTCTAGGGTATTAACATTGTTTAGAGATATCCACTCCCATTTCATCACTCCATCAATTTCAATGGATCTTTGATAATTACTGATATTCATACCCTAAGCCCTCTATTTTTCTTCCTTAATATTTTGCAGATTCGACTAGTCTGCAGGGGGCTTCTCCCCACCCTAATAATTAGTCCAAAACCTAGCTTTGTATCTATTTATTACTTCCCAAGTGACATGATGGGATACAATGGCTCTGCATTCTAGACTATAGTTCCAAATAGTCTATCCTTTGGGTGGGTGTGTGACTATCAATATTCTAATGTCTTCATTTGAATATAGGTATTTATGTCACAGTATTTGTACCCCCTTTTGGTGATTGTAATTGTATATGTTCCATTCCAATTTAGTTCCCATGGCCAAATCCATTAGTACTAACTATCTCACGCTCATTCCACCAACTTCCTAAGCAAGCATACTTTGTCCCATGATACCAATGGAAATTTATTCTAGTCTCCAATACCACTCTAGAAAAACCTTCTCATTATCTAATTGAGATTATCCTATGTTTCTTTAGGAAGTTTCAAATGTGACATTGAATATATGGAGATTGTTGATATTACTGCTTTGATCATCATTAGTTTACCTGTTAAACTTATCCATTTCCCTTTATAGGTTTTCATTTTTCACTTGTATATATTGATCAAATTCTCCTAATATCTTACTTTATTTTCCCCTATAAATAGTGGTACTCCCAAAAAATTTCCAAGGAAGGATGTGATTCAGAGGCCTAGTATTTAAGCTATATATCTCTGCAATCTCACTTGTGCATTGAGGAAGAAAACTTTTGATTTTCTCCAATTGATAAATTATATCCAGAAGCTCTGCAATATTATTTCTCCAAGAATTTTTTTATTGTTCTTTATTTTTTCCTAGTTGCATCCCCAAATATTATTTCCATCTATGAGTTATTGGTGTGAGATATTATCTACTCCTATAGCCACTTTCATTCCAAACCAATTTCCTTCCTCCCATAGTCTTGTGATGCCTCTCCCCATCGCTTCTCCCATTATCATGAATAGAAAGGTGAAAGGGGATCCCCTTTTCGTATACCTCTAGTGGTAATAATGAATCCATAAGTAGATCCATTGATCAGAATTAAGAATTTGGGGTTCTCTATACAACTCTTAACCCATCTTGCTCAATCTTCATTGAATCCAAACTATTTTAAAACTTCAATCAAGAATTTCCTATTAGCCAAATCATAAGTCTTAAGGATGTCAAGCTTGAGTATCATATTGGAAACCCTTAATTTCATGTCCATGTGAATTATTTCATGGGAGATTATTATCCCTTCTATAATTGATCTCCCTAGTGAGAATCCACTTTTCTTTGGTGATATTATACTACCAAGTATTTCCTTTTGTCTATTTTCTACTATCTTCATTATAATCTTGTAGATAATATTGCATCAGGCAATAGGTCTGAATTCATTCATAGTTTGTGCCACCTTATTCTTTGGGATGAGTTATAGGAATGTGTGGTTAGTTTTCTCTAGCATAACCTTCCTTCTCCTGGAATCCTTTTTGCAGTTGTTATATCACCCCCTATGATGTCCCAAAAATGTTGAAAGAAGCTTGTTGGGAATCCATTTGGCCCCAACACCAAGTATCTAAGTTGACTTAAAATATTTTTTTTATTAACTTCCTCTTTGGTGATTTTTTTGTATATAATCTAGTTTTATTCTTTTGTGATTGTTTCTAGAATCATACTAAGTATTTCCCCTCTTTTTCCTTGATGTATTTATACTAGCCTATTCAAAATCTCCTCGAAATAGTTTACTACTTCTGCATTTTCTTCTTCTAGAGAGATTTGCATCTTGTCTCCTTATTTATAGTATCATTTTCCTATTTCTATTTTATATTGTTGTATTGTGAAATTTTTTGTTGTTTCTCTCCCCATCTTTGAGCCATATTTCCCTAGATTTCTACCTCCAATAGCATTTTTCCCTTTCTTGAATCTCTACCAATTATTCCTTCAATGTATTTTTGTTTTCAAATTATTTAATCCTTATTCCTTTAAAGATTATGATTTTATTTAACTCTAATAGTTCTTTCTCCATATTTCCTCTTTTTCTAAAAACACTCTTGAAATTTTCTTTTTTTCACACCTTTAGTTTATTTTTAACATGTTTAAGTTTCTTGCTTAGATGGTAGAGACTAGAGTTGTTTCTTGTGTCCACTTCTACCCACCATTTCTTCATCATAGATGCCAGCACGACATCTCTTAGGCACATGTTTTCAAATTTGAATGGGCTTCCATTCAGTGGATTTTCCAAGGTTATACTTAGCTCTACCAGGTAGTGGTTTGATCCTATGAAGGGGAGTATCTTTGCTTCATGGATTCCCACATTATAATCCCATCCTCCATATATTAGGAATCTATCTAGTCTTTTGGCTATGTTTGTGAAGCCCTTCCTTCTATTAATCCATCTAAAGGTTCCATTTTTAGTTTTGATGTATAGTAATTAATTCTAATCTATGAAGACTTATCCCTTTGAAATTTGGTCAATGGTGCATTTTATAGGGAGCTTAGCTGAATCCAATAATTGTTATTAGTTAAATTTTAATTTAATGTACAAATCATATAAGTTTACAGGGTATTTTATATATGATAAAATTAAAAAGTTACTATTTTCAATTTTTCTTTCATTGAATGTACATATTTATGTCTTCCAATTTTTTAATAAAAACTTTATCTTATATTTTCATATTAGCATCATTTTATTCTAGCTTTATTTTGTTGCTAAATCTTGGTGCTATTTTTGGGGTGTTTTGTATTTGTTTCCATTAGTTTCCTTTATGTTTTATGTTTTGTTCCCATCATATGAAGCCTTTAAGCATTTTACTTGTTAGCTAATGTCACATGTGCGCATCATTCAACACACTTTTATCCTTCGACTATTTAGTCATACAACATTTAGTCTCTATATCTCATTGTTCTTTTAAGCTTCAAAATTTATTATATAGATATCATTTCCCCAGTTTCTCAAAGTCCTATCATCACCTTTACATTTTGAATGATTATTAGACTTTCATCTTATCTTTCAAATATTTAGTATCCTCACTTAATCATGCATTATTTATCTCTCCAAGGGAAAAAGAAATATAATAGTTTGTAACATTCTATAGAACATTATAACACTCTAGTATTCTTCTACACCTTGGCCTAATGATTATCCTTATTTCTCATATTAAAGATCAATTTATGTGCCATGTCATCTTTTCCTTTTTTATTTAGTATTCATGTCAAGTTCATATCCTTTGGAATTGTGGAGCTATAACACCTTTCCCTTACCATGCACACTAGGGTATCTCTCCTTTGCTCTAGGAATTAATACCTTACAAAATTATTTATTTTCTTATTTTTTTCGGAGTCCTAGAAAAATGAAGGCTAATTGAAAAATCTTTTTTTCCTCATTTTGAACTGACTATTGATGGAGAGAAAAAGAGCAAAAGAAAGGCTTTAATTGACTTGCCAAGTTCCCAAATAGTTACTCCCTTTCTCGGCCTCTTCTCAGATTTTAGATTTTTTTTACTCTTAAATGCGTGAAGAAATGATTTTCTTCTCGTCTCATTATATTTTAATTTATTTATTTTAAAATTATTTTATTTTATTTTATTTTTATTTTTAATTTTTTTAATTTTGGTATATTCAGTATGTTGCCTTGTGTGATGTGGCATCCCTACAAATATATATTCTTGATATAGAATTTTGAAATGTGATAACACATTGACTAAGCAATAACATAGTGTGCTCAATTCACGGCTAATGATCTTTCCATATTATTTTCCAACTCATAACCCAATCCCTTATGCCATTATTTTGGTATCAAAATGATAGATCTACATATATTGAGTCAATTCTAATATTAACTCATCTATCTACTTGAAATTTCATTTATAACCATATTTTATTTTGATAAAATTATAAAAGAGTTTCTCTTACCTAGAAACCACTATTCATGAAAAGAATATGAATTTGGATGTAACTTATAATGATAAAGATAAAAATGATTCATAATTGATTAAATTGAATATCACTCAAAAAAATATTATTTAATTACAACGATGTAGATTTAAAGAAAATAAACAAGCTTGATCTATATTGCATTTTTCATAGCTTGGTATCTTCACACCGTCTCTTGATAGTATTTGCAACTAATGGCATGTCTTATATAGGCCTTAACACATTATCTAGAGGAGCACAATCAACGAAGATAAGATTAATTCGTATATGGTAGTTTTTCCTTGCCTCCCATTTAACTGTCGTGCTAAGGAAAGTGGAAATGTATAAATCTATCATTTCCAACACGCAAATATTGAGAGAGACCACACAACTCAAACACGCACATCAAAATCCATGTGGAAATTTAGAATTGGAAATAATTATGACCAAACAACTCAAAAATCTTTGCTCATGAAAAGTCTTTGATGGACAATAACATTCATTGTGACTACACCTTTCAAGAACGAAGTCTTTGATGGATAAAAACATGCAGTTTAAGTGACTTAATTTAATTACAACTGTAAGAGTTTGTCTTATACAAAAATTAACTAATGATACTTCTAAATCATGTTTATCTAATGTATATTCAAGGTGAGGAAAACATTATCATTCTAGGAAGCACCCTTTGAATCTATTGTGTTAGCATTGAAGTTTTAGATTTGATTAAACTTAAATTAAGTTGTAATGTCACTAAAACCAGCAATGAGCCACTCTTCAAGTATCTCAAAAGGAAAGAAGAAATAGAACAATCTTCCTTGATTTAGATTTGGGATGAAATTACACAAAAATCATATTATTAGAAACTCATAATCAAGCCCTAAGAAGGCTCATATTTTGTAATTCACCTAATATTTCTCCCACTTCCCCTAAAAATAATAATAAGGCTACTTCTTCTCATTAGCCCAAAGTAATGAGCTTCTAATGGTTACCCCTGAAAAGAGAAAAACCCCTTTAGATCTTTCGGGCCCCTCCAAGAAAAAGAAAAAGAAACCCTTTCCTAATAAAAGTGTTACCATAACTATCTTGGAGGATGTTGAGGAGGATAAGAAGAAAAAAGATAACATCATTAAAATTGAAGAGAAGAGCTCAGGGTATAGTAGTAGAAGGTTAGATAATGTCTAAAGCCCTTGAGGACCCTCCCTTTAAAGGAAAAAAGTATTGTTATGGAGGAGGAAGAAATCATCTCATCCTGGGATAACTCTAAGGATAAAGAAGACAACAAGGATGACCATTATGAAGGTGAAGATGAGCAAGACAAAGAAAACACTACCTCTGGTGAAGAAGAGGGTGAAATGGATAAGGATGTTGAGATGGGAGAAGAGGTTGATATTTCCATAAAAGAAGAAGATATGGAGACTCTGGCAATTCTAGAGGAAGAAAACATAAAAAAAATGACAACCTCTTATAAGAGATTATGGAAAAGAGGAACTATCTAGAGAAGAAGGTTAATGAGAAACATGTTTTCATCGATAAGGATCTTTCTTCCCTAGTCAATATTACAAATGGCATCATGAACAGGGCTATGATGGGAATTACCATAGGAAAATCTAAAATTAAAACAACTCAAGAGAACAGGTGGTGGGATGGTCACTAAGGAAAAGAGGTCTCAGATAAACAAGTTGGATGCATGGTTGGTGGCAGTGTAGGAGCTGGAAAAGGGATTGGAGCCTCATTGAGGCTTTATAAAGTAAAAAATTGTAATACCCTAAAAATGGGCTATAAGTTCATTAATCTTCTATATCTACAAATCGAACGAAATCAACATTGAAGTCCTAATCTAAGGCACATCTAAACATCATCGAATCCTAATTGATTATCTTAAATTCTGCATCGGGGAATATTCCTAGCAATATTCCTAATTATCATAATTATCGTTAATTTTATAATTATTTGGCAATAAATCACATTTATCCTAAAATTTGATTAATTAAATATTTTGCATATTTAATTAATTAGATTTAATATTTGCCACTTAATTGTTTAATTAAATTTAATTCTATCTATTATTAATTGTATTATTTAATTTTGACAATAAATCAAAATTCCTATGAATAATTGATTAAATTCTTATTTAATTAATTAAAGCATGTTGTCATTATTTAATAATATAATTTTTAATAAAAGTTTGGTAAAATAGTTAATTAACCCATAAATTAATTATTTTATTTCAAAAAGCAGTTAAGTTGAGAATACATCACTTTATTTATTTATTAAATCATAATTATCCATGTGCACATTCAAGGACCAGTTAAACTCAAAATTGGAAAATCAATGCAAGTTGTTAGCTTTTTGAAACTCAACATCTTTTTGAGTTTTAAAGTGGATCTAAACTTCTAATTTGAGTTGAACTGTGCTTTTGCATGATTTTTGTGACTTAATTATCTGTTATTTAAAAATAACTCAAAAATCAACCTGAGTTATTTGAGTGATTTATGGCTTTTTCCATGCAACCTCCAAAGCCCTAGATTTCTATAAAATCAAAGCTCAGCTCTTCATAATTCATCCACAAATTTGCACAATCACGTTGGAGAATTGGAATTGGGAGAATCAAAGCTCTTGCGAATCAACATCTTTGTGAGATCAATCTTTTTTTTTTGCATACCATTCTTAGATAGTTTCATATCAAGTTTTTCATATAGATTAGTTTCATATCAGTTTTTCATTCTTATTGCATAGAAAATCCAAAAAAATAGATTAATTGCATTCAATTCATATCTAGATCAATTGCATTCAAATCCTTCATTTAGGTGTCGTCTAGGTCACTGATCTCGATAACAATCTGAGAACATTAATCTCGCACCTACTAGAAGGTAGTAAATCGCTTAGTTAAATTAGATTTTAATTTTGCATGATTTTGATTTTAGCTAACCTTTAATGTTTTACTAAAGTGTTGTGTCTACAGATCAGGTACAATTTTCACACACACATTTTTGGCGCCCACCGTGGGGCCTTGAGCCTCATTCTCTTCATTTTTATCTAATTTTATATATTGTCGGCGTCACTTTTTCGTCATTTTTGTGCAAACAGGAAAAACACCGCTTACAAGTAATCTGACGCCACTTACGAGAAATTTGTTCATGCCTACAAGCATTCTGCTCATGCCTTGAAGCATTCTGCTTACGCCTACAAGCATTCTACTCACACCTACAAGCATTCTGCTCACGCATGTGACAGTTTTAGTCACGCATCTGCCAGTTTCAGTCACGCATCTGACAGTTTTAGTCATGCATCTACCAGTTTCAGTCATGCATCTACCAATTTCAGTCACGCCTATGCCAGTTTCAGTCACACATCTGCTAGTTTCAGTCACGCCCATGCCAGTTTCAGTCACGCCTATCAGTATTTAAATCACGCCTATGAGTATTTAAATCATGCCTGGGCACATTTCAGTCACGCTTGTGCTCATTTCAATCACAACTATGCCTATTTTGATCATGTCGGCTTTCTATTTTCTGATTTGTTTTTTTTGAAAATTTTGGCATTTTCAGAATTCGTGCCACTCTGGAAAATTGGCACCCATTTTTTTGCAAAATTTTCACATATGGTATTGAAAGTTTAAGTGTGATATATCATTGGAAAGCTCTTTCCAAGCAAAATCGAAGCATGTTGGTTTCATTTTCAAATTTTTCCATTTGATCATAGAATTTGCATATTTGTGCTTTTAGATTATTGATTTCTAACGCTTATAGTTTGCTGTTGATTTGTCTTGGTTTTGTACTTTCAGATGTGTGCTAAATTCTGGATTACAGAGCGTTGGATCTAAGGTATTCTTCTCAAGCTAATAATATTTCAATTTGGATCCTAAAACAAATCTCTTATGTGTCTGGCTTGTGTGCATCTTTTCATGCTTTGATTTATTTCTACACACTTGCATAATTAATACTAGGTTGTGACCCCTTAAGGATTCATTAAGTAGTCTTAAAATACTTGTGATTGATCTTGATTGCTATCTTGGGTTATTGGACTCGCTAATCTATCAGCCCCTCATTTCCCCCCCATGGTTGCAATCTCAGCGCCATAAAGGGGAGGGGTCAACAGGACAGAAGCGTTAAGTGTTCCACTTGGCAACCCTTTTGTGCTTTTAGGAACTCACTTGTTTTCTAAGTTGGGGACTCATTTTCAGCTTGTGTGAGGTGTTAAGTGTTCCACCTTGTGGACTCATCTCATATTCGCTTTAAGCATTAAGTGTTCCTCTTTCTGCTTTTTGGGTACTTTTGGTAGATTTGCTTTCAGGAATATATCTGTGCTCACATAGTAATTAGGCCCTATGAACACTGTTCATGATTCTTGAGAGATTGGATTCCTAGCAAAATCTTTCTTGATGACAGAATCCTTATAGGTAGGGAGGATACTTAGTGCATTTCACATTCAACTTGGTTAGTGCATCTTCTCTTATTGATCGACACATTCTCTCTCCGGAGAGGTTGATAGATCATGTGGGGTTGATATCACGAGCTTTGGTGAATCAAAATTGGTTAGTGCGTCTTTTCTTATTGATTGATACATTCTCTCCTCGGAGAGGTTGATAGATCACGTGGAGTTGATATCACAGACCTTGGTGGAACAAAAATTTATCTTAGCGTGTCAGATTAATCTGCTTGCTTTGTTTGGGTTAAAAGTGAAAAGGTGTCAAAAACCTTGGATCTAGAGCCAAGTCCCCTTGTGGTATAAATCTGTGAGTCACCTTTAGAGAGGGTTAACCGTAGCAGACAATCCCTTCACAAGGCAAACTGCATTGACAGAACCTCAAGCGGTCATATCCATTTCAGACGTGGTAGTGACAGCCGCTATATAAATGTCCTTGTGGAAGAAATCTCCACGGGTATGGTTCATTGTTGGGTTGTCAGATCTCCCTAGCAGCTCTTGAAGATTAAGTTCTCGGACTGTGTCAAAACCCTAGTGCACCAGGATTGGAGTTCACCCCTTTGGATCATAAAAGTTGCAGAGTCAAACCATTACTAAAAACCCTAGTGAGGCCAAATTTTTCACTTTCAGGTATATGTGTGTTATTGCAAAACTTTTCAGAACATACAAAATTCATACTTTCAGGGATTAGCACAATTTGGTCATTTGATTGTTCATGCGCAAGGTTGCCTTTGCCCTTGTTCATTATTTTTAGACGTGCTTGAAATCACTTTCTTGCTATTCTGTGTGCTTGTTTATCTACTTGGCTATTAAAAATGATCAAATCTGGTATAATCTTCAAATCTGAACAGTACAATTTGCAAACAATCCAAAACTTAAAACCTTAAATTTTGCAAAAATTGATGTAAAATTCTTTCTAGAGTCAAAAGTCATTTCAGGAGGTCAAAAGTCGTACGAGTTTAACAACTGTCATTTCATAGACTACCCACTGTCGTATGAGTCTGCAGAGTGTCATTTGAGAAAATTTTGGAAAGTTGTCAGAAAATTGTCAAATTGCAAGATATCCAATGTTTCCAGCCTGGTTCCAGACCTTGTCAAATAGATCATTGTGTCAGGAACAGAGCAGTAGCTATTGAGAATCCTACTATTTTCCAAGAGTGATCTTTTGAATCCGATCTAGCCTTTTGTTCAATCAATTTGAGTCCTTTTTATCTCGTGTCAAAACCTTTTCATAACTATCAATCTTCAAAAACAGACTAAGTGTTGAGAACTCGTGTCCGCTATCTTTTGGGTGATCTATCCCATACATCCAGGGCACAGTATCCTTCACCCACGTCTCATCAGATCTTCAAAACTATCATAATCTTGACAAGGTTGCGTCATCTGATTTTCTCGAATCAAATTGTTCTTCAGTTGTCTTCGTCCTTTTCTTCTGTTTCATTCAAAGTTAATGGTGGAGACCAGAGCTTCTTCACACAAGAAATCAGAAGAAACATCTCAGAATTTACTTTTGACCAATACCCTGGGTCCAACTCTTGAACAACTCATCAAGTCAGGTATCTACGAAGACGATGGTCTCGGTAACTTTTGATTGAAAATTGGTTACATACCTCCTCTATCAACTCACAGAGGTAATCAACAAACTCCTCCTCAATCTGTTCCAGGGAGCCCAAAAACTCCTACCATGTCTCAAGTAGGGACAAACCATGGTTCTCTAGGAGGAGGATCCCAAGGACACCATTCTCAACATAATGCCAACCCAGAACCTACACCCTCTGAAATCCATCGATGTCAGAATGACGATGAATTCAAGAGAATGATGAGGCATTTCTTGAAAGTGGATAGAGAGGCATACTTTTTGCAATTAGCCTAGGAAGGAGCTAAACTTCCTCCTCACTTCAATGTCAAAGATATCATCATGCATGAGGAAGAAACTTTGATGACGGCCATAAGGAACCAGCTGCATGCTCTGCAAGTCAAAATGAATGAAATTGAGAAAGAGAAGGAACCCAAGGAATTCTCCATGGAGGCCCTTTGTCCTTTCCCTTTTGACAAAGACTTGTATATGCCTCCATTCCCAAAAAGAGTGGAGATGCCAAAGTATGACAAATATGATGGACACTCTGATCCTCAAGATCATGTCAGAGAGTTCTGTACACAATCCATGGAATTCATGCATGAACCAACTTATTTGATGCATGTTTTTCCTAGATCCTTGGGAGGAGCATCCATTCAGTGGTTTTCAAGATTACCTTCTATGATCAAAACTTTTGAGGAATTGATTAAATTGTTTTATCAACAATATTCCTACAACATTCAGCATCTGGTCACCATGATCGATATCTGTAACCTCAAGCAATATCCAGGGGAATCATTCCTAACTTTCCTCAAGAGGTGGAGAAAGAAGTTCTCTCTATATGCTAGACAAATTCCCGAAATGGAAAAACTTAAAATCTTTATCAATAACCTTGTTCCAGAGCTCAATTATCCATTACAAATGCAAGATCATGTATCTTTTGATAAAATGGTGGATAATGCAATCAAGATTGAAAAAGTACTTGTCAAGAAAGGAGAAATCACACTTCAAAAGGACAAGTCTGAATCTAGATCTAGCTCAAAAGATAAAAACAAAAGCTAGAACAAGAACAAAGGTATCATCACTGATGGTGTTGTTGACACTATCAGCACCCCATCAAAGGCACCAGCCTACAATCTTACCCTTGGCACCAAAGCCATTAAAGCATCAGAGCAAAAATCTGCTGAACCATCTCCAAAGAAGCCATTCAAATGGTGGGATAATAAATGAAAGTTTACTCCTCTTGGAGAATCTTTGGAATCCGTTCTGAGAACCCTAATAGTTGATAACATCATCTCTTTACCACCAATTCAAAATTCTAATCCAGATCCAAAACCATATTGGTGGAAAGATAATGAATTTTGTGCTTTCCATCGGAGTAAAGGCCACAAAACTAACGGATGCTTCCACTTGAAACATACCATTCAAGACTTGATAGATCAAGGGGACATCACGATCAATAATCCCACCAGCAATAACAATCACACAGCATTTATAGAACCATTTCCACAACATGGCAAGGGAGTTTCAACTTCTCAGCCTAACATGGGGGCAAAAGTCAACTACGCTTACCCTGGAAACAATGCTGTCATCAATATGGTTGAGTCATGTCTCTCTGAGAGCTGCAATGTCATCACAATTGTGCGAAGAGACCGAAATCATTCCTCAACTAATGTAGTTACCAGATCACAAGCTCAGGCTCATCTGAAAGGACAAACACCAAGTTGATCTAATGTCCCTAAGATACCTTTCAACCTCACATCTGCTTCCAAACAGAAGGCTACCTCAAAATCTCCCAATCTAAAGGATACAAGACCTACATCTTATAGCATCATCCAACAACTCTAGCATACCAATGCCAAAATCTCTATGTTTGAGTTACTTCGAATATCTCCAGCTCACAGAGATATCCTAGACAAAGCTTTGCTCGGCTCTAATGTTCCTGATGATCTAGATCTAGACAGGTTCCAGACTATGGTTGGTCATCTAACATCTCCATAATATATCTCCTTTTCAGAGGAAGATGAAAACTCCCTAAGTCACCCACATAATCAGCCCTTGCACATAGAAGTCTTGATCTAGAACCATCGAGTCAAACGTGTGTTGATAGATGGGGGCGCAGGCCTCAACATTTGTTCTTACAACTTAATCACACAGTTGGGATTCTCAGAGATGGCTATTGATCCTCAAAAGAAGATCACCATAAAAGCCTATGACAAATGAGAAAGAGCTTCTAAAGGCACCATTGTCTTACCCATCTGAGTGGGTCTGGTCATCAAAGATACCACATGTCAGGTGCTTGATCTACCATTGGCTTACAATATCCTTCTAGGGAGACCTTGGATCCATGAAATGCAAGCCATTCCTTCTACGTACCATCAATGCTTTAAATTTCCCTATGAAGGAGTGGAGGTTACTATCCCAGCAGATCTGAGTAAAACTTGCAATACATTGAAGGAAAGTGTCGATAAGCTTGTTCCTAATAACAGAGAATCTTCCATCAAGCAGCTAAATGTTGCTTCCACATCTAAGATGGATGACATTGCTAAAGAGATCAATATAAAAGAAAATGGGATGGGAGAATACACTATAGAGCCAATCTTGTCTCTGACATCTCTCCCTATCTCACCCAAGTCATATGGACAATCTTTGAAGCAATCTAAATCAGAACCTAAGGAACCTATGGAAGCATACAAAAGAAACTTTGTGGCGGAGCAAGTATCCAAACAAGAATTTGAAGA
This sequence comes from Chamaecyparis obtusa, assembly GCA_027943335.1. NCBI lineage: Eukaryota > Viridiplantae > Streptophyta > Pinopsida > Cupressales > Cupressaceae > Chamaecyparis > Chamaecyparis obtusa. Next base: position 248,380 of record BSBK01003188.1, read on the forward strand.
GGATGAAGCTGTGCTTACATGGCTATACAAAGATGATTCTGAATCCAAAATTGTTCAAACTAGCGAATCTATAGCACCTAAAATCCCTTCTACTTCATACGGTCCAGGGAACAAATTGATAGCTAAGATGGGGTATCCAGGTCAAGGACCTCTAGGAATCAGAGGAAAGGGTCTTGTGACACCCATTCCACATACTGGTAGAACAAACAAAGATAATGTAGGCTTAGGCTTTACAAAGAGACCTTATCATCTCAAAGGTGGTTGTTCTCATGTCATAGAACAAATTGCACCAGGAGAACCCCTTCTCAAGAAAGAAGAGACAGAACCCTCAGATGATGATTCAGATAGTTCAGAACTCATCCCCTATGAAAAATTGCCTAAAGAGATCAAAGATCTTCTTGATGATAAAGATGATCCTATCAAAAGAATTAATGTAGTAGAAACACAAGAACCTACTGTAGCACAAGAGATGGTTGTACCACAAGAACCAGCCAATCTCGAAGGTGATCAAACTAATCCAGAAGTAGAGAGTAGTTATTCTGACACTGATTCCCATGAATATGAATTCAAGTCAAAGACTGAGGGTAATCCTTCTTGGGGTATTCATCCCGACTTCACACATTTTCTCAGATTTCCTAGAGATCCTGAATCAGAAGCTGAGTCAAATGGCTATGAATGGGGAGCCATTCCAGAAGAAGATGAGCTTATCATAGAGAAATATATTGATGTTATTCACCAATATGTATCTCAACCCAATGTAGGTCTAGAGTGAAATAATGAACTTAACGTGTCTGATCCACCTATGGCTGAAGAGGATTCCCATGATAACATTGAGCCTATTCACAAGTTAAACATTTTGAGCTATAATATCACCTTTGAACTTGAGCATCAAGTTAGGACCAATGATGACATATCCACATCTGTGAACACCATATCCCAAGCCTTTCCCACTTTGACTATCCAATGCCCTGATTTTATCGACCTAACTTCCACAAATCCAAGCCATGGTGTTTACACCTTTTCCAGTGACTATGCCCTTGCTTGTTACCTCAATGCAGTCGAGCCTATGAGGACTTCCATTAGTGAACCGAGCGTCAGAATGACTGAGTCAGACATCAAATATCTTAGTCAAAAAAATAAAAATAAAAAGAAAAAGAGTTCTGAGGGTGAAAACCACTTTGTGGCAGTCTCAGATCCTACAAAAGTAAAAAAAAAAGATGTATCTGAAGGTGAAAACCTCTCTGAGGCACCTAAGGATGAGATATTTGATGTCCTTCTGAGTCATTTACAGGATAGATCTCCAGTTCTGATTGAGCTCACTCAATCCATCAATTTGGGTACAATAGAGGAACCACAATTGGTACATGTAGCACAATCTCTATTAGAAGAAGAGAAACAGAAATTCACTACATTCTTATCAGAAAAAAAGATCAATTTTGCATGGAAATATTCAGATATGCCAGGATTGGATCCCAATCTCATTATGCACCATCTATCCATTGCTCTTGGAGTAAAACCAATAAAGCAAAAATTGAGAAAGATGCATCCTCATGTTGCACTCTTAGTCAAAGCAGAACTAGAAAAACTCCTAAAAGCTAGATTCATCCGTGTCATAGACTATGCTAAGTGGATCTCCAACATTGTACCTATTTCAAAACCAGATGGTTCAATCAGAGTGTGCACGGACTTTAGAGACGTGAACAAAGCATGCCCTAAGGATGACTTTCCACTACCTAACATTGATATGATAGTGGACATGACTGTGGGCTATGAAATGTATTCCCTTATGGATGGTTTTTCTGGATACAACCAAATCAAAATTGCTCCAGAAGACCAAGATAAAACTACATTCACATGTGCGTGGGGAACCTTCTATTGGAATGTTATGCCATTCAGACTCAAAAATGCGGGAGCTACATACCAAAGAGCAATGACATCTATTTTTCATGATATGATGCATAGAACAATGGAGGATTATGTTGGTGACACATTAGCAAAATCTATGATCAGAATTGAACATCTAAAGGACTTGAGCATGATCCTAGACAGAATGGAACAGTTTAGTCTCTGACTAAATCCTAAGAAGTGTGCTTTTGGTGTCACTTCTGGAAAGCTCTTAGGATACATAGTTTCAAAGAAAGGCATTGAAGTTGATCCGGCTAAAGTCAAGGCTATAATAGAGATGAAACCTCCCACAAATATCAATCAAATGAGGATGTTGCAAGGCAGATTTCAATCTATCAGAAGATTCATATCACAGCTAGCGGACATATCACAGCCTTTTACAAAAACATTACATAAAGGTGTGACCTTTGCATGGAATGAAGAATGCGAGAACAACTTTAACCATATCAAGAAGTATCTATCAAACCCACCTATATTGATGCCTCCTATTCATGGGAAGCTATTAATACTATATGTCTCCATAATAGATACATCACTGGGGGCATTACTAGCACAGCATGATGAGAACAAGAAGGAAAGAGCCATCTACTATATCAGTAGAACCTTAGTGACCTATGAGAAGAACTACTCAATGATAGAGAAGGCATGTCTAGCTATGATCTTTGCATCACAGAAACTAAGACATTACATGTTAGCTCATACCACTCATTTGGTAGCTAAGATTGATCCACTGAAGTACCTACTAAGCAAAGCTGCCCTCACAGGTAGATTAGCTAAATGGGTCATGATCTTGAGCGAATTTGACATTGAATATGTTGAAAGAAAAGCTATCAAAGGACAGGTCATTACTGATCAATTAGCTAAAGCACCACTGTTTGATAATACACCCATGCAAATGGAATTTCCTGATTCCTCTATCATGCACCTCTCTTCTAGAGAATGGCAGTTATTCTTTGATGGCTCTTACACATAGAATGGATCTAGGGCAAACATATTGTTCATCACTCCTCGAGGATACTCGATACCAAAAGCATTTAGATTAAAGTTTCCTTGCACAAACAATATTGCAGAATATGAGGCACTTCTCAATGGTATGAAAATGGCAATACAGTGGAGAGTTATCGAGATACACATTCATGGAGACTCACAACTGGTTATCTACCAAGTCAATGATGTGTACCAAACCAAAGATGAAAAGCTCATTCCTTACAAGAAAATGGTAGATGATTTAAAGAAATATTTCATATCTATCACATTTGAGAAAATACCTAGAACGGAGAATAAGGTTGTCGATGCAATAATGACATTATCTACTCTCTTACAGCAGCCCAAACATGAACTACGCTACAAGTTCCTAGTGGAAGCCCTATCCTATCCTGCATATGACTCCCCTGAAACCCGCATGATCTGCACCATTGTAGGTTATGATTCATCCCACTACAAAAATCTATTCTCCTATCTCCATGACCAAATAATTCCTAATTCTTTTAACCATTTTGAGAAATGAAACCTTATTTGCTCCGCATCCCGATATGTCATCATTGGTAATGACCTGTACAAATGAGGTCTAGATGGTACACTGCTTAGATGTTTAGAACAGGAAGAGTCTCAACGTGCATTAGAGGAAGTCCATGAGGGTATATGTGGGTCACACTCGAATGGTTTAACGTTAGCTCAAAAACTTATTAGGGTTAGGTACTATTGGCCTGAAATGGAGAAAGAGGCTATTAAATTTTCTAAAAACTGTCAATAGTGTCAAGTACATGGCAACTTGATTCATGCTCCAGGGAGAGATTTGATTCCCTTTACTACACAATGGTCTTTTCAACAATGGGCATTTGATCTCATAGGTGCTATCCATCCGCACTCTTCTAATGGACATACCCATATAATCATAGCTACAGATTATTTTACAAAATGGGTAGAAGTAGTTCCTCTAACACAAGCAACAGGGAAATAGATCTCTATGTTCATCCTGAACTACATCATTTGCAGATATGGGATCCCTCACTCTATAATCACAAATAACGGGGGACAATTCAAAAACAAATATCTAGATGACTTATGTGCTAAATTCAAGATTACACAACATTGGTCTTCTATTTACTATCCTCAAGGGAATGGACAAGCTGAGGCTTCAAACAAAAATCTCATGAAGATCTTGCATAGAACAGTTAATAAAATAGGAAGAGACTGGCATCTGATGATCAATCCAACTCTCTGGGCCTATAGAACTAGTATCAAAACACCTACTGGGGCTACACCATTCACTTTAGTTTATGGGTCTGAAGCAGTACTACCTATTGAGGTTGAAATCCCATCACTCAGAATTAGAATGCATGGACTTGTCACCGACGATGACTACAGAGTGTCTAGATTACAAGAACTGGAACTACTAGATGAGCGCAGACAAGCAGTGTATGATCATCTCAGAGTATATTAGAAGAGAATGTCTAGAGGCTACAAAAAGAAAGTCAGACATAGAAAACTTTAGGTTGGTGATCTAGTCTTGAGAGAAAATCCTAAAAATCAATCCCATCGAGAACGCAAGGGGAAGTTCGAACCCAATTGGCTGGGTCCTTTTTTCATCACTGCTACTTTTGGCTCTAGTGCCTATCAACTCTCAATGACTGAAGGTGAACAGCTTTGAGAACCAATCAACGTTCTCCATCTGAAGAAATTCTATGCCTAAGGCATTCAATCTATGGTAAAATGTCCTGAAAAAATTCTAAAAATCAGAAAAAGTCATAAAAAATGAACATCTTGGTGAAAACCTAGCAATAGGCACCTTGATGATTCACAAAAATATATATATATATCAAAAGTACAAAAAAATTTAAAAAAATGAAAAATACAAAAAAATTTTTAAAAAAAAAAAAAAAAGTGCCTTGGTGAAAACCTGGAAACGGGTGCCTTGGTAGCAAAAATAGAATCTCTGCCAAGATGGTGAAAACCTGGCAAACGGGCACCACTTGTTTCAAATGCTCCATCTATCAGTGCAATCTTGGTCTTTCCTAGCTTTCAGTCTTGCTTTAGTTTGTACATATCTCCCGGTTTGTTTCTGCATTTCCAGTTTTCAATAAGTCGGTCGGTACACCAATCAGCTCAAGTGTCTATATCCTATCAATGTTTAACACTTGGGGGCAATCAATGTCATATCCTATGGTCTCTCATGTATCTTAGATAGATCATATCTAGTCAGAGTCCTTTGAAGCTTCATGTGAGTCAGTCAGTTTGTCTTGTCTCTAGAAAAGATTTTGCATCTACAACAACGCAATCAAACATCAAAACTCAACTGAAAATAATCTATGCTTTTCATGCTTTTATCTCCTTGTATGCTTACTGATTCGCATTGAGATTTTTGTATATTGTGTCCCTTCGAGCTCTTCGATGATGTCCTTTACAGGATTTAGAGGGTGATGACTGGGGGCATAATCTTTTCTTTGTCTTCTGCTTGTATGTGAAAATCTAACAACTTTGAAAATTTTGGATTGAAATGGTGTCCGACTGTAAGAGCCTCTATCTCGAATTGGATGGCCATGCGTACCTCGACCATTGATACCCAGAAAATTCAAGGAAGTTTGATCTAACTATTGTCTTTTTGAGGGAGTTCTTTCTCCTACTGTGAAACATGATCTTACCTAAGGATGTGAACAATAAAGGGTCACTACGAGTAATTCACATTGGATTTAGAATGATCTTTTAGCTATTTGATGTGTTTGTCATGCAAGGCATATTCAGGTCATCATGACGTTTATGTTTTGATGCTTATACAAAATTGCTATATCAAAATGGACATGATATTCAGGTCATCTTGGTGCTTGTGCCTTGGTGCTTATATCTAATATGACATTCTGAAAATAAAATCGATATTCATATATCCATGGTTGTTGACTAGTGGGTGTTGTATTGATTCATGCGCATTCAAAATCAATATTCATATGTCTATGGTTTCATAGCTAGTGGGCATTGTATTGATTTATCCAGTTACCTAAAAGTTCAATGATGATAACAAATCGACATATGATCAGTGACTAGGTCCTAGGTCTTAGGTTGCATTTCATTTTGCATGTCTCATTGCATTTTGCATGTTGCATGATCTCACAATGACTAAATGAACTTCAATGCTTAAACAATTCTTCAATCACCTCTTCCAATCTAACAAGAGCTAAATCCCACATGAAGGTTCCTCCAATGAAATAGCAAGTAGAATCCTTTTTCAGGATCAAAATTCAAATCTGAGATCATTCATATTATTAACTACTTGCATATTCAACCTTCTATCATCACAGAAATCCAGTATTCAACTTAACTGATTATCTAACATCAAACTATTGAAATTTCAACTTGGTCAACTATGGTCAACTCATGGTTTCACCTAGTCAAACTTGGTCTTTTGGGACCTTCTAACGATGCAGAATGCATTCCTAGACGTGTTTAACCACTTCTCAAATCAATTAACATGCTTCTAAACTATCAACACTGACTTTTCTTGTCAGATTTCAATTTTAATCCCGAAGGGGGCATGGTATTGCATATCATTCAAAGTCTGTAATCAAATTTGAAATCATATCTTTTTTTATCTATCAATATCTTTCATCAGTAATCAAGACAAACAATCACGTCTATTTGCTAATTCATCAAAAGTCCTCATCGCTCGGGGCAAATCTATCATCACTTGGGGCATATCAGATTCATCAAGATCCATATCAATCTGGTATTCTCCTAATCTTGTAAACTATATCAGTTTTTGCAACCATCGGATCATAGTGTTCTTTCCTTGGTTCTTCGGTGACTGAAGGGTTTGCATGTGATACCTGCTAGTTCTGCTAAGACAATCGAGTCTAGAACGGGTCACTCACTTCTTTGCAATCCTAAAGTTTGGAATCAGGCATTTTGACACTTTTTCGCAATCATAGGTTCATTTGCTGTTATAGTAAATATTATCTTTGGTCATTCAGGACCTATTATCTCCATATCAAATCAATATCAATTAGCTTCTGTCTCAATTTCAAACATCAGTTTCATATCTCTATCAAACACAGACTATCTTTGAACCACTGTGCTTCGCACAGTAATTCAAAGAGGGGAAAAATGTAATACCCCAAAAATGGGCTATAAGTTCATTAATCTTCTATATCTACAAATCGAATGAAATCAACATCGAAGTCCTAATCTAAGGCACATCTAAACATCATCAAATCCTAATTGATTATCTTAAATTCTGCATCGGGGAATATTCTTAGCAATATTCCTAATTATCATAATTATCTTTAATTTTATAATTATTTGGCAATAAATCACATTTATCCTAAAATTTGATTAATTAAATATTTTGCATATTTAATTAATTAGATTTAATATTTGTCACTTAATTGTTTAATTAAATTTAATTCTATCTATTATTAATTGTATTATTTAATTTTGACAATAAATCAAAATTCCTATGAATAATTGATTAAATTCTTATTTAATTAATTAAAGCATGTTGTCATTATTTAATAATATAATTTTTAATAAAAGTTTGGTAAAATAGTTAATTAACCCATAAATTAATTATTTTATTTCAAAAAGCAGTTAAGTTGAGAATAAATCACTTTATTTATTTATTAAATCATAATTATCCATGTGCACATTCAAGGACCAGTTAAACTCAAAATTGGAAAATCAATGCAAGTTGTTAACTTTTTGAAACTCAACATCTTTTTGAGTTTTAAAGTGGATCTAAACTTCTAATTCGAGTTGAACTGTGCTTTTGCATGATTTTTGTGACTTAATTATCTGTTATTTAAAAATAAATCAAAAATCAACCTAAGTTATTTGAGTGATTTATGGCTTTTTTAATGCAACCTCCAAAGCCCTGGATTTCTATAAAATCAAGGCTCAGCTCTTCATAATTCATCCACAAATTTGCACAATCACGCTGGAGAATTGGAATTGGGAGAATCAAAGCTCTTGCGAATCAACATCTTTGTGAGATCAATCTTTTTTTTTTTGCATACCATTCTTAGATAGTTTCATATCAAGTTTTTCATATAGATTAGTTTCATATCAGTTTTTCATTCTTATTGCATAGAAAATCCAAAAAAATAGATTAATTGCATTCAATTCATATCTAGATCAATTGCATTCAAATCCTTCATTTAGGTGTCATCTAGGTCAATGATCTCGATAACAATCTGAGAACATTAATCTCGCACCTACTAGAAGGCAGTAAATCGCTTGGTTAAATTAGATTTCAATTTTGCACGATTTTGATTTTAGCTAACCTCTAATGTTTTACAGAAGTGTTGTGTCTACAGATCAGGTACAATTTTCACACACACAAAAATGAGTTTTGTCTTTTATGTTATGTTTGTTGATGCTCTGGGATGGAGCTTTTATAAAGACTTTTAAATCAAAAACTTTATTATATTGGTGGTTAGATTAGTGAAGCTATTTCATAGGTTTTTGAGAACTTTTATTATTATGAATTTTTTAAAGGTTGCAATAGGTATTTTGGTTTTTATGGTTATGGTTATTACCATCGTAGATATGGTCTATGGTAGTGGGCTTTAGTTTTTGTCTAGTTAGCAAGGGTTTTTTTTTAGTTTTTTTTTTGGTTGGTTGTAGTGTTGGGGGTGTTATCTCTAGGATATTTGAGTATTAGATGTTGTCATTAGTATCAAATTAGATCAGTCGATAAAGGATGAAATAAGAAGCTATAATATGCTAGTTGGTTGAACAAACAAGCCTTCATATCAACCGGTCACAGGGTAGAACCAAGAGCTAAAAGAAAATGGGTTTAACCAAGCACTAGAGCATGTTTACCGAGCATCAGAGTATACCAAGCACCGAGCATTAGTAAATGCTGAAAAGTCTACACATCAATCACCAGTGTATTCACCAAATAGAGAAGGTTGTGTTTACCAAGTTATTCAGGAAACAACATAGTAATCAGGAATGGCGCATTATCTATGCTAACGGTTTACACGGATCCATAAAATGTTTTACCTAGATTGAGGCTTATTTATTATGGATGTAATCATTAAATTTTGTGATGATTTCTATGTAATAATTAGATCTAGGTTAATTTTGTACACCGTAGATCTTAGGTTTTATAAAATGTTGTAAACCTAATTAGGTCATAGAGATCATAGCAGTTTGCTATATAATTATAATTGATGTCATTTTGTTATATCATCAAGAAGGAGTTCATGAAGCAGTAGTTGTCTCCAAGACATCAAAGTTTAGACAAGGTTTACAAGATAGAGCAATTATCAGAGATTCTATTCAGTTTATTCAGAAACAATCAAGGCTACCGAGAAGAATAGAGAATAGTTTACTACACATATAGGTGATATTTATTTAGTATATCATAGATCTGATTCAGACAAGTCATAGTTGTCATTTGCAGATACTTTTTGTTATTCTCTAATCATTATAGAAGATTTATAAAATCTCTTAACAGAGTAGACTTAATAGTCTGATTGTAAATATCTTAACCGAGTGCACACTTAATTAGTGTTGCTAAATCCTTTCACAAGGTAGATCTAATCGATCTCATTGTTACTCCTAATAGGGTAAGATCACCATAAGTGATCACACTTGTATCCTTAACTAACATATTGTATTTGTGCATGTCATCCCCATCACAGTTTTTGCCTTCTAACAAGGGTTTCTGTATAACCAAAATACTTGTGTCAAGTGTTACATTTCATGATTGGTTTATTGTTTATTTTCATGCACTTTACATTTTCTAAGTTATTTGAATGAATGTTGCAAACAATGAAATCAGTTAGTTAGATAGACACTACTATTACAGATTGTAGATTCGGTAAAAAAAATTTAGGGTATTGATTCACCCCTTCCCTCTCAGTACTTTATCTTTCCTATCCCAACAGGGGGCCCCTTCACTATTATTTTTTTTTTATCAAATGGTTTAAGCTATTTTATCTTTTGTAATGGATTGAGGCCCTCTCCCTTTTTATCTAATCAAAAATATGTGAATGACAGTGAGAATAGGATATTGATTAAGCAGCTCTATGATAGTCATAAGATATTTAAGACAAACTTTTTGTAGAGACTTATCAAGAATAATTAGAAAAGGAAACTCAAAGACCCTATTGACTTGAAACAACATGGAAAATAATGCTCAAATAGAGTGATAAAAATAAGTTGAACAAGTGGAAATAGTTCATTGTTATGCTTACCTTAGTGTGTCACTCAAAAACCTTTCTTAAATATTAGTGGAGAGGATCTAATAATTAAGCATGTTCCAAATATTTTTTGTTAAGGTAAAAATAGGCTTTGAAGGGACCTAAAACCCTTTACAAGTATATTTTGATGGGATCTAGAGCCCCCCAAAAAAATCTACAAAAGATAAGCCACCAGCCCAACCAACAACAAAAAGGCTACTTAAAATAAATTATCAAAGAAAAGCTCCAACTACCCCACTCAGAGGCCCAAGCCCTCACCAAGTTACATAGGGTTTTGGATTGTTCCCTCAACCTTATAATAGTTTTCATAGGCTCCCTTAACCTAAAACATGGGTTTTACATGGATCTCATAACCATGAATATAGATCTCCACCTTAAGGTAGCCACAAGTCAAACACCTTGGAGCTGCAAATAGCCCCTAAATACAATAATTGTCATCTTCCTTATAGCCATTCTCCACCTCCAAAGGAGAAGTATTCTGATAGAAACACATCTCTTCTCCCAAGAAACCCATGTCCACCTCAATAGAATGAGCTATAGAAGAAAAGGAGTGAAGATAGAAAGAATACAACCCCTAGTTCCAGCTAATTTCCTCTCCCCTACACACCCTCTCCACCTCTATAGGAGAAACATCCACCTCCATAAGACTAACAAGAGAGAAAACAAAGAGATGATAGAAAATATTCTCACCACCAATCAAAATCTTCACCTTTATAGAAGAATTTATAGTGAATCCTTAATCAACATTAAATCTTTGAAGCACACAAGGACCTTGAGAAACATCTCCCATAACCATTTCTCTTTCAACAACATAAGAGAGGTCCTTAACCAAAAACAACAAAGTAAACCAAAAAGGGGGCTAAGAAAAATCAACCAAAAAACATACAAGCCCCCACACAAACGAAAATGGATGAAAACTTCCAACCAAGCTCTAGTCATAGACTCTAAAGAAACAAAGAATCCTACAAAATAAAAATATAGGCAAAAGACTACTTCACCAAACTTTACAGGGCCAAAGTCATAGGAAGATTTGGAGCCACTCCAAGCAAAACAACCACCCGACTATTGAGAAAAATCATTACCAAGGGAAAGAGGTACCTCCCAAAGAAATGAAAGGAAAACAACTTCATAAAAATCCAACCTACTAGCTTCAACTATAAAATTTGATTTCGGACTACATTGTAGCTCCCTAAAAGGCATCTAAATCCTCAATTTGGTCTCCCAGGAGAAGACCCACCCCCTTGAAATGTTGATTCCTTCAATACAAGGATAGAACAAAAAATTGTCAACCTCCAAAGAAAACCCAACCATAGCAAAGTGAAGAGGCAAAGAAGTGGGATACTCCACACTCCCTCTATTATCAAGTAGCTCAAACTCATCCACTTTCCTCTTAAATCCCACAACCCTTCCATCTCCAATAGAAATGCTACCCAAAATTTTCAATCTTAGCGCTAAGGAGCCAAATGAGCCTAGGAGAAAATAAAACCACACCCAATAATGACTCAACCCCATAAACAGAGAGAAAAGGTATGCTAAAACCCAAAATAAATTTGGGTATGTGCTACTTTCTTCCATTGAATATTTGTCCCCAAAAAATCTTGTCCCCCTTGCAGATGTGAACACCATCAAACCAAAAAATAAAGATAGCCTAGAAACTTGGGCACCAAGGGGAGCACAGAAAGACAACCCTTGTCGAGCATGTTTTCATCCAAATCTCCTTCCCCTTCACCATTCTACCCACCTAAAACTTTCCCATTGCTCTTGTTCTTGTCCACCCTTAGGAAGCCTACAACACCAAGCTATGACAACCCAAACATTCCCACATCTTCCTGTACTTCCTCAACACACCCATCTACCTCATCATCAGCTTCATCCTCATTTGATTCAGCCACAAAGGCTCCCCTATAGCTCCCTGAACCCCTATATTTTGAATGCTTAGCGCTTCCACCACTCCCACTCTCCATTTCATTTTTTCTTCTCCTAAGCATGTTCCAAAAGTTGGAATAGTAATTTTTATTTTAATGTGGGAAATCTTTTTTTATTTAGTATTGCACCAATATTTATGACTTTAAAGGTTGTATTGTTGATACTGACTTCCCATAATTAAATTAAATATATTCCTTAGATCTAAAAAATAGTGCATCGTGTGATGCCACATCAGTCCACCAATAAAAATTGACTTAGTTTATAGGTATTAGTCTCACTTTTTTAGAGGCTATTTTGGACACCTTGGTAAGAAGCATGCTTTTGTGGCATCATATTTGATGATGTGACCTTGAAACCTTAGTATAATTAGAGGACTTGCTAGGTAAGCTCATGTAAAAAATTGGGAGTGATTTTAAATTTACACTCAAGATTTTGAGTTGCATGAAGTTAGCGTGCTCAACTAATAGGTTGTCTATCTATTTAAAGAAGAATAGAAGAATTATCTTATATTTTAGTCACTTGAAACTTTACTTTTATAATGAGAAAATGTTGAATACCTTCCAAAATTTGGTGTCACTAAAAATATTGTATGTTTGAGGATTTCCATGCTATCCAGAAATTTATGGGTAAAGAAATCAGTTCCACATACAATTATTTTGGCTGAATTTGGTTGTTATCCACTTTATACTTTACCTATTATTATTGTAGCAATGTTGCTTCATAATTAAGATGGATGAAAAACATAATAATTGAGCATATAGACATAAATTTAAATTCTTTTATATTGTATTGGGTTATATTTATGTCTATATTCTTTGATATAGACATAAAATTAGGATTCTATGATATTGTATTGGGCTATATTAAGAAAGCCAAATAATTTATATTCAAGAGGTAATCGGTGAGGAGGGGGAATATATTAATGATTAACACATTAAACCTCGTAGGTCTAACAAGTTGGCTAGAAAGAAAACAAGGAAAGGAAAAATAATTCTTATGTATTATGATTTGGAGGAGGACAACATTGAACTAGGGACTGGAAAAACCAAGCAGAAATATGACAAGGGAAAGATGATAGATAATAGTGATGTTGAAGAAGATACCCTTGGTCATTCTAATAAGTCCATTGTACTAATATTTCAACCCATATCTTAGATAACACATGAAGAAGGAACCCATTGATCTCATTGGGGACATGATGCCTAAAGAAGTAAATGGCAATTGTAGCAATCCTAACTTGTATTGTGTTGAATGCTAGAATATTACGATGGAATTGGCTAATCTAAAGAGGTTGGAAAACTAAAAACCAAATTGTTGGAGATGGAACAGAAGATGAGGAGTATCTCCAAGTTTAGTCTTTAGGTTATGCACATTTTTCCTACTTCCCTTTTCTTGTTGTAGTGGAAGATTCTTCGCGAAGATGGAGAGGAAAATAGAAACTACAAGGATTTATTCAATTTCCTTGTGAACAATTGGAGCCATGTGTTGTACTAGTTTGGTTGTGACATTAAATCTCCTCATAATGTTTAATTTATGGGTGGTTATAATTATTACCACCTTGTGCCCTTGTTGGACTTTTAAAAATTGGTAGGATGAATATTTTTAAGGGTAGTTGTCTTATAAGTCTTATATATATTAGGAGAAGAATTTATTTATTTTTTAAGAAAAAGTGGTAGAACCATTGTATATATTTATAAATTTTAATAAAATTGATTCAAAAGCTCAAACAGGAAAGAACCAGAAAGAAAACCCGAAATCATCGCTATATACAAAATGTTATAAGGTAGACCTTATACAGTATTAGTTTCAAATATTTTCACCTTTCATTACAATCGTGAGGCCAAAACCAACATTGAAAAAGAGTAAAAAATATCAAAGATCAATACATTTTTAAATTTGAGCTAAAGTTGCTAAGACCAAAAAGATGATAAACATCAACTTGAGTATGTGCTAACATATGTATAATCATTCCAAAAAATCCTTGCAGCTCCAATTCGTAGTCTACTCCTCCATGGCATCATATATGTGTGGAAAAAAGTCTAGCTAAGAGTCTAGTGACCAGCCCAAGGGCTCAACAAGAAATCCTAAGATCAGCTCAGTCTCAGAGTTGGATTCCACATGGAGTCTTGATCCTCATCGCCAGGGCCCCCAAATGAGGGTTCACCTTTGTTCCAACCCAGAGCCGTAGGGTGTGGTTGGGTAGGCTGAGAAACTAGAGATCCACTGGCCTCACCTGCAACTAGTGTGTTTCCACTTGGGCTCATTGTAGCAAATAATGGGAGGACTAGAAAAAGAGTTGGGTGAGTAGCAAGGCATGAGGAAGGTGGGACATATGGATCTTCGAGTAGTTAGAGGAGCACCTCAACCACCATTTTAATCTTCATCTCCAAGTCAAACCCCAACCTTCGGCCATATGACTGTAGGGCACCTTTGACAAATCAAAAACTTTTCTTCTCCAGAACTTTCTTAATACTGTTGTATGTAACCATGGATGCATGATTCTTAAGCAACATGTGACAAGAGAAGATGCCATCCGCTAGAGCATGGCTAGACCATAAATCATATCTTTGCATTGCCTTCCACAATTTCTTTCCTTCCCAGAAGTGAGGCTTAACAAATTTGAAGGTGAGGATTTTTGAAAGTTGTATGAACTGCAGCAAATCCATGGCATTTGAGAGAAAGATTGACACCATCTGCAATGGGTAGAGGAACTAGTTTGACTGCAGGGCAAGGTTCTCTTTGCCAATTAGTATTTTGATGGCTGACCAATTCAGAGCAGAAAAGATGAATATTTCATCCAGCATAGAATCAAATATGTTTCGTGGTAGTGCTTCTTCATCCTTGCCAGGTGGAATCCACAAACAGTAGTTTTTAGGAAGCATTTCACTGTGGAAACAAGCACAATCATCACATTGGGCATAGACATCCAGTAGATTTTCCATTAGTAGAATTTGGCAAAGGCAAGGTGTGAAAGAACACAGTGAAAATGTCGCATAAATAACCCTTGTGAATGGAGAGTGGTGAATCCAAGTTGATCTAGAAACATTAATTAAAGCTGAGTGCACCCCAAATGAAGTGAACAGAAACATGTGTGAGGTTTCTAGTAATAACTTTGAGTAGTTGCGCAAGTGTGTGAATTGTCCATCCATCTCTATGGCAACACAGTATTGGAGGAATGACATCTATTTGTAATATCATAGCTATGTACTCCTTGTACTAAGCATCCATCACAATTATTGGATATTACCTTCATCTAATGTACGTAGGGAATAAGCAGGTGACGTAGAGCTAAATATGATGATGGTAACTGACATGTGTCTTGATACTAAGCCCGTCACTTAGGGCAACTTCAAATCGCAATGGCAATGAAAAAATCTCAACCAAACATGTGGTATCATTTTTCCTCACCTGAATATTTATCTGAGGTCACCAATCTTTGGAGGTCACCAAAGATTTTTGGAAATTTATTTGGTACTAAACACGATATTTATGTTTCATCACATCCCAAATTGTCTAAGTAGTCATCAACCTTATTCCCTTCCCTCTACATATGGGACATAAGTATGAGAGGAAATGTATCTATGATGCACCATATTTGTTTAAGAATGTATGCAAGTTGCCAGTTATGAGATTCTCTCTTGATACAAGCATTTATGATTACCATCGAATCTCCTTCGATATGAATGTTACCAAATCCACCCTATTTTGTCAAATGAGTCCTGCAAGAAAAGCTTGACCTTCTGCCATGTTATTAGACCCTATAGGTAGTGGGGAGGTAGTGAATGCCATTAAATTTCCCTGATAATGCCTTATACAAGCACCAAAACCCGAGTTTCCTAGGTTTCCACATGAAGCTCCATCAAAATTGAGCTTCAATAGGTTCTGAGAAGGTGGAAACCACTTAATTGTCGATCAATCCACATGTAGTAATTTATTTTATGGCCTGAGGTTTCTAAATATAATTTCAAAGTGTGTTTAATCTATCTAGCCTCCTTGACTCCAGACATACCAAATAGCAAGGTATCATCTGCAAATAGAGAATGTGTGACTAATATTCATGTCCCACCAATATGAACCCCTTTCCAAAGTCCCAATGAGTGTTGTTTCTGAATAGTCCTACTAAGAGCCTCAACCATTATAATGAATAGGAACGGTGATAATGGGTCACCCTGCCTAACCCCCTGAGAGGAAGAGAAGATCCCTAATGTAGTTTCATTAATGATAATAGGAAACCATGCCCCTGAAATACAATCTCTGATCCATTTACACCATTGTTTGGATAAACCAAATTTGTGAAGGACTTGAAAAAGAAAATCCCATCATACTCTATCGTATGCCTTCATCATATCCAGCTTGATGACAAAGCTAGAGGACTGGTCATTATTAATAGAATGAAGGACTTTGTGAGCTACCAGAGCCCCATCCATGGTTTCTCATCCCAGGACAAAGCCACCTTGCTCTTGTGATATGATGGATGGAATGAGATGCTGGAGCCTCAAGTAGATTGCTTTAGTGATAATCTTGTATGTTGTGTTACAAAGGGAAATTAGACAGAAGTCAGCAAATGTTTGGGGATCTTTCACTTTTGGAATAATAGAAATGTTGGTGATGTTGAAATATTTTGAGATAAATTTATTTTTTCTGGATTCCTCAATGATGCCTAGCAGCTCCCCACCAATAGAATCCCAACATATTTGAAAGAAGAGTGACGTAAAACCATCAGGACCTGGGGCTTTGTTTGGTGGAAGAGAGAACACCATGATTAGAATTTATTCCAGATTGAAAGGGGCCATGAGCAGCTTATTGTCTTGGTGAGAGACCAATGAAGGAATGACATCAAGGATATTATTGATTTGTGCTTGAGTTGGCGAGGGGCCAGAAGTAGGAGAGAGGAGATTCTTGAAAAACTTGATTCCTTCCGATTGAATTTCTTGTGCATTGTTTAGAATTTTTCCATTAGCTATGTCTTTGATTGAGAAGATTGTAGAAGCTGCTCATTTCTATTTGGCTGAAGCATGAAAATATCTTGTGTTCTCATCTCCTTCATGAAGCCACAACTCTCTCAATTTTTGCCTCCAGTATTGTTCCTCCCTACTATAGAGCTCTTCCCACTCTGACTAAAGCTCTTTCTGCTTATGATATGTGTTATTGTCCATATCATGTTGGATAGTATGTTCATGAATGTCAGCTAGCTATTGTTTAACTATGTCTTTCTGCTTAAAGATTTTTTTAAATACCTACTCATTCCACTATTTTATTAGAGTTTTGACATGTTTTAACTTCATAGAAAACTGGTATATTTTGGAGATGTTTACTCATGGAGAACTGATCTACCATTGCTTGATTAGAGGGATAAAATGAGGATGATGAAGCGACATTCTCTCAAATTTGAAGGATGGATGATGGCCCACTAAAACTGAGGAATTTATTATTGAGAGTACTATCAGGAAATGATCAGACCCTAGTATGGCCAAAATTTCTGATTAGAAAGTATAGTTATTGAGTTTCCATTCTTGAGAGACCAGGAATCTATCCAGTTGATTTGTGCAAAGTTAGCTCTCCTATTTTTCCAAGTAAATGAACCATTTAATGACACAATGTCCTCTAGATTGTTATCCAAGATGAATGAGGTGAAG
This sequence comes from Chamaecyparis obtusa, assembly GCA_027943335.1. NCBI lineage: Eukaryota > Viridiplantae > Streptophyta > Pinopsida > Cupressales > Cupressaceae > Chamaecyparis > Chamaecyparis obtusa. Next base: position 266,045 of record BSBK01003188.1, read on the forward strand.
TCCTACATAGTCTTTAGAGGGGGGTTGATTCCACCAATTTTTTCTGTTAGTTTGAGAATAGCATTGAAATCTCCACCTAGAACTACATTCTGATCACTATACTACTGAATAATATGAGTCAATGCATTGCACACATTTAGTTTGTCTTGTGTCAAGGTGGGCCCATAAACATTTTTCACAATGATGGATAAACCAATTTAGTCATCTTCAATAGCTGCAAATTGTTGACATGAACAACCATATTCCCTTGAACTATTTTCAGATTCCATAATATTGCTAGGCCTCCGGAGGGTAGAAGACCAAGAAGCCCATTTGCGAATTGTTTTTTCAAACATTGGCTAGGACATTTTTGTTTCTTGAAGTAACACTACATCTGCCTAGATAGAATCAATCATCTATTTGACCCTACCTCTTTTTTCAGAGGCATTAATGGCTCTGACAGTCCAAGAAGCTATCTTCATTGCGAACAAGGAGAACCTCTTCTTTTTCTTGTAGGTCTTTTGGTGGAAGCAAATTTATCATCTAGAGTGGATTGAATTCCTGCAGCAATTTCTTCCTTTGTTATTGCACCCTTTGGTTTTCTACCTCTAGTTTTTGGAGTTTTCTTAAGCTGTGGGATTTGAGAAGGTGTTTTCTCAATGGAGAGAGTATGATAAAGAGAGGGAAAATCCAACCCCTCCATATTCTCCATACAATATGATGGAGCTTCCTCGTGAACCTCAATCTCACTTTGATCTTCGAGCATCTTTTCTTATCCCAAATTATCACCCAGCATAAACATATCCTAGCAGTACTTTCCTATAGGATAAAGTCATCTTCAGGTTGGAATTGGATTGGATGTTTTTTATCTACACAAAGTGAAGATTCTTTTTGGTGCCTTGATATCATTGGAGGGGCTATTTTTGAATGAGAACTTGAAGAGTGTATGTGATTCTGTACTAGGGGTTGATGCCATGAAGATTAAGAGTTCTCAAAAACTATAGTGTTTAAAGTGTTAGAGAGGGATGAGTTGAACATTTCATGTTCTCTTTCTGAACCTAACTGGGGAAGCATATCCTCTCTCACACATTTTTCTAGCACATTTTCCTGGAAATGGAATCCTTCTTCCTTTGTAATCTCATCTATCATCTGAATGGAAAGGATCGTGAGCATCTGATTTGTTGTTTCCTTGGCTCTACAATCTAACTCCAGGAGGTTGTGTGTATTCTCTTGAATGTTAGGGAGGGTAATGGGGGAATCATGAAACATTAACTAGTTAATAGTCAAAATGATAGAAGAGATATGTATATCTAGTAACGAACAATCTGTGAGACCAATTTTGTGGGCTAGAGGTGAATATTCCCACCAAAAAGAGGAGAAAATAGAGTACAGGAGATTGGAGATTTTAACATACAAGCTCTGATTGTGGATCCATGTTTCCTTACCCATCTAATCCTGAAGGTCTAAGGGGGTAGCGGATACAAAATCCAAAGCAAGTGCATCACAATCATGAGCATGTTTGACATGAGCACATGCTGAAGGATTAATGTTATGATCAGAACAAACTTTGATCACACTGTGAGACATTTCCTAACTTTTAGTATTAAAGTATCCCACATTATGTTGATATTTGTCAATAGCAGGTAGCTCTTGTATGACAATTTTTTGAACCCAATCCCCTCATTTGGATTTAATTAGTATCTAATGATTGAAGGGTTTATGACTGTCAATAAGGATACACACTCTGACTTCATGAGAAGGAAGCTCAAAGGGGATAAGATCATGCTTGATAAAAATACCCATTTTATTAGCAATACATTCAATGATTTTTGGATCCCTGTATTCTAATGGAAGCAGGGGAAAGGAAATCTAGTGTGGAAAGAACCAAATGGGGCAAAGATCTAGTTTAAAATTCAGGGTCCAGATCATGGTATACAATCCTAAACCCTTACAGAACCAGCCTTTGTGCTTGTGAACTGAGTCTTTAGCTTCATTAGAATGAAAAATAGCAACAAAGAATTTAGAATCTGGGTATACATAGAATATATCTTTTAAATCCATCTAGATTTGCATTGCCCAATCCTTAATATCTAAAAATAGCATTGTGTTGGAAGAAAACTTACCGATAAGAGCCATTTAACAAAGGAAGCCAATATTTAGTTGAAGCATAGTCTCTGGTAGAGTGATTATAGCCATGTTAGAATCTAATGGAGCCATATCTTGATGCTGTTTCTTTTCCCAAATGAACTTAGATTTGGGTGAGACAAACGGGGCTCTATTTGAGAAGTCTTCCACAGAGGCAGAGCCTGCCATATCCTTGTTGACCTTCAATGTGGATACCTTAGACATGTCTTCCCCTAGGTTTAGGTTACCCTCTTTTGGGATGTGGACACTACAAAAATCATGGTTGATTTTTGTTGGAGACCCAAGTGGGGTCCCATCATAGATGTCAAAAATTGGTTTCTTCCCCTTAATAAGCCTAGGCTTATTCCTCAACCTGGTTTTGTGAGCTTTATTTTTGAAAAAAGTTTTTTCCTAATTATTTTGAAATTCAAACTGTTGAGGTCCCTTTTTGTCCGAGGGCATGTGATCAACACATAGGGCCACTTTGGATGAAGATTCCCCAATTTCAAAAGTACAAAATCCTGCAGCATGTTGAGTTTTAGGGAAATGAAATCTAGGGTTGACAAAAAAAGGCTTAGCAGGCTAGACAATAGCTTTGCCAGAGAATATTAACCTTGGAGATGTCCCTATCGCTAGATGTGGAGAAACTTTATTGCCTGAAACATTTTTTTCCACAAAGGAGCATCTTTGAAAACCATTTTGATCCTTGTGTCATACATTGGCTTGTTGCACTATCAGGGGGCCTCAAAAGATATGGGAAAAGTTAGAAAAGTTCTTTGCATGAAGCCTTGCATGCCTGTTGTCATTAGCCTTACCACAGTAATTGACGTGGTCCTAAGCTTGCATGTTCTGTTGCTGTCGCAACCCCTGACCTGCAACATCTGCACTATGAAACTGCTTGTTAGGTTGAAGCAATAGGCCACAGGTGATGTTTCCTTGACCCTAAGTATCTATTCTCTAAAACTTTGTCACTGCTTGCTATTCTCGTGTCATCACTCCCACCTCATCAGAAAGATCAGGAGAAGAAAATATTTGAATATTGTTTTTATCTATAATATGATAACTAGTTGGTTGTGTAGGTTGTTTGACCATTTTGTCTGTGATTGTTTATTAGTGGTTCTTCTTTAGATATTTTTTGATGGTCTTCTTATATTAGTTCTTTATTGATTTTGACACCCGTTGGTTGTTATTTTCTAAGTGTTAGCATGCCCATTTTTTTTGTTGATTAATATCAAAAACAAATCAATCTTCCAATTTAATATGTTCTTTCATAAGATCCTATTGTTCAGTCATCTCCACATTTTCATACTGATAAAATAAAAGCATATGATAACATGACTTATTAGGACCCCTTAAGACCTAATAGGACCCTTTAAGACCTAACATGACCCATTAAGACCTAGCATGACTAATAAGACCTAATACGACCTCTTAAGACCTAAAATGACCTGTTAAGACCTAACATGACTAATAAAACCTAATAGGACCCTTTAAGACCTAACATGACTAATAAGACCTAATAGGACCCCTTAAGACCCAACATGACCTAATAGAACACATTAATACCTAACATGACTAACATGACCTAATAGGACCCCTTAAGACCTAACAAGAGTTTAATTTTCAAAATACTCCTCCCACATTTTTTTGAGATGTAGTTTAATTATGCTTTTAGATACCATGTGCTCAGATGAAATTTGACTAAACAAGGAATCTTCTTCCATCCCCATCAAATTTTCCAAGCCAAAAATACTATTTCTAGATCGACTACCACCTTCTGGAACTTCAATAGGTTGTTCCTCAACATCAACTGGTTGTTCTTCAACTTCAATCGGTTGTTCTTGAATAGGTTTTCATCATCCTTTCATCTTGTCATCCTTTTTTTATCATATTATTTTGATCTATTTCTTTGATTTCCCATTACACATAAAATTGAGATTGAGAGTTTCAATTCACCTACATAAAGAAAACTAGATATAATACAAAACATTAAAAAATCATTAAAAAAATTATAAATTCATAAACCTAACTAATTGAAAAAATTTCTTAATTAAAAAACCTAAAAAAATAAGCATAAAATCAACTAACTAAATAAATCGTACCTCCTCACTAATAACTTCGCCCTTGACCACAAAAAAACAAATTAACAAATCCAAAAAATTGATTTAAATGAAAAACCAATTTATAATTTGTAATTCTATATTTTTTTATTATAAAGGTAAAAACCCACTCATATATATGAGCCTCAAGGGATTTGGCACTAGTACATTTGACCTCATTTTTCTACGAAAATTATTGACCATTAATTAAAAAGGTTTAAGTTGGTCGAATTATGGAAGGAAAAATTTGTTTTTTTAAAATCCATGCCCGTGTTGGTTGAAATTTTGACCAATACCATGTTGGTCGAAATATCGACAAACATAGGCATATAACTTAAAAAAGAACATTTCAATTCTCATTTCATTTTGGGCAAATTATATGAATGGTTGCAGTGTGCGAAGACCCTACGCTAGCAGCATATCTGGAATGGAGCTGGAAGGGAAGATCGTGAAGAGCTGGTTGCAGCGCACGAAGATCATGAAAAGCCAGACCCTACACTAGCAGCATATCCAACACCCAAGGTTAATAGCACATTTCATCATTTATATAAAAATTTTTGTAATAAATTTGGAGTTTGAGGTATCTTCTGTGCAAGTCATGATCTAAATATTTGTGGTTACCACTCTAGAACCTGAAGTGTAAGATCAGTCCTCCAAAATGCCATGTGTCTTACATTCCCACCAATAAACTTGAACAAACCTATGTGGGATGTAAGCTTTTGTTAAGTAGTTTGAATGCACCCGTGCAATGCAATTTGATGCCCTAGGTAATTGCTATAGATGGATTTAGCCGGTAAGGAAGGGAATCGGGTAGCAGAACCCACAAATAGATTTATGGTATTGCAAAGCCTGTAACACCCCGCCAGGGAACCCAAAAGAAACTAACCTAGAACATAATACTAAGTTTGGTGAACAATTTTTTTTCTAAAGTTTGTAAATAAGATAAACATTCACATGAAAGCACAAACCATTAACTCACATAACACACATCATAAACATAGGTTACAAATCCAGTGGGTCCCATGACGTAGTATTACTTTCTAACATAACTCATTTATTAACTTAACAAAAGATTCCATAAAATAAATTCAACAATTACATTGTAATAATTGCATTCCATGAATCCTAGTAACATACATCCACTGCACATGTCGCAGGGTATGTAGTAATCACTCTAACAACTAAATTACAATATCCAGATTAGGTATCACATGTGATACTCTAATACAAGATTTACAATAAAGAATACATATGTAAAGAACAACAATGATGAAGTAACATAAGGAATCTAATTGCAAGACACCATCAAGCACTGGCACTAGGACATCGAATCTTGAATGGTAAAGAATCACTACCACCCGTCCATGTAGAACCACAAAGGTCTACCCCACCATGCTGAGGAGATAACATTGGACCCCAATCAGATATTCAAGTCAAATCAAGAAATACCACTAGGAAAGGAATCCTGATAGCTTACTAACTCAAGGTCAACAAGTATAGTGAAAAGTATGACTCACTAATCCAGAGGCAATTGACACATGTAGGATAACTAGACTACGTGTAGGAAGGTGTCATCATGTACATCTAACCCTTGAGTCTCATCCTAGTAATCTCTTTGGATCTTGGCACCCAAGTGACCATACACGGTATCAATGACTTCTCATACTGACGAAGCCACTAACTATGCCAGAACAGACACCTCAATAGGTGGCAAGCATCATCTCATCCTCATCTTAGTCTGTACTAGCACTCAAGCATGGGAGAGGAGTCTCATCTTATTAGGTTCATTTATTTCCCCTTAATTTAATTAGGTTATCACTTGTTTATAATAACTTACAATAAGTGATCCTGGTAGCCACTTGTGGGCCCTGACACTTATTGCAAGCCACCTCCTAACACATATCTAGGTAAACTAACTTAGGCTCACAGATCTCTCCTATATCAAATATAGATAAAACAGATAATCACACATCCAGATTCATGACAGAAACTAGGATTGACTACATAAACATATTCACTGAATCACATAATACAACAAGAGCCTATAAGGTCAATTGGAAAATAAACAGCACACACTCACACCAAACATAGGAAACAACGTGAACAAATAGATAATTCCCAAGCCTCTATCTCTCCTAGGTCATCTAGATGCCATAAAACTGATAAGCCCAACAAGTAGGAAAGATAGAAACATAATGAATTAAACAACCAATCTCAGTAGAAAATAACAAATGTTACTTCATGAAAGTTACTAAATTATAATTTGCAAGGTTTGAATTTAATTACCCTACAAGGACATTCTATCATTCAATTGATTAATGAAAAATTCATAATTTATAAAGGACTATTTAAGGAAATAGTGCACATTTTCCTTTAACAAATACCTAACTTAGTTTGTGAAAACATAAAAATAATAATAAGAGAGATTTGCTTGCATTTGAAAACTAACACTTATATGAAAATTTAATCACACATTAATTTAAAAATTGCCCAAAATTAATTATCTAACAAATAAATTATTAGATAATAATAAAGCCCAACTTAAATAAATCAATCATTAATTAAATTTCAAATTATATAATATACCAAATTTAAAACCAAATCTAAAATTTATATTAAATATAACATAAACTTAAGTAAAATAAAATTAATAAATTAAAATTGGTTAATATATATAACAATTTTTATTTTTTAAAAAACTAACATATATTTTTGGTGGGAGGGACCCGGCGGGTCCCGCACCCCACCCTACCGTGTCACATAGCTCCAGTAGTCTAGGCGTTGCTACGACAGCGCTAGCTGCTGCTACGGTAGCTAGTCTGCCGTAGGCAGCACTAGCTGCTGCTACAGCAGGCTAGCCTATCGTAGACAACACTAGCTACTACGGTAGACTAGTACTGCCGAGGGGTTGGGGAGGTGGTGGCCCCCGCCCCTCCAATCATCATTTTTTAAAAAATATTTTATTTTTATATATTTTTTTACAAACCTCCTTTCAATAAAAAATTTTTTTAAAAAAGAATTTCTTAAAACAATAACACCATGTGACACTTGAATAGTGTCAATAATTTTTTTAAAAAAAATTTCTTTAGTATAAACATAGTTATATTAGGAAAAGTATCTATATATTTTTAAAAAGAAAAGGCATTGTTTCCAACAAACAGAAATGTACAGGCCTGATAGCATATTTTCAGAAATGGGAATTTTCCACTTTACACACACACATGGAATTTTTTTGTCTTTTTCTTATTTGTTTTTCTACCATGGTTTGGTTTGCAAACACATTTAAATAAACTAATGTATTTTTTTTCCAATAGAAAGCAAATGATTTTACTGTGTAATTTTTTAATTTTTGACTGTTATTTTTTGACAGAGAGGGATTTTTTCCCAGAATGGTAATTTTTCACCCAAATTGGATTTTTGACAATAACTCAATTATTTAATTCAGCCACACTATAGTTCTAACTATATAGAGATTAATTTTTAGTTTTCTATGTGTTCTAGGATGAATTTTCTCCTGAAATTTCGACAGCATAACCCTACTATGCCAAGTTTATATAAAATATGAAATAGCATTCTTATGAGTTTTCTAAACCTCAAATTTAAAGCCTAAATAGAAAATAGATCTAAATCTATAAACCAAATCAAACATAGAAAATTGTTGAAAGATCTATAGATAAAATCACAAGAAAGTTCCTCAAAATCCTACCTCAATTCCAATGCTAGATACTAAATTAGAAAGCCTGTAGAATGCTGACTCTCCTAGATCTGACAACAGAAAAGCTCAACTTGTAGATCTGAATCACAGTGCATGCAAATCCCAAATCCAGATACAAACAATCTTCACCCAAAAATTCAAGCACACACACCAAAAGCTCAAGAACACAGAAGTCACAAAATTGCCAAAAGCTCTCTCCAAAAATACTCCAACAACCTGATTGATTCAAAATGAATGCTAATTCCCCCTAATAGGGATTCAACTCCACCAATCAAGCAAAACCCTAGATGACTCACAAAGAACTCCTAATCAAACTCTCCCACTTTTGTTGAGAGAAATTACTAATTAATAAATAAAAATAAATATAATTGTGCACAACTCAACTTAGTCTCCTAAAGACAACTTGTCACCCTTTTCAAACAAATCACTTTCAAACTCAATAAAGCACATGTTAATAATAAAATATATTATTAAATAATTCAATATTCCTAACATCATTAAATCATGCTATTTAACAATTGAACAACTAAGGAACAATAATAAATTATATTTTCACTTAATTAATTAATTAAAACCATATATCCTAATATTTGATTTTTAATTAATTAATAATCATACAATAACATAGTAAATAAATTTAATATTATTTTCCAATATAATATTAATTCCCCTAACTATAGAAAATCACATATACAAGAAGCAATAAATCAAGATCAAAAAATAAACATACAGACTCAAAGAAGGGTACCGTGAACTTTGTCACCTTGACAAATCTAGATAGGGTAGTCAATAGATACTTATCCAACAATCAAGATAAATAGGCTTAGGATAGGGTTTTTTCATCCAACTGTTATCTCTCCTCTTTACCATTGAGATGAGTATTTATGGGCACACTCACTCCTGCCAATTCAGGGAAGACAATGCCTTGTACCTGCAAACTTGTCATCACAAATCAAAGCATGTACATTCAACATATAACAAAAAATGATAGGGTATGGTCAATCATGTGGATCTTGACAAAGTGAGTAACTACGCCTCCGCCCTCTACCATAAGGACACATAAAGCAAATACATACATATGAACACTATACACATGCCAGTATGGGGTAAGTACATCATAATCCAACTAAAAATATTAAACATCTCAACATAGTATATCAATATCCAAACATGAAATCACATGACATAATCAAAACATAATCCAGATCATCAATAGTCACTAAAATAAAAGAATCTGCACACAATAATGTGGCCTAAAAGAGTATGGCATCTAAAAAACTGAAAGCAAAATATGGAGGTACTACAAAGCCCGCAAACCCAATGATGCACATGTGGAGCCAAGTGTGCTTGCTGATCAACTATCATTGAAGGTTTTCACTTCGATCAAGCTTATGTTTACTTCCAATGATGCCTACCTAGCATCTTAGTTAGCAGTGTTTCTTCTCATTGCTAGAGCCTTTGTCTTCGATGTAACCATACTCCAACTTTAGTGATTTGCCAATGGATGTCACAACAATGATGTGGCATTTTCTTCAAAGGTCTTTTTTATCAATGGGAGATCATTGATTGTGCAACCTTTCATTGATCCAACAATGAATGGTATCTAACATGGATTATGGCTCAGGTTAGCACTAAGAGTCTCCTCTTTGGTTGAGCTTCAATGTAGTTTCAATGATGTGCTGATGGTATAGATAGATGGTGAATGTTGCTAACCAAGACAAAAATCATTATAAAGACAATCTTTGCCTTCTTATGATCCAACTAGACTTGGTGTTCAATATAGTTGGCAACCAATCAAATCGATGGCCCAAATTAAAAGTCAATTACATAAAATCTAGGGGTAGAAATCAAATATGAGTTAACTATCCCTTGTCAGAGAATTTCAACTATATTGTAGCCATTTTTGTAACAATGCTTTTGTTTAATCAATTCTTTAAAAGAATCAATTTCATGAAACTATTTGACTATTACTAATGATAATATAAATGCTTGTAGGTCCAACTTTTGGGTTCCCATTATACTTTGATGTAAGAGCAAGACCCAATCAAGAAGAAGACTAACATAAGTTTTATGGTTCACTCATTAACAAATCAATTGTCTATGTGCATTTGATATTGGATTTGATTTAATGTTCATGACAAGTCTATGAATTTATATGGATTAACGAACATTATTACTTCTTTGTGGGTGGAACATTTATGTTGAAGCTGTTGGAAATATTCAGGAATTAACCAAGTTACTAAGAGGGGAGGGGTGAATCAGTAACTCCAAATTTTCTTACAATTTTAACATGTATTTTACTTTTTAACCTTTGCATACAGAAAGCATGAAACTTAAAAGCATTCACAATAATGACACATAGATTTGGTTACCCAGAAACCTTCCAAAAGAAAGTAAAACTGGGGTGGGGATGAAACCCACAAAGCTTTAATACTGCAGAATAAAGTTGGCCGGTTAAGGCTTACAATTTGATCACTTCTGATGATCTGCCCTGTTAGGAGCAATAAGGATTGCTAAATCCACCCTGTTAAAGGATTTACAAACATACAGTGAAGTATGCACTCGGTAAAGAGATTTATACAAAGACTGTTAAGTCTACCCGGTTAAAGGATTTAGTATTGATTCACCTGTTAGAATGAAACAGTAGATCTCTGCTTTGCAACTGGATTGCTGAATGAGATTCGCTGATGTACTGATCACCTTCTGTGATGAATTTGTCTTTGCTGAACCTTATACTTCTGAAGCCTTCTGCAATTCGCTTATTTCTGCCTTTCTTACTCTTTCACATATATTCTGCTTTATATTTTTTTTCATTACTTGTATTTCATCTTTTATTTCTACAACATTGTTTATATATAGGTCTCAAACAATAAATTACAATTACAATTACACAGTCGGCTTGACAAATAAACATAAGTGCTACTAAGTCGGCCCAAATATGGTTACACGGTTCCTTCAAACTGACTCGGTGACTTTCTGATACTCGGCGTCCACTGCATTACTCGGCATCGTCATGCGCTCGGTAGAAGTGAAGGCATGGTTCATACTGATCACTCGGTAGGTATTGAACTCAGTAAGCATTGGTGACTCGGTAGACAAGATGTTACTCGGTTTACATTGTCCTAATCGGTTTGTACTAACTTGCTCGGTTTCCACTGTCTGCTCGGTTTGCACTATCTGCTCGGTTTGCACTGTCTGCTCGGTTTGCACTGTCTGCTCGGTTTGCACTGTCTGCTCGGTTTGCACTGTCTGCTTGGTTTGCACTGTCTGCTCAGTTTGCACTGACTGCTTGGTTTGCACTGTTTGCTCAGTTTGCACTGTTTGCTCGGTTTGCACTGACTGCTCGGTTTACATTCAGAATGCAAATAAGTGTTGTCACTAGTGGCAATTCTACTTAATGCCAACAATCTCCCCCTTTGGCATTAGTGACAAAAACACTTATTGGCCAAAATTTATATACACGAATCATGCTGAGTTTTATTTTGATTTTTCAAAATTTGTCTTTGTTATAGGGCTTTATACATTGTCTCCCCCTTTCAATGTGCTAACTGTTTCTTATACAAATCTATACAGTATACATATCTCTCCTTCTATACATATCTCCCCCTTTTTGACGATAATGCCAAAGGTGCATATACAAGTTATTTACAGAGAGAATCCAAAATTTGATAAGAAATCAGAATGTACCTTCATTATTAGTGCCAGGGTTCTGTCCCAACTTTCTTGCAGAATCTTACATGTTTGTATAGCAATTTGGACTTCTGCAGAGAGTTCAATCATGTGATCTGCTATGGAGAACTGATTGTCATGAATCAATGTTCTGGAATGTTCAATGTGCTTGTACATTGTATTCATGATGGGAAGGATCATGTGTTGGATGTCTAGCAGTGTGGACCGGATCCTTGAGTCTTCTTTCAATAGATCAGACTGCATATTGGATAGATGTGAAATTTTCATGTGATGAGCAGAGCTTGAACTTGGTTCAAGTTGCAGCTTCTGTATGCTAATCTTCATATCCTCATCCATTTTATTCATTTTATCTTTGACATCCTTTGTGAACTCGGCAAAATTGCATAGTCTGGCCAAAAGAGAGGTAGCATTCGAATAAATAGACTTTGTGTTAGACAAAACTGAAGACAATTCTACTTGGTTAATAGCTATGTGCTGAGCAATGTGCTCAAGCACTTTATTGTTGAATCTCTTCTCGGCTCTTTCAACTAACTTTTCTGTCCCGGATGAGTCCTCATTGTATTTCTCAACTGCCTCTGCTAATTGTAACAAAACATGCTGGGAGGAGTCTACTTTAATGCCTAATGCATCAGACAAAATGTCCTTAGCATCCTTGATGATTTGATACTCCTTGTCTCTCTCCTCCTTAAGCTTCTTTTGTTTTGCTTTCCTTTGGAGGATCTCACCTATATTCTGCATCTGGTCTACTGAGAGATTTGCAAAATCTAGTGTAGGAATCTCTATCTCTTCGTCTAGGTCTATATCCTCAACTATATTTTTACCCAAAAATTTTATACTCGGTAGAGCCTTAGGCTTATCTGTACTTAATGCTCTTGTAGTAGTGACAGTAGGTAAGGTAGGGCTGGCTATTGACACTGGTATACTTTCTACTGGAGAACTTAAAATATTTACACTTGATGATTCAAAAGCTGGAAAACTTATTGGTACAGGAGACTGCAGCTCGGTAGAAGAAATGGTAGCTGCCTCTGATGTTGCTAGGGATGATTGGACAAATGTAGAAGTTGTCACTACCATGCTTGAAGGTGTCTCTGGGCTGGATGTAGAGACTTTCACTGGAGAGGTAGGAAGGGATGCAATGACTTCTGCTGCTATCCTTACAGTATCATCTACCTCGGTGTCTTCTTCTTGCTCATCACTGTCATCTTCAATATCCTTTATTATTACAGTTTCAATGCTCGGTTGGTGAAGGTGGTATATGTTCTTCCATGTGGCTTTTGCAGCCTTCACAACCGATTCAATATTGTTGATCAAAATCAAACAAGTATTGAACTTTAATGTCATCTTATTTTCATTTTCTTTTAGTGCCTTCTTTACTTCATCATTGTTCAAGCTCGGCATCAACTGTCTCAGGTTTTGATCAAATATGTCTATTACAGTTTGCCATGCATTGCTCCATCTCATTCTTATTGGATTCAATAGAACTGCTGGAACCTATGGGGTAATTTCTTCAGGAGAGTATTTCCACTGTCCCATCTTCTCAACAACAGCATCTTCTATTTCCTTCTGTTCTGCTTCCGATCTGGTTTCATATTTCAAGGATTTTATGTTACTTACTCCAGATCCTGATCCATCTCTGAAGAGTTTGAGCTTTTCTTGAAGGGTTAGAGGAGGCCTTTTGAATACTATGTCTTTATCTGCCTTTTCTGCCTTGTCTGCCTTGCCTTTTGTATTTCTCCTTGTAAACACAGCAGTGGGAGGCACAGATGCCTTAGTGATAAAAACTTTTCCTTTCTTCTTTGCAGGTTCTGGTTCCTCTGTTTTCTCATCCTTTTCCTCTTCTTTTTCACCTATTTCTTCTTTCTCCTCGGTTATCATTTGCATTTTAGCTATCCTTTTCTTTCCTTTGTTTACCGCTTGTGGAAGCTTTATGCTTAGTTCAATTCTCATCTTAGCTTCATCATATGTTCCAAAATATGGGGCTTTGGGATTGACAGGCTGATTTAGAAGTGCTTCAATGATGTTCTTGGTTTCATCAATATTTACCTCATAAGGAAGAGGTTTTACATACACAGTTCTCGGTTTAACTGCTTGAACATACACATTATCACAATCTACCATAAAACAGATGTCATCTTTGTAATCTTCCACCAACTTCTGTGGAATCCGGAATCTGTCATTCATTTTCTCTTTGAAAGACTCAAAATAGTTATCCATGATGCTTTCAAAGTTTTCACCCATTTCTGTGATGTATTCATTAATTTCATAAAGTACTGGCACATCTTTTCTCCATACAACTTTTCCTTTTGAAGGGAAGAATTTCTGAACATAGAAGAATAAACAGACTAACAAGGATCCAAACTTACATTGATTGTTTTTGGAAGTTTTGATGCTTTCCATGTTCTTGTTGAATTGTTTCAACAATAAGTCTGCTAGGTCAAATGTCAAGTTGTTTTTGACCACTTTGTATGCTACGTCAACAGCTTCACATGAGACACTGTTCTGTCGACTAGAACTGTAAATCTTGTGTGCAATGATATGTGTACCAAACTTTAGTTCGGCGTCGGTAATGCTGCTAACCTTCATGCCTCTACCATCCCACTCAGCTAGGGTTTTCTTCTCTAGTTCCGTCCGACCTAGGGTTTTGGTAGTTTTAGCTTTGTTCAACATGGGAAGACCGGTAACTTGATGAATCATTTTCTTTGTGATCTCAATAGGTTGCTCAAGCCAAATCTTTCCATCATGTACTCGGCTGAGAATGTACCTAACCCATTTATCTCGAAAGCTTCGAGGAAGATGTGCAATGTGGACTAAACCCTTATCTTCCAGATGTTTGTGCTCGGGTTTCAAAATACTATCCACACATAGTTCCTCACGCACAATGTCTAGTTCTAGGTTTCCCATTTCTTGAATAGAACAGTTAAAATGATTACGGATATCGTTGATAAGCAGTACCTTAGGAGGAATCTGAGATTGAGCTCCATTTGGATCTAGGGCTGCTGCAACTGCGGGCACGATCTTAAAATCTGGTGCTTTCCACTCCCCTTGAACTAACATATCAGATCCTTTCTTTGCTGAAGTGCTGGATGATGCCATGTTGGCTCACAGAAAATTCCTTTCGCAAGAGTATTAAATCACCGGGATGCTCTTGAAATTTTCTGCTCTCAAAGTGCTTAAAGATTCGCGGTGAAGAATGAGTTCGATTACTTGCTTTTGTTTACAATACTGTCATTAATGCTTATTTCAAATTAGGGTTGGAATTCTGACAGACTGTCACCCACTAAGAATTAATTGCTCAAAAAAGACTTCACAACTCGGTGAACTCGAAAATTCATAATGCTCCGACCTCGCTCGGTAAAGACAGGTACCGACCTTGCTCGGTGAAGACTATACCGACCTTGCTCGTGATCTTACTGCATCTTGCATGCTGATTTAGACTTTTCTTTTAATTTCGGTTCTGGAACTTCTTGAGATTGATCTATGAGAGTACAGTTCCAGTGCTTCCTTGGAAATTTAGTTTGAGTCGATAGAGCCATCCATTCCATTACTTGGACTGGATTGCTCGGTAGCTTTAGGAATCCATTTTTGTCTTACCTGTTTCCTGACCTTAGTTGCTTCATTCTTCTTTCCTTCTTCAATTTCACTAGCATTCATGCAGTTTCTGGCTATGTGACCGAGTTTAGTGCATTTGAAACATCTTACGGTAGTATCTCTTTTCCTTAGATGATGTTTTATGCAATTCATGCCAATGTGTCCATATTCTCCACAGTAATGACATCTACACCAGGTGTTGTAGTCCCATCCAAACATTGCTTTCACAATTTGTTCTGCTGGATTAAATGTCTTGGATCTGCACTCGGATGCCTTGTGACCTTGTTTGTTGCACTTGTGACAATTACCTCTGAATCTAGGTTTTTCCCTGCATTCATTTGCTTTATGACCAGGTTGATTGCAGCTATAACATTTTCCATTGAATTCTGCTTTTTCATTATTCCAACATTTATTTGAAGTATGTCCTATTTTACCACAATGGTTACAAGTAGGTTTTTGATTTCTTTTAGTACCTTGCTTAGAGGATTCGCCTTCTTCTTTGTATCCAAGTCCTGCTTTTCCTTTTTGCCTATGAAGATTTCGTTCATACAGCTGATTCAAGTCTTCTTGACTTTTCAGCATTCCTTCATTGATTTGTTTTTCAGCGTTTAGGTCATCCATCAATCTTAGATTGATTTTCTTTTCAGATCTTAGTTCTTCTCTTGTGTTTTCTATTTCTGATCTTAGATTTAGAATTTCTTCATTTGTATGAGAGATCTGATCAATTAGATTTTCTAGCTGAAGGGTTTTGTTTTGGACTTCAATGTTTCTTCCATCTAATTCATCTTTCGACTTGTTTCTCTGTTCCAAGATCTCACAGAATCTTGTAGAGTGTAGTTCTTGTTCTCTTTTCAATTTTCTCACTTCTTCCTGCAGAGACCCATTCTTTTCTAGGAGTTCTTTGATAGCATTGTTTGCTTCATCTGAGTTATTTGAGGGAAGAAGATCTTCAATCTTTTCTTCAATGTAATTCTGATCATTCATCTGATTTGCAAGTTCCTTCCTTCTCCTTAGGGATTGGGAAAGATGTTCTTTTGCTTCTTTGAGTTTAGCTATGGCCATTTCCAGATCTAGCTTTTCATTTTCAATCACCTTGTTCAGTTTGAATACCTCCATTGTCCTGGATCTTTGCTCAAGCTAGTTAAGCTTTGTCTTGAGAACCAATGCAGCTCTGATACCAATTGTTGGAAATATTCAGGAATTAACCAAGTTACTGAGAGGGGAGGGGTGAATCAGTAACTCCAAATTTTCTTACAATTTTAACATGTATTTTACTTTTTAACCTTTGCATACAGAAAGAATGAAACTTAAAAGCATTCACAATAATGACACATAGATTTGGTTACCCAGAAACCTTCCAAAAGAAAGTAAAACTGGGGTGGGGATGAAACCCACAAAGCTTTAATACTGCAGAATAAAGTTGGCCGGTTAAGGCTTACAATTTGATCACTTCTGATGATCTACCCTGTTAGGAGCAATAAGGATTGCTAAATCCACCCTGTTAAAGGATTTACAAACATACAGTGAAGTATGCACTCGGTAAAGAGATTTATACAAAGACTGTTAAGTCTACCCGGTTAAAGGATTTAGTACTGATTCACCTGTTAGAATGAAACAGTAGATCTCTACTTTGCAACTGGATTGCTGAATGAGATTCGCTGATGTACTGATCACCTTCTGTGATGAATTTGTCTTTGCTGAACCTTATACTTCTGAAGCCTTCTGCAATTCGCTTATTTCTGCCTTTCTTACTCTTTCACATATATTCTGCTTTATATTTTTTTTCATTACTTGTATTTCATCTTTTATTTCTACAACATTGTTTATATACAGGTCTCAAACAATAAATTACAATTACAATTACATAGTCGGCTTGACAAATAAACATAAGTGCTACTAAGTCGGCCCAAATATGGTTACACGGTTCCTTCAAACTGACTCGGTGACTTTCTGATACTCGGCATCCACTGCATTACTCGGCATCGTCATGCGCTCAGTAGAAGTGAAGGCACGGTTCATACTGATCACTCGGTAGGTATTGAACTCGGTAAGCATTGGTGACTCGGTAGACAAGATGTTACTCGGTTTACATTGTCCTGATCGGTTTGTACTAACTTGTTCGGTTTCCACTATCTGCTTGGTTTGCACTGTCTGCTCGGTTTGCACTGTCTGCTCGGTTTGCACTGTCTACTCGGTTTGCACTGTTTGCTCGGTTTGCACTGTCTTCTCGGTTTGCACTGTCTGCTCGGTTTGCACTGTCTGCTCGGTTTGCACTGACTGCTCGGTTTGCACTGTCTGCTCGGTTTGCACTGTTTGCTCGGTTTGCACTGACTGCTCGGTTTACACTAAGAATGCAAATAAGTGTTGTCACTAGTGGCAATTCTGCTTAATGCCAACAGAAGCAATTTCCTTTCTTTTTCTAGAAGTCCAACAAGATTTGTTTGAATATGTCTGTGTGTGTGTGTGTGTGTGTGTGTGTGCTCACATTAGTATTGCTCATCAAAAGAGAGTTTGTGTTTGCTAGGACCATTTGTGTTGCCCATAATAGAAAACCTCCATTAGTCAGGAGCTCTTCCTCATTGCACTATGAGTCTATTCCTTATTAAAAAGCTCCCATGTCATTCCACATTTGTAAAGTTATAAATCTTTGCTATCATTTCCTTAACCTATTTGTATTCTCCTATGGTAAATTATCATAAAAATTATCAATGGTATATTAAACAAACCTACGATAAATGGAGATCTTAGAGATGAAATGAAGCAACTAAGCATTGAAGATATAAATTGACCAATAACTATAATTTAATAAAGATTAGAAAGAGAAAAATTTAATTTTAAATCCTAACGATAAATTTATTTTAGAGTTTGTTCAAGGGTCATTTCCTTATAGATATTTGAAGAGAGTCCTATTATTCATTACATTACTTGCAATATGTATGCTGATATTTCATTGTCTCTATATATGCTAAGTGTTTATATAAGAGTGGGGATATGCTATGTAACTTTACTTAGTCACGGTCTTAATTATATAAGGATATATACTTAATCGTAGTATAAACTTGAATAAAAAATAGATTATTTTAAAATAGAAATATGAGGGGACTGGGATATTATAAAATAATGAGCATATCTTTGAGAATTATCCTAGGATTGTAGGGCTCAAATATTCATTGTGATTAATACAAGTTTGTAAGCATTGATTGATGTATTTTGAGGTCCAAAATAGTTTTAGTCTTTAGGTAAGGATGATGTCATATAATATTATGATGCACAATATTATTGAACCATATTGAAGTGGAACCCAACTAGTTTCCATATTGAGACCCAAGTTTTATTTTTGCATCATTTTTATATTATGGTTTCATGATATTTATTGACCTCTTGAGTACCATAAACTTGCTAAGAAAATAATATGAGAAGAAAGAAGGGGTGCCATGGTAGGGTTGGATGATTGTATGTTGTCTACAAATTATGGCTAAGGCAAGGAAAAACCTATCTTGTAAGGCATGTTCAGTTTTCAACTCTTATTATATTAGAAATTATGTTGGACATAATGTTATATTGTGATGATATCAAGATTTATGTAGGTGTTAACCTTTTGGAAATTATATATACAAATTTTAGGTGTGTCATGAATTTCAGTCTTATTTCCATTTACAAGAAAACATACAAATTTGGAAGGTAAACATACAAATTTAGAATCCATAGTTGTGCTTCAAATTAGAGTCTAAGATTTTACTTAAAGATTTTGATGATGTTGTTTTAGACGACATTGGAAATGCTCATGTTGGCCATACATTTTACCAGTACGAGGCCATCCCTTTTGATTATAGTTTTGAGGGTTTTGTGATTGATTTTTGAGTTTGATTTCCAACCGTACGAATCTAATTTGTAGGCTGTATAGCAAGGAAAGGGTAGAGTGTTTGCTAGTATACCATTTGTAATGTCCCTTGGTATGTTTGTAACCTTGGATCTCACTAGTCTACTCATCATGCTTGTAATTCATATAAATCTATTTAGTATTTCAACTTAATTAAATGAAGTGATAATTAAAATAGGATTTATATTTTCTCTTAAGACTATATTGATGTTCCCATGTCCAACTTATTACCTTGTTGAATTGGATAGGAAGAGTTTAGGATGTGACCGAGGCACTTAGAGACCCTTCCCAATAGGCTCCCTCAAGGTTTACATGTCCAAGCCCAAACTATTGGGACGCTGACCCCCACCCTATTTTGGGACAGAAGCTATTGGCAGGATTTACACAAGCTCTCCTTGAAGACATCCTTATATTCCTTCCTTCCAATCTGACAGGTGACAAATCAAAGTATATACATATATATGTCTGTATAATATAACTGATATAATTCTTTTATATATATATATATATATATATATATATATATATATATATATATATATATATATATATATATATATATATATATATATATATATATATATATATATATATATATATATACATATATCCCTCTAAAGGTTCCTTATCATTATTAGGATTCAGATATATCCTTCTATAAATCAGTATTAACTCATAGACTCATAGATGTGTTACAATATTGTTAGCTGTCACACAATGCTTACCAGCATTGCAATTGATTTATAAATTTTCTTATCTCTTCCTTATGAAGAGTAACTTGTATATTTTATTACTGTTGTGCACTCATTTCATAATTATTTTACTTGTTATTGTATCATGTGTATAATGTTTCTATATATAATTATAAATATTCATTTGTATATCTTGAATATATACATCAATTATTGACAAGAGTTTCCAGGCATCGTCACACACCAGATAAAAATATATATTGCATTTTGTGTCTTGTCTTTTACATCACTATCGATAGAAACTGGTCTGCCCTCTCCATTCTTTTCTTACTATATCTCATGGAGTTTCTTTTCAGTGTATAGATTGTTTTCTTTTTCTTCCCATTCAATGATCCTAACAATCTGATCTACTCTTCCATTTTATATTGACTCACTTGTTTGAGAAGAGGTAATCCTTTGTGAGGACTCATGCCTCTTCATTAACTGTTAATTAATCTTTCTTTTATTCTCTAATCACAGCTTTCGTTCTTGATATGTTATATGGCCAATTGTATTAGTTTGTCTTAATATCTCTACCTTTGTTGCTTTCATATAAATATTTGTTTTTGAATCGTATCAAGTGTTGTCCATCAAATCTTATAGAGTGCAAGGAAAGGGTAGAGTGCTTGCTAGTAAGGTTGTGCCACCTATTGCCTTACACCTGCAAGGGAGGCTTGGAAGTTTCTAGCTAGGAAGCATTGCTCTTATTGGTGATTTTTCTAATGGTATGTTGGCACTTAAGGCTTTAGCGTATATTCCTATAAGTTTGGCATTTGAAAATGGTACTTATGTTGGAAATTTCATGGCCCATGGTGTCTAGTTTAGAATAAGACCAGCACAAAAATGTAGGGGATTGACTATTCAAGCAAGGAAGAGGTCATGATCAAGGACATAGTAGACATACACTATCAAGTTAGTGGTATTAACTAAAATTTCTCTTTGCCTTTGTGAAATGAAATGATTATAGTGGTATTTTTATGCTAATCTTTTAAAGGATTATAGTGGTATTTTTATATTTTTTCTCTTTGCCATTATTCTAATGACATATTCTCATCTTTGTAACCATTTTTTTTTATATTAAGCCACTCTTTCAAGTAACCATTAGAGCTATTTCATATGCACAGGTAATGAACATGCATATTTGTATAAGCACTACTGGGAGCTTACCCTGCAACACATGTACTATTGTGAAATATCATCACAAGTCCATTTGTTGTAGGGTCGAGCTCCCAGTAATGCTTGGTCGATAAATCTACATGTTTTTCACCTGTGCATATACCTTCTTTGATCGACTCTTATATGCACATGTAGTATTGTGAACATGCAGATTTTCTATAGTCGTAATGATTTTTCTTATTTATTATCTTTTGTCCCTTTTTTATTTCCTATGTATGTACTTGGTGACAACATTTTGAACATTGTTGACATACTTAAATGGAATAAACACTACCAAATGATGAATGCTCAATTATTGTAATGGAAAAGCATCATAACCGTCCATTTCTAAACTTTGATTTGGTATGATAAATGTCCCTTTGCGTTGAGAAAATTATAGTTGAGAAAATGGTTGTTCAATAATGATTTGCATCTGCAGGTTGCAAACAAATCATCCTTCTTCCACCAATGAGTCATTCCATTCAAGAAAGGCCATATCTGACGATATCAATGCACAAAAAAATAGGGAGACAATTGCTAGACTATGGTCTAACTTAAAAAGAAAAGGTGATGGAAAATGTTATTATCCTTGCAAAATTTGTAAGGGCTTAAATACTTGAAGATATCTAATCAAAATAGCTAAGGAACATTGTAGGCAACATGGTCACATTGAAGGGGGAAATGAATTTTGTCCATTGATATGTATTTTAATAATTTATAAAATACATAGTTCGGATCACGGAGTGTGATCCAAAATGTTGATGAAAAAAAACTCACACAATCAAATCCAAAAACATTGTATGCTTATCTTAATGGATTGTGGAAATATGTTCATGTTAATATAGAAGACATGATTTGATGATGGCATCATGGTCATGGTTAATATAAGGTCATCATTTTCATATAGGTCAACCTCCCTAGGTTTCATGTTATGGACCATGACAATCTGGAGAATGTGGATTTCCAAATGAGGGAACATGGAGGTGTGAATATAGAAGTAGAAGGTAATGATCCCTACATGGAAGAAGACCACAATGATGAAGAAGATCATGATGATCAAGATGATCACGATGATGATGATGATGATGATGATGATGATGATGATGATGATGATGATGATGATGATGATATTGACACAGACCTTGATGTACCTATACTTGAGAAGGCACATGAACCCCTATATGAAGGCTCCCAAACAACTCTTCTTGTCACTATATTGTTGTTGGTGAACTTGAAGGTTATGAATGGTTTATCCAATGTAGCAATGACATGTATGTTAAGGTATGTCATCTTTTTTCATTATTTTAGTCACAATTCCCTTACAATTAACATTGGGTGAATCGTGTAACAATTAATATTCTTTAAATTTTTGTCATAGGTTGATAGGTGAGTGTTTGTTACCACCATCAAACATTCTACCTTGCTCATATCGAGAATTATCTACCACTATGAAAGATATTAGAATGGAGTATCAAACAATACATGCATGTCTAAACAATCATATTATATATCATAAAAAACATGAATTTGCAACAGAATGCCCTATTTGTCATATTAGTAGATATCAATCAGATCAAATATCAAAAAAGGTGCCTTGCAAGGTTCTTTGGTTTATTCCTATTATTCCACATCTAAAATGATTATTCAAGTGTAATAGCTTGGCACAATTTATGGATTACCATGCACGCAATAGAAGTCAAGATGACATTATGTGAATGCCTACGGATGGTTTGGCATTTAAGGAAATAGAGGAAAAATGGCCACACTTTAAAGAAGAACCTTGTAATCTCAAGCTTTCATTGGCAGCGGACGGTGTCAATCCATTTGGAGAGATGAGATCTACTTACTCAGTGTGGCCTATTTTTGTTATCAACAATAACATTCCTCCTTGGTTTTCCATAAAGAGGGAGCACATAATGTTGGCACTGATTGTTCTAGGTATTTTTTTAATTTAATAGTCATCTAAATTAATTTGTTATAAATAATCCATCAAAATGGTCATAATAATTATGTAATGTTTTTGTTCATTCAACTAGATAAGTACCAAGTTAAAGATATCAATGTATATATTGAGCCCCTTATCGATGAGTTGATGGTGTTATGGAATGGGGTCACTATGTATGACATCTATACACCAATAGGACAAAGACAATTTCAATTCCATGCAATGTTTGTATGGACAATACATGATGCCCTTGGGCTAACACATTTTTGTGGTATGTTCTCTTCTTAGCACATCTTTTTTGGTATGTTATAGTGCTAACACAAAGTTAACATATTTAATCCAATTATACATGATCTTGTAGGTCTTCAGACAAAGGGAAAATTTGCTTGTCTAGTTTGTAGTCCAAAGATGAAATATCATCATTCAAAAAGTTTAAGAAAGCAGGTGTTCGACGAGAATAGACACTTTCTCCACAAAAATCATAAGTACCAAATTATCAAAAAAAATATTTTCAATGGGAAAAAAAGAGACTATATCAAAGCCACAGAGAATGACACCTCACCTATGGAAGTTGGCATACAATAAAATAAATCATCAAGGCATCAATGACCAACTTCCAAAAGGATTAAAAAGTTATCCTACATAATTTCGTAGTTTGTCGTACTACGAGAAACTCCCAATCGTGCATTTGTTTGATCCTATGCATATTAGAAAGAATGTAATAGAGACATTATGGAAAATCTTGGATGGAAGGTGTGACAAAGACAAAATTGTCAAAATTTGTAGTGACATTGAAGAATCCAACCATGCAATGAAAAATGTCATTCAATCAAATAACAATGGAGACCAGATTGATACAAGTTCCCTTAGTTGGTTATTGTCGGAGTAGTAGAGCAATGCTATAAAAGAAGTCAAAAAAATATGATTTCCCACAGGATTTGCTGTAAACATAAACGATCTCATATCAAAGAAAAGTGAATTTGGTCCAAGGATGAAAACACACGATTGGCATACATTTATTAAGGTAATTCATGTTATTTCATATTTACTATATATTTGTATACTGCATGTAGTTTTCATTGCATTCTTTTATAAAATATTGTCAAGATCATTTTACAAATATTGTAGTATGTTCGACCTCTATCTCTCCCACACCACTTTGCCAACAGTGTCAAATAAGTTATATATGATCTTGGAAAATACATGAGGTGGTTGTCATCAAAAGAAATCAATAAAGAAGATATAAAATATTAGAAGAGAAAAACTCTTATTGTTATGTGTGAAATGCAAAAGTGTCTACCTTCAACTTTTTTCAATGCACAAGAACACTACCTCATACATCAAGTTGAGGAGATTGAATTGTGTGGACCTGTACCAACTAGGTCAATGTGGATGGTTGAGAGGCACTTGAAATTTTTGAAAGGCTTGGTTCCAATAGAGAACACATCCCGAGGGTTCTATGATGGAGAGATATATGGTATACCAGACCATGGTGTACATTAGTGAATATCTTCCTAAGTTTGTAGCAAAGATCCATGTAGATCGTATTTGGGATCCCAACTCCATTAAAAAATTTGAAGGGGAGTACTTGATGGGCAAAGGTAGATTGAGGAAAGTGAGAGGTAAATATAAGATGTTATTGTAGTTAATTCATTCTTATAAATCTTCAATATAAGTTATTTATAATTGGTGTATTTTTTTTATACAGTTGGTCGAGAGTGGGATGCAATATATTTGTATATTGTGAAAAATTTTGATTGGATGATGGTATGGATTGAACGATGTCAAAAAAATGGTTTCTCATTAACATGGGAAGGTGTTGCTTCATTGGTTAGAGAAGCCCATCGTAATGGAGATTCTAATGTTATGCCAATGGTAATTGATCTAGCATATGGTTTAAGAGGTAGAGAGGTATGTACAAATTTATTAATGATCATGACTCGTATGTTTCATATCAACTCACAATGCAAATAATTTACACACACTTGAAAAATTGCAGGTCAAGCACCACAAAGCTATGTACTATCATGGCCACAAATTTCACATAAAAAAGTTGGATGACATAAAAAAAACTTGTGATTCTGGGATAACTGTAGTTTTCGAGGTCACTAATATATCATCTAGAAATGACATACATCCTCAACAATCTCAAAATCGATACTATGACATCTTGGATGATATAATTGAGTGCAACTTTAACTCCTTTAAAGTAGTTATATTCGTCATCAAATGGTACAGGCTATGACTGAATCAAAATGATCCAAATAGAACTGTTATTCAACATGATAATGGATTTACAATGATTAATACAAGGTCATTTGAGCTAGTTGGAGATGAGCCCTATGTTCTTCCAAGCCAATGTGAGTAAGTGTTTTACTCAGAGGTTCCACATAAACAGGGTTGGTCATTTGTTGTTAGACATGATCCAAGAGGAAGGCCGATAAAGTATAATGTTATGGAAGAAGAAGATATTGAAGATGATGAAGAAGCAGACGATGAAGATCAAGATGATGGTGATGATGATGATGATGATGATGATGATGATGATGATGGTGATGATGGTGATGATGGCAATGATGATGGTGATGATGGCGATGATGATAGTGATGATGATGATGATGATGATGAGATGGATGAAGAAGATGATCAATGACATAATTGAAATGATCAATAAAATGATTGACATGATTTATTGATTTCAATTGTAATGATTACATATTTATTGTGTTCAATTCTAATTATTACAACATATGTGATTTATAATTACCAATGTTTTTCTTATGATGCTCGATTAATTTCTACTGATACATGTATATATTGTGTTTGATTATCACCCTTTTTGCAAATAAGAAATTGACTATAGACATCATCACCCCTTCTGTTGACGATCTTGCATTCCATATATAAGGTAAATTTGTTCATGTTTATGATGTTGCATATTGCTCATGTTGTCTTCTAAGTTATTTGTAGCATACATATCATGTAATTTTTAGCTAACTTAAGATAAATGATTAACATATACAGCAAATTTAAGCCCTTTGGCATGGATCGTGCATAGTGACATGGATCAATAGGTATATTAAGTCAATAAATAGACATAATTTTCTTATATTCTTCTTGTTTATCACTAAGCACATATGTTATAAATAGACATATTATATAATCATATAATGTATATATAGACAAAGAAGAACTGTATAGAAATATAATTATATAATCACTTTCAACTAAGTACATTTTATATCTCCTACGTATAGACAAAGAAGGATCGTATGTATGGGTCACGACTTGATTATTCTATATATAATATTTAAATATTATCAAATTTTTATTTGAAGCGAGGATGTGACAATATCTCATTTGATGGATTATAGGACCCACCAAATAGGTACTTTTCAAATCTATCTACATCGAATGAGGGAAATGAAGTAATGGTAGATGAAAGTTCTACATGTAGTATGACTAAAATAGGGAGATCAACTAGAGGTCAAAAGATTAGAAAAAAATTCAATAAATGCATGCAATTTTTCCTTGTTAAAGGGGGGTCATGTTCTTATGATGATGAGACCAAAGGTGACATCAAGGTGCCCTTTCGGTACACACATATTGAGAAAGAATGGGTACCTAATGAGCTATCTCCAATTAACACTAATTTTTGTGTTAATCAGAGGATATATCACATAGCTCCATCCTCATTACATGGTTTGCACCTATTTTCCATGGATGGGATAAAGGTATGTTACAAAAAATTTATTGAATTGTTCAAGTATGTCGGTCCATGTTACAATTACAATGAGTGGATGCGGATTGTTCAATATAAAAAAAGTATGCGTAGGTATGCACTATTAGCTAATTATATACAATGGAAAGAAAATGATCAAAGTAAAAGATTTTTAATGTACATCGATGGGAGACCAAAAGCAACAGGTAATATTGTGGGTTTTATAAATAGTACATGACCTTCGTCAACTAATAAGCAACCCAATTGCATATTTGAGGTGCGTGAGGGGAATCAAGTTTTTGTATGTGCGATAAAATCAATAAGTGCAAGGGAAGAACTGCTAATAGATTACCATTTAAATCACATAGATACAAACAAATTTACTATCATGAGGGTGGTAAGTACTATATACCATTTTATTAATAATTTGTTTTGCTAAGTCTATTGCTTTCAGTTCGCTAAAATTTTTATATTTAATCTTTGTCACAGGATGATATGGATCCCGCACATGATAGAGGCCACAAGGATGCTCCTCCCACCCATTCTTCAGTAAAGGTAAACCTTATTGAAATTGTACAAATTAGATAGTTGAAAAATGTTATATTATTACGTTATTGTATTTACGGTTTTGGATTTTTTATGATAGTTTTATTGATATTCTTGTCACAATTTGATGTTCAGGATAGGGGAAAGCACCTGCAGTAATAGAGGCAATAGCTACCCCTTCTGATGATGATATCATAGAAATGCCTAATGTAACAATTATGTTGAGGAAAAAACTTAAAAAAATCAATTTAGAAATAATGAGAATTTTGGATGAAGAAAATATTCCAACCAAGGAGATGATGAAGAGGCTATCTGAATTGAAAGCACAAGGATGTCATTATGAAGTAAGAAATAATGAATCTTTGGTTATTACAAAAGTTCAATAAAGGTTTATATTTTATACTCTTTATGTTGTGAAGTAAAATATGTAATATGTGTTCTTGTTACAGGAGTTTTTGGATATTGATCGAGAACCTAGTCAAGGACAACGCAGTGAGGCCAGTACTAGTAGAGCTTCGGCCACCTCAAGTAAAATAATCCTTTAATTGACAAGTTACAAGGAATTTTTTCTTTGGAACATTCAAAAAATTCTTAAGTTAACTCTTACTTTTATTATTTTGGAATGTCTTTGCTAACAATGTATTGTTTAGGTCATGAAGTGCAGGAGACTCCTCCTAGGAGGTTGACGAATGTCCATCTAAAATTTTGAGTGCACTGTCAGCAACAAGGGGCATGCAAACATTGACACCTTCATGGTCTATGCCACCTGGTAAATCCTTATTTTTCTATATTTGGTTTTGTGTTAATTATGATTTGATAATTTGTACTTTAATCTTGGGTGCATCACATAGTGGATTAATTTTGTGGAGTAGGAGATACACCGGCGACACCATCTGCTACGCCTAATACAGATCAAAGTACATGTATTGGTGATAATTCACCAACATTTCATGGATCTACCTATGTTTCTAGCACGGGAGTTATGTAGACATCATTGTTGATTGATTATAATGAATCGATGCCTTTAAAATGTCCTAAGCTTCCAGGTACTTTAAAATTATTATTTTTTATATTGTAATATGCATTTACCTATTCATAACAAGTTTTGGATTGATTATCCCATGACATTTTTTGTAGGAAATGATTCATTTTATAAGACGCTTTATGACCTCGCAATAAATATATTCAGGCCCACCATACGTACAAGGTGGAACATTATAACTGAACTAACCTTATCCCACTATTTTTTTTTCATATCATTAATTGGTACAATATTTTTCCTTTCATTCAGGTCTTTTCTTTTACTATATTCAAGGTACACAATTTTAGTTAATTTTTATATCTAACAATTTTGTGTTTTTTCTTAAAAGGTGGAACTTGCAAGATAAAAAATTAAAAGATAAGATCATTAAAGATTTAGAGCATGAGTTTGGTAGTCATATTTTTTATGAGAAGAAAATTTTATAAAGAACTTGCAAACATCTTAAGACTGTGAGGGACTCATATAGAAAGAGTCTCATCCAGAACCCAAAGTATGAGTGTCCTCCCTTTATTCCAGTGAGGGATTGGAATGAGTTCATTTTGGATGCAAAGGAGAAAGGGGATGCTCAAAGAGGAATTACACCAGAAAATGAGAGAAGGTATGCAATAGTATTAACTACTAGTACAATGTAATAATGCACTAATTAGTGATCTTTATATCTATATCATCTAACATATTTCAAACTTTTCATAGGTTGTAGGACACATCAAAGGCAACAAAGGCCAGGCTGGAAAAGATTGGGCAGCACAGACTTGGCTCTGGTGGATATTCCAAAATTAAAGCATGAATTGTATGTAGCAGTAAATGAATTGCAGAGAAAAATTATTTATATAATGCAAATAATTTTGTTTAATCAAAAAATGCAGGGCTCTGAATTTAATTTAGAGGTCATGGTAGAACACAAAAAAATTGCCTTCAAGGAAGGCTATCAAGTCATGGCTGAATGCCTATGGCAAGCTTCCACTGGCCCAACCGAAGAGTCTCCTGCATCATATGCACAAGTAAATATGCCAAAAAATATATTAGAAATTGAATACTTGAGCAACAATCTATTTGATAATAATGTGCATGACATTGCAATGCAGCCTCTTAATCATGACACAGATCATATGCCGCATGATGAAGCCCCTGATGTGCATCATACTGTCGATGGAAGTGCTCATTTTCTATTTAAAACTACTTTTGTAATTATTAATACAATTTAACATCTTAAATTGAACTTGGTGTAACCTTTAATTTGTGTATATTTTAGAGGATACAAAATCATGTCATGCTAAACGAGTGCCGGAGGATGTTTAGACTGATCTCCATGTAGATCATGTGGCACATTCAGGTAAAGAAAATCTATGTTTTGTTCTTTTAAATTAATTTTTTGATTTATAGTTCTTTTACTTAATTAAATACTTGTAATTCACTAAAATAAAATAGTGTGAATTTAACTCATGAAGTAGTTGTTATTGCAACGGACCCCCCTTTGGCGCAGCGGCCTCGTGTTCTTGAACAGATGAGGAGGAGACATGCATTGGAATTAGAATCAGTAGAGGAGGGGAATGACTAGGACATTGATCTTCCTCTTAGAAACTACATGATTAAAAAAAATAGCAAGAAACCCAAAAAGAAATGATTATAATTGACATTTTTTGCTAATGAAAGAATGTTGTCTTAATGGATATAATTTTGTACTAGTAATGTTGATGAATGATGTGTTAAATAATTCTTCATGAATTTTGTGTGTTAATGAATTTTATGTGTTATTGAATTATTCATGAATGTTGTGTGTTAATGAATTTTGTGTTAATGAATTATTCATGAATGTTGTGTGTTAATGAATTTTATGTGTAAATGAATGTTATCATGTGATTATATAATGATTGAATGTTATATTTCAAAAATGGATGAATGAATGAATGAATGTTATTAAATGTTAATGGGGAATTTAGAGTGATGTTAGGGGGGGGGGAGGCACCAAATGAGCTTCCACCTTCATGTGGTTGGCCTTGTTTAGTAGAGAATATTAAACTATTCTCGAAACCAAGTGAAGCTCAAACTTTAAAGATAAGCTTAGAGTTAATAGTGACAACCAATTAGCAAGTCGTAATCAAGTTCTTCGTTATAGGTACCCTTTTAGTTTTTAAAGCACAATGTCATGTTTTAATATTGTGTAGTTTTTTTCTTATGTCAAAGTATTCTTTTACTATAAGAACATAATTTATGACCATTTTAGTAACTATTCTAACATCGCTATATGCTTGTGATTTGTTTATCTTGTTTCTTTGCAGTCCTTGGTGCACTTGGGGAAAAGTATAATGAGGTAAGGAGAAGAAATTATGTGAGGGAAATTGTTGTTAACATACCTCAATTGGTGATGGAGAAGGTGGAGAAGAAATTTGAGATGTGGAGCAGTATGTCATACCTCTTTACTATCTATTTGTAAGAATGACCTGTGGAAGAAAAGACAAAAGGCATTTAACAAAGATACTTTATACAACAATATAAGGAAATGATAATAAATCAGAGAGTGTATGATTGTCTACTTTTCTTTCATCATTATATTTGTATATATTCAATATTCAAAATGAAATGGTGCTTTTGTTTTTAGGGATGGACCCTCTATGAGATTGTCAGATATGCTCCTGTGCTCCGAAGGCAAACAAATTTTTGAATTTGATCAAACCCGAATGTTTAGATCTAGTCTCCTTGGATTTAGTCTTCATGGTTATTTGTCTCATTATTACTATCATCCTAGTGAGGTAACACCTTTTCCTTCTTTCTTAGTCTCTTACAGTTCATACTTGTTTAATTTGAATAATTTTTGAGTTTCTTGCAAAAAGGGTATGACAAACAAATATGGGTATACAGGCTCCATTTCTTTTCTAGGATTGGTGGGTGGTGCTTGCAAAGGTATCCTTCGATCAAACTATCAAAATTAATTTTTGCTTACATTTGATTAATTTTCCATATTAATTACTCTCTTCAGTTGTATTAGAAATTTTTTCCTTAAGCATGTGTGATGCAAACCTGTAATACCTCTTTTTTCCATATGTAATCATGATGGTCTATTTATTGGTAGTTGTGACTCTTAATGATTAAACCATCTCTTGATCATGTTATTGCACTTGATATATGACTATTTCATGTAGGTGCCTTGGTTGATATCTTATCTCTAGTTGAACATACTATAATTATTTATTATCCTTGTATGCATGTCATGGTCTGATCTATCTTCCCTCTTAAGCTAGTCTCTTTGTATGTGACTACCCTACTAGCATTGTTTCCTTGTCACTATGATGTGCACTATCCACATCTATTTGCATGATTAAACTATTTAATTTATTGGATACCCAATCAACATTATCATTTTCTTCTTTTATTCATTCATTTGGAGTTGTATTTAGAGGTAGATATTTGTTACTGATTTCATGTTTATTTGTTATGTATGCTATTTACTGTAGAAAAATAGAATCATCCATGAATTTAGAAACAAAGAAGAAGATTTGCTAACTAATTCTGAGGATTAATAAAAACAAATTTCTATAACAAGGCTTCAGAATACAAATAAATACCTGTGATGTCTTATCTAAAACACTGAAAGCTTTTCAGTGGCCTGATAAGAACTTATCTTTCTTTTCTTTTTGTACTTTCTTGAAGTGTGATTTGTCTCTTATGTTTTTTATTGGCTTTTTAGCTTATATTTTCTATTCTATACCTCAAAATCAAAGAGCGTATGATTGTCTACTTTTCTTTCATCCTTATATTTGTATATATTCAATATTCAAACTGAAATGGTGCTTTTTTTTTTTCAGGGATGGACCCTCTATGAGATTGTCATATATGCTCCTATGCATAACTGGACTGCGTATGAAGAGGCCTTGAAGAAAAATCATGTTTTGGTAAAGATGGTGATAAGTGGTGCTGTCTATTCCTTGGGAGATTGGATTGCACAGGTCTATATCTCAAAATCATTTGTCTATATCCTTGTATGCATGTCATGGTCTGATCTATGTTCCCTCTTAATTGCTAATGTCATTGTGTGATGGTTAAATTTTGGTAGTGTGATTCTTTCCATCATGTTCAAACCCCCACTCCTTGATCTTGAATTTTGGCTTGACTTCTCTTTGCAACATGAACACTTGCTTCTCGTTGTTGGCCATCAACAACTTCCTCTTCTTGTTTTGAACCTCTACTTTTGCATACATCTAAAAATTCAATAAATCTACTTTCCAAAGACACTCCTCTTCCTTGACACCATCAACATACCATGCCTCCATGCTTGGAGAGTAAACAATCTCTTAAGCCATTTCATGGCCCATCATCATAGCTAACTCATTCTCATCATAAATAAGAATCTCTATAGGAGAATGATAGTTATCTCTTTTTTTTTGTAACAACACTCTTAGATTCCTCTTCAACCTAATGACTTCAAGATCCAACCCACTCAATGACTCTTCTTAGAGAGAAAATGAAATCATTGTGTACTTGTACCAAGTACTCATCCTTTCACCATTTATACCAATGCATTCCTCTTGGTCATCTAGAGGATCATCCATAGAACATTCTTGCCAGCATGCAACAAAAGGATTAGAAATAAAAAGTATCATTTGTTTATGTATCCATAGATACAATGGATTCAACCTCTTCCCTTCCACTTGTTCATCAACTTCTTCTTATATAATCTCCATCCTTGGAGAAAATTATATACTTCTAGCCATGTCATGACTAGTATCTCCTACAACTTCATGTCTAGTCTCTTCATTTGAGACTCCTACTACCTTCTCAATACCTTCATACTTCCTTTCTTCATGTTCTTTCAGCATTCCTCCCTTATCTTTCCATTATGTTACTATGGATTCAAACCTTTCCCATAAGTCTTCTTCTCTGTGAAACCCTTGTGGACTTAGCCTCTCCTTAACTTGAGAAACTTTTTGGGTATTCTCATAACCTATTCCTTGACCTTTTTCAATAGGTCTCCCATCCATCAACTTCCTCTTTGCAACTAGCCTCCTCACAAGCCACACAACCTTCTTCTCAACTCCTATATGCCAATTTTTAGTCCCCTTCACCTTGTCTTTTTTCAAGAGTTTCAACTCTTTACTCCTCGCGGTCTCCTTCATCCTTGAGACCTTCCTCAACTCATCTTCCTAATGCCATTCTGCTTGGCATGCAAACACTTCATCTATGGCTTCTTTCGTAGCCCTGTCCTCTTTCCTCTCAAGAGTAACTTTCAAACGACATCTAACTATTCCAATCTAGACTCCTTTACCCATACATCCAACAACTTCATTAGCAACCTCTAAAATCTCTCACCCAACTTCATGATTTCTTCCCTCAATAGGCCCATTATGCCTATTTGTTGCTCTCTCTTCCCCTTCATATCTGATTTCTCTTTTTCAATTGTCTTCTCATCTGCATGTAGAATCTATTCCTTTAACTTCATCTATCCCTCATCTCAATGTGATTCTCTTCTTGAAAACTCTTCATGTGTCCTTCTACCGATTTCTCTCTATCTCCATCAGCCTTCTCACAAGCCTTCTTTTCTATCCTCTTGTCATTTGTCCACTAGTCTCTATTTTGACCCCTCATTTTAATACCATTCCTTGTATGTAGTCCCTTCATACTTTATATTATTCTTTTCATGGATACTCATTATCTTATAACAATGTTTCTTACTCTCTATTTTGATATGAATATTTCCCTTTCTTGGAAAGATGTAATATTAGGCCAGGAGTGGGTTGTATTACGCCATATTTTGGGAACCTCAAATGCTTGGTCTCAAATCCAAAATTCTTGGTCTATGGTATCTAATTGTTGTAGCTGAGATTACATATTGGGATACTGATGTAGGGTGCTCCCCTTAATACCACAAACACATAACAGAAACAGAGAAACAACATCAACAATATGCAAGAACAGAAAATTGGCTTCTTATTATCTCCACAAATGTGGAATTAAAAAATTTTAGAATTACAATATGAAAAGCCACAAGGGCATTCCCTTACAATATTCTATAGGACAAAGCCTTGAATCAATACCCAGATCTATTACCTAGAACTCTCCCGAACTACCTAAGACAACACTATGGGCCTTCTTTATATAGGCAATTTCCACCACCCGAGAAGGTTCTAGAAATTTAGCCCTTAGGGCTGACCAAACTTAGAATTATTTTATTTTACAATTTATTACATCAAAGTCGGCTCAAAATGACTTTTGGAACCCAAATAGAAATTTTGAAGGAAAATTATTTTCTGCCATTTCAGGTGACCCAACTTCCAAAGACCATAAGTCATCACCAGTTGACCCGATTGACTATTATAACCCCATTTCAAAAATGCCACAAAGAACTCTACAGGTTTGTTTTGCGCAAGTGCTCATCACCCAAATTTTCAGCCTCATTCAGGGCCTCTAAAGCCTTCAAAACCGAGTTCAAAGTTTTTGTACCCTGCTGCCAATACCGAAAATCTTCAATATCTTCAAAACTAGACCTGATCTAGCCATGAAACTTTGCTGGTAGGCTGACATGACTAAGATGAACCTCCACATGTGAAATTAGAACATTCAAAGATTTATACACAACTTACTAAAAATAGCAAGTTCCCATAAATAGAAGCTCTACACAAGATAGCCCTTATTGAATACAAAAATAAAAATATTTTTGGGTGATGCAAGATTGCTCTTACATCCAGGATGCTTCTGCATCAGACACCCGAGATAATTTGAGAAGTGACTCTGTCATGACTCAGGTGTGTAGAGGAAAACCAAGATGGTTAACCTCCTCCTTTGTTAGCCATGATGAATCTTCAATAGGTCATCCTTTCCATTTGACCAAATACTCTTCATATGTCATGTTCCTTGTGCTTCTGCCAACATGACTATCTAGTATGTCTTCAATCTCCTTGATATCTAAACTGGTTGCTGGAATCTTCAACACCTCCTTCATGATACTCTGTCAAATCCAAAATGTTAAACACTGGTGAAATATTCAGCTCAGTAGGCAATTCTTCCTCATATGCATTTCCTAAATCATGCTTCTTCAGTATCTTACATGGCCCAAACTTCTTCATTTTCAACTTGTTATATGTACCAACCACAAATCGCTCCTTCCACAAATGAACCATGACTTCATCTCCAACCTGAAATTCCTTATGCCTCCTTTTCTCATCTACCTTAGCCTTATACTACGCATTCATATTGGTAATATGCTTCCTCACCTCCTCATGGATGTTCTTCAAATGTTCTGCAAAATCCTTAGCTTCAGCACTACTTATTTCTCCTTTATCTATCTTTCTCAACTCAGATGCATTTCTGGGACTACTCCCATATACAATCTAGAATGGTGATTTACCAGTGCTCCTATTGACAGAATTATTATATGCAAATTCTACCTGTGGTAAAGTCAAATCCCATCTTGTTGGCTTATCTCCAACTAAACATCTCAGCAAATTTCCCAAACTCCTATTCACCACCTCCATCTATCCATCAGTCTGTGGATGATGTGATGAATTGAACTTCAAATTTGTCTTCAACTTCTTCCACAATGTACGCCAGAAATATCCAACAAACTTAGTGTCTCTATCTAAAACTATGGTCTTTGGCAAGCCATGTAGTCTCACTACTTCTCTAAAAAATAATTCTGCTACATGAACAACATCATTAGTCTTCTTGCAGGGAATGAAATGTGCCATCTTCAAAAATCTATCAACTACTACAAAAATTGAATCATGTCCCCGTTGTGTCCTCAGTAAACCAAGAACAAAGTCCATACTAATATCCTCCCAAGGCTTCTCTGGTATAGGTAATGGATAATACAACCCTGTATTCTACTTCACTCTGTTTGCCATTTGACATACTCTGCAACTCTGTACAAACTTCTTGACATCTTGCTGCAATGGTGGCCAATAATAATTTTCACTAACCAAAGCAAAGGTTTTATCTTGACCAAAATGTCCAACCAATCCTCCGCTATGCTTCTCCTTGATGAGATTCTCCCTCATAGAACTTTGTGGAATGCACAACTGACTCCCTCTAAATAGCATATCATCTTGGATGATAAAATCCAGTCATTTCATCCTGTCTAGAGTAACAGGTTCTTTACAAGCTTTCCAAGCTTCACCAAAATTAGGATCCTCTAGATACAAATTCTTGAGTTCCTTGAACCCAACCACCTCAATCTACATCTCTATTAGCAATAGTTGCCTTTTTCTAAGAGCATCTTCAACCCTATTAGACTTTCCACTTTTGTGTTTCAAAACAAATGTATAACTCTGCAAAAACTCAACCCATTTCAAATGCCTCTGATTCAACTTTCCTTGACTATTCAAATATTGCAAAGCTTGATGATCAATATACAAAAAAAAATCTTTAGGAATCAGATGGTGTCTCCACTTCTTCAATTCCTGAACTAGAGCATAAAATTTTTGATCATAAATAGAATATTTTCTCTTGGCATCATTTAACTTCTCACTGAAATAAGCAATAGGTTTACCTTCTTGGCTCATAACAGCTCCTATTGCAGCACCACTAGCATCACAGTCTACCTGAAACACCTTATTAAAATTTGGAAGTGCTAAAATAAGTTGTTCTGTAACTTTTTGTTTCAATAATTGAAAACTCTTTTCTGCCCCATTAGTCCACTTAAACTCTTTTCTATCCCCTCTCATTGTTTTGGTCAAGGGTCCACAAATACTGCTAAAATTTATGATAAACTTTCTATAAAAGCTAGCCAAACCATGAAAAGATCTTACCTTAGTAGCACTCCTTAGAGTAGGCCATTCAAGGATAGCTTGTACTTTCTCTGGGTCCATTTTTAGACCTTTTTCTGAAACTACAAATCCCAAATACACTAACTCTTTCTTCACAAAACTGCACTTCTTCAAATTAATCAACAATTTCTCATCTCTTAGCTTCTCAAACACCATACGAATATGCATCATATGCTCTTCCAATGTCTTACTAAAGATCAAAATATCATCTAGGTATACAATGACAAACTTACCCAGAAATTCTTTCAGAACCTCATTCATGAGCCGCATGAAAGTGCTCGGTGCATTGGTTAGCCCAAAAGGCATGACTAACCACTCATATAGTCCTTCCTTCATCTTGAAGGTAGTCTTCCATTCATCTCCTTCTCTGATCCAAATTTGATGATATCCACTCTTCAGATCTATCTTTGAGAAATACACAACTCCACTCAAACAGTCCATAATATCATCCATTCGTGGCAATGGAAACCTATACTTGATTGTGATCTTGTTTATTGCTCTGGAATCTATAGACATCCTCCATTCTCCATTATTCTTTGGTTCTAATATCACTAGTACAGCACAAGGACTCAGGCTCTCCCGAATCAATCCCTTCTGTAACAACTCATTTACTTGTCTGTTCAACTCTTCACTTTCTGCTGGTGTCATTCTGTGTGCTACCTTGTTTGGCAAACTGGCTCCTAGAATCAAATCCATATAATGATTGATCTTCCTTACCGGTGGTAATCCATTAGGTACATTATCAGATACGATATCTTGAAACTCATTCAACAAATTTGCAACATCTACAGGTACATCCTCTACTTCTTCTTTACCCGCTTTTGGAATTAAAGAAAAACACACATGCTCATGCCTCATACCATCTAGGAATTTTCTTCCATCAACAAATGTTATTCTTGCATTACAACATACCTTTTCTTTGGTCTCCTTCAATGGCTTTAGCTTATGTCGCACTCCATCCTTTGTCAGAGAATAGGTATTTGCACGACCATCATGTACAAAACATCTATCAAACTACCATGGCCTACCCAACAACATGTGACATGCATCCATAGGTATGATATCACATAGTACCTCATCATGGTACCCACCAATCTTGAACTTTACTAGGCATTGTTCACTGACCATGACCTTGTGGTCATCCTACA
The DNA here is from genome assembly GCA_027943335.1 of Chamaecyparis obtusa. Taxonomy (NCBI): domain Eukaryota; kingdom Viridiplantae; phylum Streptophyta; class Pinopsida; order Cupressales; family Cupressaceae; genus Chamaecyparis; species Chamaecyparis obtusa. Next base: position 304,164 of record BSBK01003188.1, read on the forward strand.
CCTAGGCAATCCGATATGGATGTGGGTGTTTCTCATGTCTCTTGAGCGTCAACTTTGTCACCATCTCTTCTGACACAAAATTGTCAGTGCTTCCACTATCAATAATCACATCACAACATTTACCCTCACACTTGCATCTAGTGTGAAATAGGTTCCTCCTTTGTTTAGGCTCATTCTCACCACTCAGTAGGACTCTTCTGTTAATCAATGTTTCTCCTCTTTCAACATCTTCAAAATTTATGGATCTGGCATCTTCATCTACATGTGCTACTCTGGCCTGGCCTTCATTCCTCCTATCTATCCTTCTTTGGTGTTGAAGACATTCAAATGCCCTATGACCTTCTTCTCCACAGTGAAAACATGTTCCACGGAAGCCTCCTCTTCCTGAACCTTGTCCTCTTCCTCTTCCTCTCTGATCTTTATTGTTCTGATCTTGGAAATGATTGGAATTGTTTCCTCTTTGATTTTGACTACTACTGGTCTCATCCTTCTTTTTTCAGATCTTCATTTCGGCCTCCATATGACCATCCACCAGATTGTCCACCACGACCTCTTCCATTTTGTCTACTCTCAAACTTCTTGTTCAACTTTTCCTCTACTTTTAGGGCAAACTGGTATGCCTCTTCAATACTATTCATTCGAACTAGATTCAACTCCTCTTGAATGCTGGGTTGCAACCCATTAAGGTAATGAGCAACTTTCTCCTTATTAGCTTCTACATGGCCTATTCTGATGAGGATTCGATAGAACTCCTCTATATACTCCTAAACAGATCATCCTGCTTGCTTCAAACTTTGCATTTTCTTCAGTAGGTCAAGCTCATAATCAATAGGGATGAACTGTCACTTCAATTTATCCACCATCCGATCCCATCTTGTGATTTTATCTTTCCCTCTTCTATTTCACTCCAATTGAATCACTTGCCACCAGATCTTTGCATGGCCTTTCAGTCTGGCCTTCACGAATTTGACCCTATTAGGATCCTCAATATCTTCATACTCAAAATATTCTTCACATTCATTTATCCATTCGATCAATTCTTCTGGGTTAAGATTTCCTGAAAATGCAGAAACCTCAATCTTAGGTCTTTTTCTGATCTTGGAAATGGCTCGAAAAAGTCTTTCTTCCTCTTGGTTCACAACTTTGACTTCTCCTTCTTGATCTTCTTCTTCGGCTTCATCCTCACTTTCATCTCTGACATTAAGGTTCATTCCTCTACGAATCTCCTCTTGCAATGCTCACACTTGTCTCTGCAGTGCCCTAACCTCAAGTGTTACAAGACCAACTCTTCCACCACATTCCCTTCGTGGAGGCATTTTTGCACTTCTCGCTGAAACCCTAACCATGGTCCTGGTGTAAACTACCTCACTGTCAGTGATCTATTTACACACTCAGGAACTCCTGCTCTGATACCACTTGATGAAAGGTGCTCCCCTTAATACCACAAACACATAATAGAAACAAAGAAACAACAGCAACAATATGCAAGAACAGAAAATTGGCTTCTTATTATCTCCACAAATGTGGAATTACAAACTTTCAGAATTACAATATGCAAAGCCACATGGGCATTCCCTTACAATATTCTATAGGAAAAAGCCTCGAATCAATACCTAGATCTATTACTCAGAACTCTCCCAAACTACCTAAGACAACACTACGGGCCTTCTTTATATAGGCAATTTCCACCGCCTGAGAAGGTTCCAAAAATTTAGCCCTTAGGGCCAACCAAACTTAGAATTATTTTATTTTACAATTTATTACATCAAATTTGGCTCAAAATGACTTTTGAAACCTAAAAAAAAAATTCGAAGGAAAATTATTTTCTGCCATTTCAAGTGACCCAACTTTCAAAGACTATAAGTCATCACCAATTGACCTGATTGACTATTATAACCCCATTTTGAAAATGCCACGAAGTGCTCTACAAGCTTGACCCACAAAAGCACCCGTCACCTAAATTTTTGGCCTCATTCGGGGCCTCTAAAGCCTTCAAAACTAAGTTCAAAGTTTTTGTACCCTATTGCCAATACCGTAAATCTTCAATATCTTCAAAACTAGACTTGATCTAGCCATGAAACTTTGCTGGCAGGCTGACATGATTGAGATGAACCTCCACATGTGAAATTAGAACATTTTGAGATTTATGACCAACTTACAAAAAATAGCAAGTTCCCATAAATAGAAGCTCTGCACAAGATAGCCCTTATTGAATACAAAAATAGAAATGTTTTTGGGTGATGCAAGATTGCTCTTACACCCAGGATGCTCCTGCATTAGATACAATATTTTTATTAACCCATTTCCTATGAAGATGTATCAGATTTGGCCATGACAAGGTAGGAAGACGAATTTATTTCCCAGTGATCCAAATCAAGGTGCTCTCACTTGATCATTTTGCTTTGCACAAATTCAAGGATTTCATTTCTAGAAACAATGGTGAAAAGAGTGATTTTCCCTATAAGTATTGCACAAACATTGTAACTTTGATCTATGCCACTATCTAGTTTTGTTTTTGTATAGATTTTTCTTTTTGTTTCTTTCTTAAATTTCATTTTCTTCTTAGTTTGATTTTACCTAGCAAAGTAGATCCTTTGGTGAACCTGATGAAGGTGGAGAAAGTGCCAAATTCTACTTATGATATGATTGGAGGTCTTGATTAATAGATTAAGGAGATCAAAGAGGTATTTTATTTTTAACTATTATTTAGTTATGCATTAGTAAAATTTGGTGGGAAATATATAGCAGTGGATGATTAAAAATTTGAAATAATTTTTTTAAAAGCTCGAAATGCTTGTTCTTGGAATTGGTATCATAGTTTAAGTATTTTCCATCTCATCTTGTTTATCAATTGCTACCAAACTAATTGCCTAAAGCACATTATTGTTTTCTTTGTTTGGATCCCCTATTAATTAAAATTATGATGTTATATGTGAGTTTATTTGTGGTGTTAAAATTATCTATGATATCATTGTACAATCCTAAACCATCTTTCACATTCCTAAAGCTATGAAGTTAGTAACTCCATAAGTAATAGCCAAATGTAGAGGTTTTCTTCCTTTCTTATTATATGTTTTTTATTTGGCCTTTTTTCCTTTGATTCTTCATCTTTACAACCATACAAGCACTATTATCCATGTTGGAAACCATTGTCTCCATGACTTGTTAGTGATCTCTATTGATACTAACAATGTTTAAAGCAATGTTCTTTATTTGGTTATACTTTGGCATCATTCTCTCATTGTTTTTCACTAAAATAACAGTGCCATTTGATAGTGTATATCATTGTGTTCTTGTTTAATTTATCCTAGAGTATATCATCTTATTGTTGATAACAATATTTTTATACACTGAACATCAATATCTTTTATTGTTTCGGGAAACCTTTGTTGGTAGCTTGTATTATTGTGACTGTCTTGATTTTTGATCACTCATTATCATTGATATGCCTCAACTTTCATTTCATTTACATATTTGACATATACAAGACTTTCTTTTTCCATATCACACATCAACCACTATCTATTTCACATCTTTTAACATGTTTTATCATCTTTATGACCATGGCTATCATTATCTTCAATATTTTTGGCTTTGTCTAAAGGCATTCTTTTGTTGTCCTTTCTTACTAATCTCAACATACTTGATGTCACTAAAAGAGAAGAGTGAAAATATCATCTATATTAGAAAATAATATGGTGGCAATTCCAAAGGCATAAAGACATTCCAAATTTGATATTGGCACCTAGTTCTTGTGACAGTACAACTTCATATTGGTTGGCATTTGAGCCAAATGACATCGGTTGTTTAGGGATAAGTGACTATCCTAAATGGTTGTTTACTACACTTTTAGAATTTTTTAGGTCTACATCAGCTATGGGTATGGATTGGAATGTGTGGGAACATGATTACTTGATAGGAAATCCTCATGAGATGAGTCTCCTACTTTTTCCTTTGTATGATAGAATTGTCATCCTATTTTATCACAAATGTTGCCAATAACTTGTTAGGCTACCACAAGTTGATTATTTTGAATGGAAAACAAACTCTTTGGTGTAATGGTGTTTTGTGCTTTATCGTAATTATTTATAGTCATGTCTAAACTATTATGACATATACAAGTAGGGTGCCCATGATGGGTACATGTTGGATAAACTAAAATTTTATTGGACTCAAATCTTTTGGTGAATGAGGTTTGTACATGTTCTGCAATATCACCTATAAATACCCCACTAATGTGAATTTTTTTAATGTTAGTTGGCTTCCCAATTCTTCAATTGATTCAAGCCCCACTACTCTTAATTTGATTAAGTTAGTATCAATTGTATTCTGACTACAACGTGATTAAAAAAACCAAGATATTATTTTACAAGTAAATGGGGTCTGTATATATATATATATATATATATATATATATATATATATATATATATATATATATATATATATATATATATATATATATATATATATATATATATATATATATATATATATATATATATATATATATATATATATATATATATATATATATATATATATATATATGGGTCAGGTTTAGAAGTAATAAATTTTATTGGTAAGTTTAATCAAAATTTTCTCATTGTCCTTGGCAACATAAGTCGTTTATATACTTTGCTTACTAATACATGACCATTTAGTGTTTGTAGAACACTTTTAGTTTTTATTGTTTTTTGACCTTGAATAAAATTTACAAAAAGACCTTGGATACTACCACAATCTACTTCACATACAAATTCAACAATGCTTCTAAGTTATACATATCAATCTCATCCAAATGTCATGGTTTCTACTTGGGCATTTGAAATCAAATATCATGTTTACTCTAATATCGACCGATTCATTTATGATCCATACATTTTTTATATAATGGTATTGATGCTTGATCCTTTAAGCACTGAGTTTATAACCCTACTATTGGATTAGTGATGGATTCCTAAACTAACTTACTCCTACTGCTCTCAAAAGCACTGTCTTAAGACTTAATTAACTTGTAATGACATTGAATATTCAAAATAAATTATAATAGAGAATAAATTCAATAAAAATACAAGCTCTTCATTTTTTACCTCACTGGCAAAAACTAATGAACTATCTCAACCAAAACTAGACAACACAGTAAGAAACTGGTCACTCATCTCAATCATCTCCATGAATTCACTAGTACTGGTTTGCCTATAGACTCAAATAGCTAACTGATTTAGCCTTCACGGTCAATCACTGCATGGTCTATCCTAACTGTCAAATATTTAGTTCTATTGCTTAAATATATTTGTTATTATCTATTTATCTGCATTTCTTTTATTTTGATATGATTATGAATTAGACTCCTAAATAAGAATTGTGTTGTGTCACATTTTTTTTTAAAGAAAAACTTAGTATTGGTCAATTTTTCAACCTTTCTATAGTCCTATGTTTGACGAGAATGCTATGCATTCGACAACAATTTCAATGAAGGTTGGTGAAAATTTTGATGAACAGTTGGTCTCACTTTCGACCTTTCCACAGTACTATGTTCGATGAGAATGCTATGCATTCGATGTCCATTTCGACCAAAGTTGGTCTCAATTTCAATGACAACACCGACCTAAGTTGGTCTCAATTATTCCAGTTCCAAGCAATTGATTCAGTTGATAATTTGACCACTTGTAGGGTCAAAATTTTGACGATGGTTTTCCCTATTGAAGAATCAACAAAAAAGATTTGACCATGGTTTTAGTCATCTATTCAACCAATTGGTGTCAGAAATTTGACTAATCCTCGTCAAAAAATAGGGTAAAATTTACTAGTGTGGTCACCAATGTGACCTATCGGGTCGACCCCAATTTTGGTTGAACCTGGTTCAACTAACCAAGATTCAATCAAACTTGGTTCGGCCAAAACTGCTTCTTTGGCATCCTATGTGGCAACCAAATCATCAAAATTTGTAGAATTGCAAAACTTTAGACTTTGGCAACCAATTTCAACATCAAGAATCAAGTTTCTAAAAAAACTAAAAATATGCTTTTGTATAGCTCAAAGTCAGGATTGTGTTCATATGAATTTTATCAAGTTCTGACTAGATTTGGTATATTATAATTACAAGATATTGCAAGTAGGTATTTTAACATTCGAGAAGATGCTCATTCGGAAAAAGAAAAAATAATACTAGATGATATCAAATAAATTTAAAAACTATATATTTCACTAGAGGAGAGAGTCCTCTTCTAGAATATATAATTTTTTCTTTGATTGACATAGATATGATAGGGGAAATATGGTGGGAGACAAAAATGGTCAATTTTGGACAAGTCTGACTTTGAATAGTTACGACAGACAAAATATACATCGCAGACCAATTTATTTATTTTTCTTCACTAGCCATATATGTCATCTAAAACATATTTTAAAATTAGATGAAAAAACCTTTATTTACATATAGTTTTGTGGTGGGAACTAGACCCCCTGATTTGCAGTATTTTTCAGCAACTCAAAAATGGGCATTAAAAATTAAAAGAATCTATCAATTTTTTTAAAAAATTAAAAATAATAGGCATAAACTTCATCCATTTATATGTATGTTTCATCATTTTACATAATCTTCAAATTCCAAACACAAATATCACTTTTATGCCATTGAAGTTTAACATTTTTTGTGTTGTTAGCCTTTTCCTTTGTAAAAGGGTGACACAGTATCCCCCTCTTCTATTTATCAATTGATACCTTTTATCTTTAGAGGGAAATATTTTATAATAAAATCTTATATGAAATTTTTTTAGTATTATCATATTATTATCATTTCTCTTTCTATTTCATCTACTTTATGCATCAAGCATACTAGATACACCACTAGTATCTCTTATTGACAACTCTACACAATGGAGAGATAATTCCTATTCTAACATATTTCTTAGTGATGAAATAATCTCTTTAGTCTTCATCCCTTCTTATTTTAAAAAATATCAGGCTTACTCTACTCATTTTGACATCCCTCTATGAATAATGGATCCATATTAATATGATGAAATAATTTCATCATCTTATATCAATTCTATGACTACTTGTCTCATATGTTAGCATATATTTTATTTCACAAGGTCAATTATGTAGGTTCTCCTCTTTCTAAATTGGAAAATAAATTACATTCTAAATTAGAAAATAAATTACAATCCTATATTAAAAATAATTTCTAAAAATGTATATAATTCAAAAGGTATTGGGAACATAACACGACGATTTAGGGTCCTTTATGTAAATATATTATTTTCCATCGGTTCATATGTCTAGTTCTTATTTACTTGGATTATAACTTTCTCCCTAGCAAGAAGTGTTAATTCCTACTCCATAAACTTCTCTTCCATCTAAAATAAATGATAATTCCTACATGTTGATATTTTATCCTTGTAAATATATCTTACCTATGCTCATAAAACCCAACTCGATCACTCTTCATCTTCTTACATGAAATAAATTTCCTAGATATAATTAACCAACACTTCCATTATATGTATATCATTGAGTTTAAGGTCATTCCACTAATCAATTTTGAGTAGTACATGATCAAGTTTAAAAATTTAGTAGGTGTCATCTATGTTGCTATCCTTACCAAAGAGATCAACCTGGGAGAAGAGGACCAGGTGGATATCCTCAAGACCATCCCTAGTGTGATTAATGCAAGCCAGAATAGGTCTCTCATGGCTATTTTGGAAATAGATGAAATAAAGGAGGTTGTCTTCTCTCTTTCTGCTGAGAAAGCTCCTGGCCCTAATGGTTTCCCAACTTTCTTCTTCCAGATGTATTGGGAAGTTATTAAAGATGACATGGTCAAAGCGGTTCAGGAATTTTTTGGTGCAAAGTGCTTGCTTAAAGAAATCAATGCTACTTTTCTGGTTTTGATACCCAAAGTCATAGGTGTGGACTCTTTTGATAATTCCAAGCCTATTAGTCTTTGCAACTCTTTTTACAAGATTTTTTCTAAAGTTTTAACCAATAGAATTATCAAAATCCTTTCAGAGATTATTGCTCCCCAACAAATGAGGTTTGTCCTTGGTAGACAAATTCTTGATTCTATCATTGTTGTGCATGAGGTTATACATTCTTTAGAGGAAGGCAAAAAGGATGGATTCTTGCTCAAGCTTGATTTGTTAAAGGCCTATGACAGGGTGGACTAGATGTTCCTAGATAAAGTTCTTGAAGCTTTTGGCTTCGATGATAAAACTAGAAAGATTATATCTCAACTGATCTCCACCCCCACTTTTGTAGTGTTGGTTAATGGCTCTCTCACTGATTTCATCAAATCTTCTAGAGGGCTTAGGCAAGGGGATCCCTTTTCTCTGATCCTCTTCATCATTCTAGTGGAGTGCCTGGGAAGACTTATTCATCATAAAAGGAGCAGAGGTGATATTACAAGGTTAAAACCCTCTTCCAGACCCCTGATTTTCTCTCATTAGCAATTTGTGGATGCCACCATCTTAGGAGGAGAGGCTTTAGTGAAAGAAGCCAAAAATGTGAAGTCCATTCTCAATACTTACTCTAATGCCATGGGCCAACTCATTAACTGGAGCTAGGTCTTCTTTGTTAACACCCTTGAGGGAAGGAAGAGGAAAATTGCTGGTATCTTGGGTTGTGGTATTGGCTTTCTCCCTTCTACTTATTTGGGGCTCCCTATGGGATCCAAACCTCCTAACCTCTTTTGGGACAACCTCATTGATAGGTTCAACAGAAAACTGGTAGGCTAGAAGGGTATTACTCTGAGTCAGGTTGGAAAAGTTCTTCTGATCAAATCTACTTTGCAGAATTTGCCTACTTATGCTTTAAGCCTTTTCTCTATTCCTTCCATAGTGATTTATACTTTGGAGTCTATTCAGAGGAAGTTTCTATGGGCTAGTCTTGAAGGCAATAAAAAGTACCCACTTGTGGCCTGGGAGAATATCTGCAAACCCAAAAAGTAGGGGGATTTGGGGATTAGGAATTTGAAGTAGTTCAATAGGGCTTTGCAAGATAAATAGATATGGAGGATCTTTAACTCCAAGGGGTAATGGAGGGATATTTTGAAGGATAATTATTCTACCAATATCAATTTCAAGCAGTTCATTAGAAGGGATAATGACCCAAGGGGCTCCAACATTTGGAATGGCATTATAAAGACTAAAGGTTTAGCCACTGAGAAGGTGAAATGGAAACTGGGTAATGGGAAAGATATCAACTTTTGGCATGATGACTGGCTTAGATTTGGCCCCTTATGGAACATTGAGCCGTATAATAGATGGGTGATACCATGCATGGAAATATTTGGCTACAAAGTGAGAGACTACAGGGTCAATGATGAATGGGTGAACCTGACCGAGATATCCCGGGAGTTTAAACCACTGATGGACATGATAAGGCTTCTCCCTATGTCCCCCAAAAAGGATGTTGTTATTTGGGGGATGACTAAGGATGGAAACCACACTATGGCCTTGGGTTATGAAATCATGCAAAACATTGAAACTATCCCTGTCTGGGCCAAAGCCTAGTATCCTGGCCTTATCCCCAAAATAAACATTTTTTTTTGGATTATGTTGCAAAACCGTATCTTGACAGTGGACAACCTTACTAAGAGCGGGCATTTGATGCCTAATAGATTTATTCTTTTCAAAAAGAATAGTGAATGTGTTGACCACCTCTTCATTCACTGCCAATTCACTAGAGATATTTGGTCTTCTTTCCTATCTTTCTTCAAGTTGACCTGGGTTTTTCCCAATAACATGAGGGATCTCTTTGAACAGTGGCATTGTGGGGTGATTAGGGATGTGAGCAAGTGTTTATGGGATTGGACTCTACTACATCTCTATTGGGGAGTGTGGAAGGAGTGGAACAACCAAATTTTAAGGGAGAAAGAAACCAATGCTAAGGTGGTCTTTCACAAAATCCTTAATGCTTTGTTAGAAAACTATACTATCATCAAAGGTTGTAACCCTCTTCTCATCACTAAGAAGAATGACAGAATTAGGAGGGAGGATTGTAGATGGACTCTCCCACCTAAGGGTTGGTGTAAAGCTAACTTTGATGGGGCTGCCAAAGGCAACGCTGGCCAGGCTGGGGTCAGTGGCATCATCAGAAATGATCATGGAAAAGGAATTTTTTCTATTACAACTCCTCTAGGGGTGCAAACTAATCACTATGTGGAGGTGATTGCAGCCCATCAAACTATAAAACTTGCTCGGGATATAGGAGTTAGAAAACTGTGCCTAGAAGGAGACTTAAAGAATATAATAGATTATCTTAATGAGAAAAATGAGCCTACTTGGACAGTTGCAAATATCATTAATGAGAGCATTCAGATTCTTAAGTCCTTTGATAGATTCTAGGTGGCTCATGAGTATAGGGAAGCAAACCAAGTGGCTGATAGGATGGCCAACTAGGTAGTCAGGAAAGATGAGATGAAAAGATGGATGGACGGACATAATATTCCTCTTGAAATCAAAGATTTAATTTTAATTGAAAGAGAGAGAATCCCAGGCAGATTGGGAAACATTAAATGATAATAATGAAAGTTTATTTTTTGTGGGAAATGTGTTGAAAAATGATGTGTAAGTATGAAAGCCAAAGTATGAAATACCTAAGTAATTGTCATCATCGCACTTTGAGGCCCATTTTTGGGTTTAATTTTCATGAGTTCAAAAGAAGGATCGAGAATATCATCCATATCATTTGTAGGATTTAGAATTCAAAAGGCATTGCTATCAAGAGAAAAGCTTGCAGAGAGAGAAAAATAATGGTGGGGGAAAGACACAAGAGGGAACCAGAGGATGAAGCTGAGAAGTGGTAGTGGAGCTCTAAGGTGTGGAGCATTTTGAGTAAAGGTGAAGTTACTTCTTTCATTGAACAACTTCATGGGTGGAAACCCTTTGTTACTAAAACCATGGTTCATAATTGGAATGAGGGGAGTGTCAAAATTGATGGGGTGGAGTTCACAGTGACAGAGGAGGTTATTTCCGCTATCACAGGCATCCCCATTATTGGGAAGAAATTCTATAGAGATAGGCACATTTCGAGTCAGACGATGATGGAATTTGCCAAAGGTGCAGAGGAAAAGAAGGCTCTTGTGAAGAAAAGTACCTACTACCTGTCAATCTCCATCAAGTCTCTATGGAGGTTTGTGTTGAGGGTGATTATCAAGTATATCTCCCTAGACATGAGATTTGACCACATCTACTCTCACCACTTCGTGCTTCTTAACCACTTCAGGTTTGGGGCTAAGATTTCTATTCCTTTTTACCTATATTCATCTATCAATGAGAATATTAATGACTATAGGGAGAAGCCTATTGGTAACCCTACTTTCCATGAGGGGCTTTTGCTGCTAATTTATGAATTTTTTAAGGCTAGGACTATAGGGAAAGAAATTAAGCAGAGGAAAGTGGGCAAGGAGAGTTTTGATGAGGAGATTGATTCAGGAGAAGAAGAGTATATCCCTTCTAATACTTAGGAAAACCAAGATATGCATTCAAATATAGATGCGGAGACTACCCCTTAGACCAAAAATGGGAAAAAGAAAATTAAAAAGGAGAAAATGGAGAAAAAGGAGATTCCCGACCCTAAGCAAGGCATTGAGATCTCATCTAATCAAGATTACAATGAGGAGGTGAAGGGTATGGACATCGAGGGTGAAAATGCTGATGAGGAGGAAGATACTTTCTACGAAGAAGAGGAAATTAAGAAGAAGAAGAAAGGAAAGAGAACCATTACTATAAAGATGCATGCAAATAGAGAGGAGATTTATGTTGTCAAACCTTTCAGGAGGTAGAATAAAAGGAAGAATATTGAAGAAGATTCTAAGGAGGAAATGCAAGAGGAGGGGAAGGATAGCGGAGGGGAAGAGGATAATCAAAGGAGAGAGGATGATAATGAGCAGGGTTGTGATGAATATGGGACTGACCAGTACACTTGCAAGATTATGGACAAAGACAAGAGTGTGGTCTAGAGAAATTTTCATAATGTCTCTATCAGGATGGGTCTTAAGAGGGAAATGATGAAAAATTTGGTTAAGGAGAATAAGGAGGGAAAAATTCAAATGGAGGACCTTATTGACCTTGCCCTGGTTATTTTGAGTGACATCACAAAAGAAAACCCTCAAATGGATGTGCTCAACAATGCTAAAAAATAGTGTTATTGATAGCTATAGAACTACTAAATGGACTTATCATGAAATTTAGGAGTTAAAATATAGGGTGGGCAGACTGAAGAGGGAGAATTGCAGCAACAAGAATGGGTTTACTAAGGAGAAGAATGATATGGATCACAAACTAGATGAAGTGAAGAATAGAGTTCAAAGCATGAAGGGAACCTTCCAAAAAATTGTTGAACAAAGCTACAACATTATTAAAGCTTCTAATGACAACATAAAGGTGTTGATTAGCAAAACTGAGGAACACAGGGGTAGCAAGGAGGAGTCTCCCAATAGTGGCAAAGATAAGTCTCAGGAGGAAGGCCTGAGGAAGAGGACCAAATCTAGCACAATGAAGAAGGACACCCAGGAAACTGATAAAGATTTTTTAGACCTCAAGGAGGCAGTTGATAGGGTGTCTGAGCTTGAGATTCATGTGGAAGATATTCTCAGAGAATTTTCCTGAGCTTTTCTCCTAGCTTTGGGCTTGTCCTAGTTTTTTGTTTCTGTCCCTGGTTCTATTTTCTGGTTTTTACCTTGCTGTCTTCTAGTGGAGTGTTGTTTTTTGTTATGGCTATCTTTTTGTTGTATACTTTTAACACTTTATCTATGTTAAACTTTTAATTCTGTTAGGGTTTTAGGGCCCCATTAAAACCTATTTTCCTTAATAAAAAACATAGGAAATTGAACATCACCTTTATCCATTTCATTCTACACTATATATTATTTTTCTTCATTTTTATACTACCTCTTTTGTGGCATTGAGATCAACTCTACAAAATCATCTATTAGAAAATTGAACCTACCTTTTTTATCACTTTATTTAGGATACATCAACATAAGATTTTCTTTTGTGTCTGCCTTTTCCCCTTGATGTCAAAGGGGGAGTAGTTAGATATATTAAGTATGGTGATAGTTTTTGTGCATCTTGTCATTAGTGACAAAGGGGGAGGATGTTGGAATGTTTCCATTAATGTCATGTTTCTCCTAGAAACATGAACATGAAGATCTCTAACAATTTTTGGGGTGGTTTGGAATTTGTACTTAAACTTAAGTTTTATGTCGTATGATTCTACAGTATGAGATTTATAAGGTTTGAAAGTTTTGTCTCACAATTTCTCCGTTATATAATAGGTTCTTCATGATGTTCTCAATTTTTCAAAAGACTGTATTTTGCCTTGCAATTTTGGGATAAATTTAAGGATTTATTATAGCATGTGGTTTCCATTTTGCATCAATTTTCACTATACCTATGTCAACTTATTGAAATGAAATATGTGAAGTGCTTTGGGAGTCAACTCAATTTTGAATAAAGCGTGTGGAGGTGACCTAAAGTATGTTTAGATTGGTATATATTTATACATATATTGGAAAAATGGGATGATTTTTATAGAGATATTGAGTTAGATATTGCACGCTGAGATTAGTTGTGAAGTGAAAAGTAATCAATCAAAATATGATGAAGTGTAAAAAAATTGCATGCTAAGCTCCAATGGAATTGTACTTCATGCATATGAGATGAAATTGTAATCTTTTAAACCTTTTGTATACTTATTATCTTTATTGGGAAATGAAACCCTCAGTTGTAAGTTTTATAATAGTGAGCATTATTTGTGATATTTTGTAACTTTTTATAAGCTATTGAGATTTAACCTCTTTGTAGTTTTACCTCACATGTTTCCATGTAAAAATCCTAGTGTCATTTTTTATGTGTTTCTATTATTATTTTTACTTTATTTACAAAAATTGGTTATGTTTTTTATTACGTAAAATAGGTTTTGAAGGTTGTTTGAAACCTTGAATAAATCTTAATATATTACATTAAAGCTCCAAGAAAAAAAGAGCTGACACATAGCAAAACAAGGCTAACAATAGGGCCAGTAGACAAAAGACAACTAGAAAAGGACACGAAGGACTAGCACCAAAAGAACAAAAGAAAAAACCCAAGAGAAATATATCAAGACGTGTTCTTGAGTAGGTTAGCAGCCTGTGCCTCCAGTTGATCAATTTTATCAACAGCTTCCTTGATCTGGATCATATCTTTTTGGGAGGTCATATTATCCCTTTTCCTCATGATCAACTTGGTTCTCATCCCTGGTCCCAACTCTGGTGTAACATCTAGCTCATCAGTGATCTGCACCACATCTTTTTCACAAGAACTAGCCTCCATATTGGCAATAAGAATCTTTATGTTCTCATTGGATCCTTTGAGAATGTGATGACATAGGAGGGTGAGGAGGGGCCACAATTGGCACACCCTAATGTGATCCACCCTGCTCAACAACACACAGAAGTAATACAACACAAAGTGAGAGAGAGAATGCAAATCAATTTTCATATATTATCTTCAAATTGATTCATACATGTCGGGCTATAAGGCCTTCTTGGTTTCGGCCAAATATTATAATTAAGTACAAAAGTCCTCAAATGTATGAGGATCTGCGAATAATCTCTAATCTTCTATCTTCTATCAAAACTAACTCTTCCAAATTGCTCCCTAAAATATAACCAAACAAATACATTTATACAAGAGGCTACCGAACCAAGTTGGCCTTCAGATCCACAATCAATGGAAGGGATGACTAGATATAGGTTTTTACACTTCCCAATGATGGATACCAACATTAAATTTGTGACCCAAATTAAGTGCACAAGTCGGCCTCAGCAGAAACTCAAAAGAAACTTCTCGGTAAGAAAAGCCAACTGAGTGCCAAACAAACATCACCGAGTGCAAGGGTAATTCACCGAGCACCAGAGAGATAACCAAAGAACACCAGTGAACAAAGGAAACTAAGCAACACTGAACCAACTCGGTCAAAGAAGGAACCAAGTAACACAAATAAACTCAAATATGTTTTTGGTGAGATAGGATTGCCAAGGACCCGAGATGCTCCTACATCAAACACCTAGGTTTATTTGAAATAATTCTCAGAATCATGAAACAAGTATGGTCCAAGCTACATCCAACTCAGACTGTGAAACCCAAGAACTATCTTCAATCAGTCTATTCTTCCACTTTAATAGATATTCCATATACTATTTTCCTCTTGTACTTCTGCCAATTCTTTGCTCCAAAATTTGCTCAATGGGACATATTGGCCAATTGGTGAAGAATCACCACTAAAAATATCCATTCCTATATCCATTCCTTTCCATAATCTAGCATCTTTGACATTTCCTCTTCCACATCCTCCTCATCACAATCACTTTCACTATAAACCCACGTGGCTTCTCACTCTTTATAGACATAGAGTCACTCCTTCATAGGGGATAGAAGAATACCAAACAACCACAATAGAAATTTAATATATTCCTATCTATGTCACTGAGTGTTTATTTTATCTTGTCTATATCTACTGAAAAGATGAGTGGTAACTTATATATATCACCCTTTATTGTGTAATATTGTTGTGCCATGGGCACCATATTCTTCTTGGCCATATTTTCTATTACTGCATCAATGTCTCCAAGAAAAGTGTGCTTGAAAATCTTTTGATATAGCATGTTTTCCTTCCTCTTTACCCCACAACACAATGTGAAGGACAAAATTATTGTAGTTATGTCTATATTGACATGGTGTCTATGGTAAGCCCATAGGAATTCCCTACCTAGGACCTCCTTGATTGCATGGAGTACCCAAGGGTTCTTAACTGTAAGCATCGATTTGAGTCCTTTGTCCATTATTTCACTAGAGAATGACATCATGGGATTTTTGGAATCCAAACTTATTGGTGTGTCCATCCTTCCTTTCTTTTTTGGCTAACACTTTCCAAGAAACTTGTGAGTAATCTATAATTGCTCGCCACTTGTCTTTGTACCTTGTGATATTTATAGTATTGATTCACAAATTTGAATATTTATGGTATGGAGTGTTATCTCCAAAACTAAGGTGTGAGTACTTTCCATACTACTTCATGATGTGACTCACTACCTCTACTTTTCATCATTCTCTTGACACATCAGCTAGTGATGTCACCCTTGATTAAATTCCTTATAAGACTCCATCATTCAAGAAGCTTTTTTTTTGTGTCTTCTTGGGAGAGTGTGTTGTCATTATGTCATAGTCACTTCAATCTGATTTCAAATGTGTTGAGTATCTTTTGAACTCTTCACATTCCACGATTGCTCATAGTTTCCCTTCTTTGAGTTGTACTTCTTTTAGTTTCCTTTTTTGCCAACTCATTTGTAGCCTCATTTCCTTCTTTGTAGATGTGTGTGATTTTGAAATCCTATAGTTTGGTGATTATTTATAGAATTTCACGATGCCATTGTACTATTTTACAATTTAGGGTTTCTTTTTTCCAAATTATGTGAGTCCCCTTCTAGGTGTATTTTCTTTCCATTTATGCTAAGACCCATTTGTAGTCCTATGATTTTTGTGCTAAATTATGCATTATTATTTGTTGTTTCTCCAATGAATATTGACTACTCTAAAAAAAAATTTCCTTCCCAATATCTGGCTTCACAAAAGATTATGTTGGGGCTTGGATTCCCCCTAGAGATGTCATCAAAGTTGATTTTGATCCAATTCATTTTTGGTAGCGTGCACTTAACACCTTCTCTTGGGTTCCATCCTTTCACCTTCAATGCAGCTCCATCAATATTTAGAATTTGTATTCATTCAAATTTTTTGCAAATTTGATCATTCCATCTTGTGAAGGTATTCTTATTTACCACCTTTCTTCTAGTTACATTATAAATTAGTTCAATTGCTTCACTTTCAATTTTTTGATAGAGGTTATGAGTCTCCATACCCTTCCCTTTGAATATTCTCTTGTTCTATTTTTTTCATAGCTCCCATATAATTGTGGAAGGTAGTATCTTCCATATGCAACTAAATAGGTATTGTTTGTTCAATACAAGCCACTTCTAAAACTAGTCCTCAATGTATTTTGGGAGCAGGAATTGAAATTCCATTTTGGCCATAAAGCATTTCAAACACTCATTCACATTTTGGCATCCTATAAAAATGTTGTTTGCAATTTCTCCTTCTACTAAAAAAAAGTACACACCTCCCCGGGCCATGAATTACCATTTTTTATATCCTATCTTCTGTCAAAATATTCTTCTACAATATTTTCCAAGTAAATACACTTGCCTTGGTAAAAATGACTTTACCCTCTATAACCTTTGTCATCCAATTTTTCCTTTCTATTGCTACTTCTCTCATTTGGTATCTTGCCCTGACTTTGTACTTCCCTTTATTAGTTCCACCCATCATATAACATCTTATCTATTGCTTGGAATTACTTTCCTTTCCTTCAACATTTGTATTAATTTCCTCTTTCGGTCTTCTAGGGCATTGACTTTGTTGAGAGATATCCACTCTCATTTCATCACTCCATCAATTTCAATGGATCTTCCATAATTACTGACATTCATACCCTAAGTCCTCTATTTTTTCTTCCTTAATATTTTGCAGATTCGACTAGTTTGTAGGGGGCTTCTCCCCACCTTAATAATTAGTCCAAAACCTAGCTCTCTGTCTATAGCTTACTTTCCAAGTGACATGATGGGATACAATGGCTCTGCAATCTATACTATAGTTCCAAATAGTCGATCCTTTGCGTGGGTGTGTGACTATCAATATTCTAGTGTCTTCATTTAAATATAGGTATTTATGTTACAGTATTTGTACCCAATTTTGATAATTGCAGTTGTATATGTTCTATACCAATTTAGATCTCATGGCCTAACTCATTAGTACTAACTATCTGAGACTCATTCCACCAACTTCCTTAGCAAGAATACTTTTTCCCATGATACCAATGGAAATTTATTCTAGTCTCCAGTACCACTCTAGAAAACCCTTCTCATTATCTGATTCAGATTATCCTATATTTCTTTAGGAAGTTTCAAACATGACATTGAATATATGGAGATTTTTTATATTACTTCTTTGATCATCATTAGTTTACCTATTAAACTTATCTATTTCCCTTTCTAGGTTTCCATGTTTCTCTTGCATCTATTGATCAAATTCTCCTAATATCTTACTTTATTTTTCCATGTAAATAGTGGTACTCCCAAAAAATTTCCAAGGAAGGATGTGATTCAAAGGCCTGGTACTTGAGCTATATATCTTTTCAATCTCACTTGTGCGTTGAGGAAGAAAACTTCTTATTTTCTCCAATTGAGAAATTATATCTAGAAGCTCTACAATATTATTTCTCTGGGAATTTTTTTATTGTTCTTTATTTTGTCCTGGTTGCATCCCCAGATATTATTTTTTCATCTATGAATTATTGGTGTGAGATATTTGTTGAAAGCAACTGTACTCTGAGAGGGGGAGGGGGTGAATCAGAGTACTGTATATAAAAATTTCCCTTTAAATTTTCAATCACTGCTGAGCATATGCATATGAAATGATCAAACAGAGTATTAAACCAAAAATATTAGAACAATAGCAAAAGAAAGAACAAGGCTAGATATTTTTGTGCTGAGTGGAAACCCTCAAGATCCAACTAGATCTTGTCACAGGGAAAAAAACACTCCAAGTCCTTTATTTCTCAAAAACCAAATTACATCCAATTTAGCAGCTCTACTGCAAGGAGGTCAAGCCCCTCCAATCTTGCAATATCCAAATGTTATATCAATATTTTCAGTCTGTGCAAAAATAAACACAGATTTTTTTTACAAAGATATTCGATGTCAAATTTTTCTTTTTTTCTTATCTTTTTCTTCACACTATCTTCACTATACGTGACTACATGTAGATATGGATTCCATATATACATGTAATTACAGTTATAAAAAATTGTATTACATTCAACTACCAGAGACCCGTAAAGGGTTAAAACTATTTTCTGCATTACATTTAACTACCACAGACCCGTAAAGGGTAAAACCATTTTCCTGTTAGATATCCGTAAAGGGTTAAATTGATTTCCTCATGATGATTTGTTAAATTGATTACCATTTGTGCAGTACCTAGAGACCAACGTCTTGTTTCCAAGAAAGCTTCTTCCTACAAGAAAACTTCCAGCCACAAGTGCAGTTATTTTTTATTTAGGTTAAACCAAAGATTTTCCTCAACCATGATGAAATGCACTTGAGATCTACTTAGAACTACGGTCAAAAGATATGTGCCCATGATAAAACATTTTAACAACTGTGGTCAATTTCTTTACCCATCATTTTACCACCATGGTTAATGAACCACATAATAACTTTACTCATGACAAACTTGACTTAGGAGATTGCCACATCAGTAGCCATGGTCTTGTCATCAAGGACAAATGTGGAGAAGTCAACAAACTCCCCCTTTTTCCTTGATGACAAAAAAAATATTTTTCCATCAAGAAGCATGAATAAATCATTAATCAGAATATCATATCAATGTAACATCAATGTGCTGCTAAGTATCATAAAAAAAACTGTACTGTACCAAAAGATCATATCAAAACCATATTGAAACCATATCATTTGCCCATTGCACCAAAAGCTCGAGCTATCTATGCCCGATACAAATGCTAGATTTAACCCAATCCACGGGAGGCGGTTAAGCCATGTCACGAATCTCCAAGGAGGTGCTAACCACCAAGTCAACAATCTCCCCCTCAGCACCAACTGAGCCTTCAGCCCCCACTAAAGGGAGACTCAAACCCATGATCCAAGGCTCTGATACCACTTGTTGGAATCATTTTCCATTGCACCAAACTCAAACTATCAAAGCCCGATACAAATGCCAGATTTAACCCAATCCACGGGAGGTGGTTAAGCCATGTCACGAATCTCCAAGGAGGTGCTGACCACCAAGTCAACAATATTATCTACTCTTATCACCACTTTCACTCCTTACCAATTTCCTACCTCCCATAGTCTTGTGATGTCTCTCTCAATCACCTCTCCCATTATGATGAATAGAAAGGTGAAAGTGGATCCCCTTTCTGTATACCTCTAGTGGTAATAATGAATCCATAAGAAAATCCATTTACCAGAAATGAGAATTTGGTGTTCCCTATGCAACTCTTAACCCATCCTGCTCAATCTTCATTGAATCCAAACTATTTTAAAACTTCAATCAAGAATTTCCTATTAACCAAATCATAAGCCTTAAGGATGTCGAGCTTGAGTATCATACTGGAAACACTTAATTTCATGTCCATGTGAATTACTTCATGGCAGATTATTATCCCTTCTATAATTGATCTTCCTAGTGAGAATCCATTTTTCTTTGGTGATATTATACATCCAAGTATTGCCTTTAGTCTATTTTCTACTATCTTCATTATAATCTTGTAGATAAAATTGCATCGGGCAGTAGGCCTAAATTCATTCATAGTTTGTGTCTCCTTATTCTTTGGGATGATTTATAGGAATGTGTGGTTAGTTTCTTCTAGCATAACCTTCCTTCTCCAAGAATCCTTTGTTGCAATTGTTCCACACCTTTAGTTTTTTTTTAACATGTTTAAGTTTCTTGCTTACATGGTAGAGACTAGAGTTGTTTCTTGTGTCCACTTCTCCCCACCATTTCTTCATCATAAATCTTAGGACAACATCTCTTAGCCACATGTTTTCAAATTTGAAGGAGCTTCCATTCGGTGGATTTTCTAGGGTTATACTTAGCTCCACTAGGTAGTGGTTTGATCTTGTGAAGGGGAGTATCTTTGCTTCATGGATTCCCTCATTATAATCCCATCCTCCATATATTAGGAATCTATCTAGTCTTTTGGCTATGTTTGTGAAGCCCTTCCTTCTATTAGTCCATGTAAAGGTTCGATTTTTAGTTTTGATGTATAGTAACTAATTCTAATCTATGAAGGCATGAAAATCCCTTTGAAATTTAGTCAATGGTGCATTTTATAGGGAGCTTAGCTGAATCTAATAATTGTTATTAGTAAAGTTTTAATTTAATGTCCAAATCGTATAAGTTTACAAGGCATCTCATATATGATAAAATTAAAAAGTTATGCTTTTCAATTTTTCTTTCAATGAATGTACATATTTATGTCTTTTAATTTTTTAATAAAAACTTTATCTTATGTTTTTGTATTAGCTCATTTTATTGTAGCTTTATTTTGTTGCTAAATCCTAGTGTTGTTTTTGTGGTGTTTTGTATTTGTTTCTATTAGTTTCCTTTATGTTTTATGTTTTGTTCCCATCATATGAATCCTTTAAGCATTTTAGTTGTTAGCTATGTCGCATGTGCACATCATTCAACATACTTTTGTCATAATTCGACTATTTAGTCATACAACAATTAGTCTCTATATATATCACTGTTCTTCAAGCTTCAAAATTTATTATATATAGCTATCATTTCCCAAATTTTTCAAAGTCCTATCATCACCTTTACCTTTTTAATTATTATTAGACTTTCATCTTATCCTTCAAATATTTAGTATCCTCACTTACTCATGCATTATTTAGCTCTCCAAGGGGGAAAAAAATAGAACAATTTGTAACATTCTATAGAACATTATAACACTCTAGTATTCCTCTACACCTTGGCCTAATGATCATCCTTATTTCTCATATTAAAGATCAATTTATGTGTCATGTCATCTTTTCCTTTTTTATTTAATATTCATGTCAAGTTCATATCCTTTAGAATTGTGGAGCTATAACACCTTTCTCTTACCATGCACACTAGGGTATTTCTCCTTTGCACTAGGAATCAATACCTTACAAAAATTATTTTTTTTCGTAATCCAAGAAAAATGAAGGCTAATTGTACACTCTTTTTTTCCTAATTTTTAATTGACTATTAATTGAGAGAAAAAGAGCAAAAGAAAGGCTTCAATTGACTTTCCAAGCTCCCAAATAGTCACTCCCTTTCTCCTCTTCTCAAATTTTAGGTGTTTTTTCTACTCCTAAATGCATGAAGAATTGATTTTCCTCTTCTCTCATTATATTTTAATTAATTTATTTCAAAATAATTTTATTTTATTTTTATTTATTTATTTTAATTTTTGTATATTTAGTATGTTGCCTTGGTATATTTTAATTTTGGTATATTTAGTATGTTGCCTTACGGATAGATATTCTTGATATAGAATTTTGAAATGTGCCAACACATTGACTAAGCAATAGCATATTGTGCTCAATTCTTGGCTAATGATCTTTCCATATTATTTTCCAACTCATAGCCTAATGCCTTATGCCATTAGTTTGGTATCGAAATGATAGATCTACATATATTGATTCAATTCTAATATTAACTCATCTATCTACTTGAAATTTCATTTATAACCATGTTTTATTTTGATAAAATTATAAAAGAGTTTATCTTATCTAGAAACCACTATTCATCAAAAAGAATACGAATTTGGATGTAACTTATAATGATGAAGATAAAAATGATTCATAATTGATTAAATTGAATATCATTCAAAAAATATTATTTAATTACAATGATGTAGATTTAAAGATAATAAATGACAAGCTTGATCTATATTGCATTTAATATGATGGTTACATTTTTCATAGCATGATATCTTCACACCGTCTCTTGATAGTATTTGCAACTAATGGCATATCTTATATAGGCATTAACACATTATCTGTAGGAGTACAATCAATGAAGATAGGATTAATTTGCATATGGTAGTTTTTCCTTGCCTCTCATTTAACTGTCGTGCCGAGGAAGGTGGAAATATATAAATATATCATTTCCAACACGCAAATATTGAGAGAGACCACACAACTCAAACACGCACGTCAAAATGCACATGGAAATTTAGAATTGGAAATAATTGTCACCACACAACTCAAAAATCTTTGCTCATGAAAAGTATTTGATGGACAATAACATTCATTGCAACTACACCTTTCAAGAATGAAGTCTTTGATGGAAAAAAACATGCAGTTTAAGTTACTTAATTTAATTACGATGGTAAGGGTTTTTCTTATACAAAAATGAATTATTGATACTTCTAAATCATGTTTATCTACTGTATATTCAAGGTGAGGAAAACATTATCATTCTAGGAAGCACCCTTTGAATCTATTGTGTTAGCATTGAAGTTTTAGATTTGATTAAACTTAAATTAAGTTGTAATGTCACTAAAACAAGAAATGATTCATTCAAGTATCTCAAAAGGCAGGAAGAAACAAAACAATCTTCCTTGATTTACACTTGGGATGAAACTACACAAATCTCATATTACTAGAAATACATAATCAGGCCCTAAGAAGGCTCATATTTCTTAGTTCACCTAATATTTCTCCTACTTCCCCTACAATGAATTATAAGGCTACTTCTTCTCACTAGCCCAAACCAATGAGCTTCTAATGGTTACCCCTGAAAAGAGAAAAACCCCTTTAGATCTTTCGGGCCCCTCCAAGAAAAAGAAAAAGAAACCCTTTCCTAATAAAAGTGTTACCATAACTATCTTGGAGGATGTTGAGGAGGATAAGAAGCAAAAAGATAAGAGCATTAAAATTGAAGAGAAGAGCTCGGGGTATGCTAGTAGAAGGTCAGGCATTGTCTATAGCCCTTGAGGACCCTCCCTTTTAAGGATAAAAATATTGTTATGGAGGAGGAAGAAATCATCTCATCCTGGGATAACTCTAAGGAAAAAGAAGACAACAAGGATGACTTCTATTAAGGTGAAGATGAGCAAGACAAAGAGGACACTGCCTCTGGTGAAGAATAGGGTGAGATGGATAAGGATGTTGAGATGGGAGAAGAGGTTGATATTTCCATAAAAGAAGAAATGCTATGGAGACTCTGGCAATTCTAGAGGAAGAAAACATAAAAAAATGACAACCCCTTATAGGAGATTATGGAAAAGAGGAACCATCTAGAGAAGAATGTTAATGAGAAACACATTTTCTTTGATAAGGCTCTTGCTTCCCTGGTCAACATTACAAATGGCATCATGAATAGGGTTGTGATGGGAATTACCATAGGAAAATCTAAAATCAAAAAATGACTCAAGAGAATAGGTGGTGGGATGGTCTCTAAGGAAAAGAGGTCTCAGATAGACAAGTTGGATGCATGATTGGTGGCACTGTAGGAGATGGAAAAGGATCGGAGCCTCATTAAGGCTTTATAGAGTAAAAAATGAGTTTTTTGTCTTTTATGTTATGTTTGTCAATGCTCTGTGTTGGATCTTTTAAGACTTTTAAATCAAAAACTTTATTATGGTGGTTAGATTAGTGAAGCTATTTCATAGGTTTTCAAGAACTTTTACTATTATGGATTGTTTAAAGGTTATGATAGGTATTTTGGTTGTTATGGTTATGGTTATTACCATGGTAGATATGGTCTATGGTAGCAGGCTTTGGTTTTTGTCTAGTTAGCAAGGGTTTTTGCTTTGTTTGTTTTTGGTTGGTTGTAGTGTCCGGGGCCCCTTCACTATTTTATTCTTATGATCAAATGGTTTAAGATTTTTTATCTTTTGTAATGGATTGGGGCCCTCTCCCTTCTTATCTAATAAAAAATATCTGAATGACAGTGAGAATAGGATATTGATTAATCAGCTCCATGACACTCATAAGGTATTTAAGACAAAATTTTTGTAGAGACTTATCAAGAATAATTAGAAAAGGGCACTCAAAGAACCTATTGACTTGAAACAACATGGAAAACATGCTCAAATAGAGTGATAGAAATAAGTTGAACAAGTGGAAATAGTTCATTGTTATGCTTACCTTAGTGTGTCACTTAAAAAACCTTTGTTAAATATTAGTGGAGAGGATCTAATAAATAAGTGTGTTTCAAATATTTTTTGTTAAGGTAAAAATATGTTTTGAAGGGACCCAAAACCCTTTATAAGTAGATTTTGATGGGATCTAGAGCCACCAAAAAAAAATCTACAAAAGATAAGACACCAACCCAACCAAAAACAAAAGGCTTCTTAAAAGAAATTATCAAAGAAAATCTCCAACTACCCCACTCAGACACCCAAGCCCTCACCAAGTTACATATGGTTTTGGAAGGATCCCTCAACCTTATAAGGGTTTTAACAAGCTTCGTTAACCTAAAACATGGGTATTACATGGATCCCATAACTATGAATAAATATCTCCACCCTAAGGAAGCCACAAGTTGAACACCTTGGACCCGCAAACAACCCCCAAATACAACAATTTGCATCTTCCTTATAGCCATTCTCCACCTCCAAAGGAGAAGCATTCTAATTGCAACACATCTCTTCTCCCAAGAAACCCATGTCCACCTCAAAAGAATGAGCTATAGAAGAAAAGGAGTAAAGACAGAAAGAATAAAACACCCAATACCAGAAAATCGCCTCTCCCATGCACACCCTCTCCACCTCTATAGGAGAAACATTCACCTCCATAGGACTAACAAGAGATAAAATAAAGAGATGAGATAAAATATTATCACCACCCATCAAAATCTTCACCTCTATAGAATAATTTATAACAGATAGTAAATGATGAAATAGTGAAGCCCTGATCAACATTAAATCTTTTAAGCACACAAGGGCCTTGAGAAACATCTCCCATAACCATTTCTCTTCCAACAACATTGGGGAGGTCCTTAACCAAAAATAAAAGAGTAAAACCAAAAGGGGGCTAAGAAAAATCAACCACCAAACATACAAGCCCCCACACAAACAAAAATGGATGAAAACCTCCAACCAAGCTCTACTCATAGCCTCTAAAGAAACAAAGAAGCCTACAAAAGAAAAATATAGGAGAAATACTACTTCACCAAAATTTGCAGGGCAAAAGTCACTGGAAGAGTTGGAGCCACTCCAAGCAAAAAAACCTCCAAACTATTGAGAAAAAGAATTACCAAGGGAAAGAGGCACCTCCCAAAGAAATGAAAGGAAAACAACTTCATAAAATTCCAACCAAGCAGCTTCAACTACAAAAATTGATTTAGGACTGCATTATCTCTCCCTAAAAGGCATCTAAAGCCTCACTTTGTTCTCCCAGGAGAAGACCCACCCCCTTGAAATGTTGATTCCTTCAAGACAAGGATAGAATAAAAAATTGTCAACCTTCAAAGAAAACCCAGCCACAACAAAGTGAAGAGGTGAAGAAGCAAGATCCTCCACACTCCCTCTCACTAATACATTTGGGGGTTTTTTTTTGTGGTAACTTCTGACAAAGGGTGCCCTTTTACTGAATTTGGCATCTTTTTTTTGTAATTCTCCGTGATGAAGTTGCAATTCCGATGGTAATGTCTTGATTACCATTGTACTTGCGATGGTGTTGGGCAATATAACAAAAAAAAAGACAAAAGAAAATCATTTTTTCATGGATGTAGCGTGAAAACATAGTTCATAGAGGAGAAAATAGGAGCATAAGGTCTGACATTTTCTCATATGCCTGTAGATGTACAGAGCTCAAACTTCCATTTTTTCATGATGAAATTCTCTAATTGGTTTGTCAATAATTTCACTTTCAAGATTGCAAATTTGCCTGCAATATCTAGATGACTTCTCTGGGTAAGTGTTATTTTAGAACTAAAAAATTTATGGTAAAATTTTAGATAATTTAGATTTCATTCATGTGATTTAGAAATTTATGGTCACATTTACATTTTTAATGTTCATGCATTTTTATCAAACATTGTAATCAATTGAATTGAACTCTATAATCAAAGTTGCAGTATCTAATGTGGTAACTGAACCTCATAGCTGTAAAATGAAACTTGTTTGAGGTTCTGAGGTTGTGTTTGGAGGGGATTAGAGTATATTTCTACATTTTGAGACGTAACAGACTCAATAACTAGGTTTTTGAATTCTTTTACTCAGATCTCACAAATGAACCATGGAAACATCCTAAAAGTTGGTTTTTTGTGACTTTAATGAGTGCCCTTTCATTTGAAATAGGTTCCAAGGAAGGAGGATGTGGATTAACAAATATTTTGACTAAACCCTAGGCCAGGCATTGAATGTGACTACTCAAATTATTGATTTTTGTGACATAACTCCTAGTTGGGTTCGAGTTTTGACTTGAAATTTCATAATTAACCTTGTTAGATGTTGCAGCAAAGATCCCAATCAATTTTAAGGGATTGGGAATAGTGTTATGGGTCTTTTGGTTGCAGATGGAAGCCTAAAAGATAGTATAGCTTGTGAGTACCAAGATAAAGACAGGGGTCTAGGAGATTGTTTGAGTCTTGTATTTTTGTAAGCAGTTAACTCATGATCTCTGGAGTGTGTAATAGAACTAAATGTTAACTTGGTCAAGGTTTGTAACCACTTGAACTCAAGGTGATTGTTGGGTACCCTAATAGGTCTGTTGTAGCAAAATTGTGACTCTGTGTTTTAGAAGTGTAAATGGAGTTCTTTTATGGTTAAAAAGTCAAGTTTTGATAGATATTAGTTTCTATCCACTTTCAAACATATGGGACACTCATACATATGATCTCATTGAGCCTAATATATATGGGACACTCATATAAAATGTGGTTTCTCCTTCTACAAGTAAAACCTAGGCATAATGGAACACAATCTATGATAAGGAGCCCATCATATATTTTGAAATTCCAAAGCTTTCTTGCTTAAGTGCATTATGTGATATAACAAATTATCTCCAAAAAATTATCAAATTTGTAGTGTTGGATCAGTTGATCCTTAGGAAAGATTGTGAGTTCATTATTAATCATTTGCATCACTCATCATAATTCCTTTTTTTCTTTTTAATCATTTATATGTTTGTTCCATTCTTAGGAACTAGTTAAAAATTTTGTAATAGCCCCGACAACCAATCTTGGTCAGTTTGAAAGTGGATAGTGAGTGGACAGTAATATATGGACAATAATATAATCTTGAACTATGTCCATATATTACTATCCACTCACTATCCAGTTTCAAACATGAGTAATAATATTGTCAAATTAATTTGATTCTATTTGAAGGTGTCTTCACAATTTGATTCTTGTTCTAACATAAGGAACAATACATTTTCACCTTGTACGAACTCACTATTGGAGTCTTCTCTCATAACAAATGGACAATAATATAATACTAAACTTTGTCCATATATTATTGTCCACTCACTATCCACTTTCAAACATGAGCAATAATATTGGTTTCATTATCAAAACTAATGATTTGTGTGTGCAGGCAAGGTGATGAAATGTAGTAGAGTTATCAAAGAAGACTACAATAGTGAGTTCCTCCAAGGTGTAAAGGTTATAATGAAATTTGATAACAATAATTAGTTAATATTAGAATTGTCTTATGTGTGTGTATGATATATATATATATACATATATATATATATACATATATATATATATATATATATATATATATATATATATATATATATATATATATATATATATATATATATGTATATATATATATATATATATATATATATATATATATATATATATATGTATATATGTATATATATGTATATATATATATATATATATGTATATATATATATATATATGTATATATATATATATATATGTATATATATATGTATATATATATATATATATATATATATATATATATATATGTATATATATATATAAGATAATTAAATTAGTCATCTTATAATTTATTGGACTCATGTAATAAGGTCGTATAGTAGATATATGAATGTATGCATGAATAATAATATGCAGGGAAGGAGACCTGGAAAGGAACCTGCAGTCGTTGAGGGTGATAGCTTTGGTGACGATGACCTCATGATGTTGATTTCACACAAGCCGATGACCCTATCAGCTCCATAAAAAAGACTTTGAAAAGAATTAGAAATGAAACTAATAATTTGTCTGACATTTTCCCTTCACCTCCTCGGGTAAAAGAGAGGGTGGTTATATTGATGTACCATGCACAAAACTTGGGAGTAAGTATTAATGAAATTTTTAATTATAAGAAAAGATCAATAATGGTTTTTATTTTATGCTCTTTTATGTCATTACGTAAAATATGAGCATGGTGTTTTTATAGGCTTTTTTGCAGGAATTTGAAACTGGTCAAGGCCTTGATGACTACAATATTGCACGTGCTTCAGGTAGATCGCATGTTCTATCCCCTAGTTTTTTTCCATTAAATACATAGGAATGATGATAATCAATGACAATATGTTGTAACAATCATTTTTTATGCTCTAACAATCTTGTCCATGTTAGTCCATGCTTTTTTATGCTCTAACAATGTTATTCTTAAGGTACCGTCAATGAGCCTCTAGTGGATACACCACCTCAGAGGAGGACATCCTCAAATGTATCACTGACCAAATGTCTGCAAAATTTAGCATGCACACATCCACTACTACACCACCTATTGGTATGTGATCTGTATTTTATCTCTTTTGTTATATGTTTATTTCCCTTAAAGTATTCTTTCTTGGAGGCATTTCATAATGGATTCATTTTATGTAGTAGGAGATGTAGTAGATGACAATACAATGCTAATTGCTAATTATTCTTGTACTCAAAGTATGAGAACTATAGATTGTGTATTGCATGTTTCGGAAGAAGATATGCTTTCCTTGAAATTTTTCAAGGTTCTAGATACTTTAAAGTTATTATGATACATAGTGTAATAGTAATTTACTTATTGATCACTCTTTTTCAAATATTAATGATCCCTTGATTTTTTTGTAGGGAATAATGTTTTTTGGAGAAAACATAATGACTTGAGTTTGAAGATATTTGGGTCAACCATACATGAATGGTGGAAGATCATATCCAAACAAACTCTAATTCACTATTTTGATTTCATATCATTGCTAGAATAGTTTTCCTTTGATCCATTTCATGGACATCGTTGAAGGTAGCTTCACTTCATTTATGAATCTAACATATTGTTTTTTGATTACAAGGTGGAACAAGCAAGATATGAACTTAAAGAAACTTTTCATAAAGAATATGACCGAGTGTTTTGGAGATAAAGTATTTCAAAAAAATAGGCTCCTTGAGAGAACTGGCTTATATTTGAAGTAT
Source organism: Chamaecyparis obtusa (assembly GCA_027943335.1). Lineage (NCBI taxonomy): Eukaryota > Viridiplantae > Streptophyta > Pinopsida > Cupressales > Cupressaceae > Chamaecyparis > Chamaecyparis obtusa. Next base: position 334,157 of record BSBK01003188.1, read on the forward strand.
CTGAGGGATGAGTACAAGACCGCATTAGCGGAAGACTCTAACTACAAGCATCCCCCTAGTATTCATGTGAAAGAGTAGGTGGGTCTAATTTTGGATGCAGAGGATAAAATTGGTAGGAAAGTAGGAAATACACCACCAGATGCCACAAGAAGGTATGTGATACTCTTAATAATATAATTAATTATGTACTCATTACACTTTATACTTATATGATCTAACATATCTCAAAATTTTCATAGGCTAAATGACACATCAAAGGCCACCAAGGCAAGACTAGAAAAGCGCGGCCAACACATGCTCAACTCTGGTGGTTATTAAAAACTTGTTCTAATTAAGTAAAAATAGGATTTGAAAGGTCCCAAAACCTTGTACAAAAGATCAAAAGATGTTCAATACTAATCAACCATAGAACAAATGGGATAGAAAAAACAAAGGCACTCGGTCCAACAAAAGACAGCAGAAAAAGATTGACAAGCTGTCAAATACAAAGAAAGACAACACAGAAAAAAGATAGCAAAAGAGAAAAGAAAGCTAGTTGATGTTCATAATCTCAGAGGCATGATCAGCTAAGAGATCCATATTTCTAGTCTAGTCCTCTAGCTCCATCTCTTTTTTCTTCATACTAGCTCTTGTACGATTACCAATGCCCATATCCTTGTAATCTTTGAAATCCAACCTTCTGTGGAACTCCAACTTTTCCATGGTAGGCTTACATTGATCGGTAGAGATATTAATAACATGGGTACTATGTTCACAATTCTTGTTGATGGGCTTATCCAGGTTTTGGAATTTCTCTTCCAGAAAGATGATTCTTTCCTCATATCTCTTGTTATCAGTTTTGAGCTTTTCTAAAGTTCATTCCATCTCCATCACCTTGCCACCCATTTCAATGAAATCTTCCCCTTTGTGGATAGCCTCCATCCATTCCTCCAAGCAAGCCGCCATAGGCTTGTCTCCAAATGTGGCATGTTTGATCATATTAGTGACCTTTTGCTAATCCTCAAGGTCCTTCTTGATAACCTTAATATCAAAAGCAATAGAGCCTAGAAAATGCCCAAAGGAGATGATGCTCTCCTTGTGGTAAGGATCCATATTACTGTAGGTAGTCTTCTTGAGAGAGTCATAGTCCCAGCCTGGTCATTGAGGGTCAAGCCATCAGTAGTGTCCTTCTCCTTATTTTTGTGGTTGTCGGGCATATCGATCCACCCCTCTTTGTCATTATCATGGCCAACAATGTTGTTTTTCCCTTTACTTTTCTCTTTTCTTTTTATGGTATTCTGCTCATCGTCAGAGGAGTCAAAAAGCCCTTTTTTCCTGGACCCCCTATTATTGTCCATTTTTGTGCCCTTAATCTTTGGACTCTTCCTTTTTTTAATTTTTTGGTTCTCGTACTCATCCTCAGAATTAGGATAATCATCATCAAGAATCTCAACTTTTCTCTTGGTAGTACCAACCCTATTTTTACCTTTGTTTTTTCATTTCTTCTTGTCCTCCATAGTTCTTTCATCTTCTATGTCATCTTCGAACATCCCAATCGAGCCCTCTTCTATAGAATCCTCCTCATTAGGGTTTATACCCTTGTTGATATGTCTAGCAATATTATTGTCTTTTACCTAGTTGTAGAGAGTAACCATGAGACCCTGATGGGACCCATGATCCCCCTTAGGGTCATCTAGAAAACTCTTAATAGTATGATTCATTGAACACATCAAATATCTAAGGGAATATTGATAAATTTTTCATGCCTAAAGTGATTTAGGATAAAAAAATGATGGCCATAGGCTCTAGAAAATCTCCCATCTAGGGTAAGCTAGCTAATAGAAGCATAAAGAATAAAGTGCCAAGGTCTACTAATATTAGTAGGACTAATGAACCCACCAACCTATTTTACCAACCTAGCCTCTTCTTCTTTGTTGTCTAGAAATCTCTCAGCCACCTTGTCAGAATAGCTTCTGTCATGGTAGAAATTCTTGCCCTCCTTGAGAAGTCATGTCACATCAGCAATAAGGTCTTCATTGATATAAACCCAATGGTTATTGAAAAAAATCTTGCCATTATTCCAATTCTTCATGAAGTACTAAGTGATTCTCGGATTCCCACCCTGGATTTTCTCCATGTAGGCATTGAAATTCCCCTTCTTAAGAATCTCCCAAACCACCTTCTTCTATCTCCAATTATTACAATTAACTAGTTCATATCTTTTCTTTCCTCCTCCCATATTCTCAGAGCTAGGGAAATGCTTAGCTTTGATGTTATTAACAGCTATCTCCTTAGTGATATTAGTGTAAAAGCCCAATATTTTTGGAACCCATAATCCATGTGAGGATAAATCATCATTCCAAGTGTAGTCTTTGGGAATTCCATTGCAATAATTATTCCTTACTTTCCTCATTTTTTCCACCATTATATCTCAGTTGTCTTTCACTTCTCTAATTTCTGTAAGATCTCTCAAAATGGATGATGGATTTGATCTCAAACCTAATATTTTCCTCTCTTTGGCATGAAGTGACATCCCCTTTTTTGCAAGCGTAGTTAGCTACCTAGTTAGCCACCTCATTAGCTTCATGGTAAATGTGGGTAATAATATACTCTGTCATAGTTTTAATTTGATCTTTAGTAGCATTAATGATATTATCAATAGTCCATGAAGGAGTGGAATTCTCATTAAAGCAATCGATAATATTTTTTGAATCTCCTTCAAGCCATAATTTGATACAATTGTGCTCTTTAGCCAGAAGGATACCCTAGTAAGCTGCCATAGCTTCAACAACTTGGTTAGTCTAGGTACCAATCAAGATAGCCTTTATAGCTTTACAAATGCCAATCTCATCCCGAATAATAATTCCATAGCCCGCAGTGCTTGGGTTACCCTTAGAGGCACTGTCAAAATTAACTTTCATCCATCTAGAAGGGGGGTTGTACCATTTCACATCATCTCTAGGATTTTTTAGGTCCTTATTGTTAATTTTAATTCTCCATTTTTTTAGGATTTTAATGTCATCTTCAGCAGCATTGGTAGCCTTCACATTCATAGCTCTATAGTTCTCACTGATCAAACTTTTGGTCTTCTTAAATAGGATCTTAGGAGGGGTCTTGTTCTCTCTGAAGATTCTATCATTTCTCTCTCTCCAGATGGCCCAACACATATGAGGTAGGGCATAATGCCATATACCTTCGATATCTTTGTTTCTATTGATAATATTCCAAGAGTTGAACATTCCCAAAATGTCTGGGGAGCACCCAATTCAGGTTGAAGGTATTCAAGAAAAGAGCCCACATCTCCTGAGTATAAACACAATGGATAAAAAGATGATTAACAGATTTTTCTTCTTCCTTGCATAAAATACACATGTTAGTTAAACACATACCTCTCATCTTGATATTGTCAAGAGTCGGGATTTTGTTTTGTAACATCATCCAGAAAAAAATGTTGATTTTAGGAGTGAGACCTCTGATCCAGGCCCTAGCCCAAAAGGGAGCCAAAATAGTACTAAAGTTCTTGGAATAGGCTAAGCCAAAAGAGAATTGACCATTGGGCGTATGCTTCCAAATCATAGTATCTTCATGATCATAAATCACAGAGGCATTAAGCATAAAATTTAGGGATTGAAGCTTGCTACTAAACAGAGAGAGATCAATCCACTTATTATTAACCCAATAATTAACAACTTTAGACGCAATTTTTTCTTTGCAAACAACCATATACTGATTCCATTCATAATTATCAGAGATAGGAGATTCCCCAATCCAAGTGTCTTCCTAGAAGTTGATGCTCTTAACTTTAGTAACATTTCTCCATATGCAGGAGCCCATAATTTCAAGTTTAGATTCCAAGTAGGTCTAAAGGTTAGGAGTATTCTTTTTATATTTACTATACCATATAGTGTTCCATTCACCTTCAGAATTGAAACTTCTCCAGCTAAGTTTGGCCAATAAGGAGTCATTTAGGTGTCTGATCCTTCTAATCCCAAGTCCCCCTTTGGATTTGGGTAAGTAGACCTTATCCCAGGAAACAAGAGCCATTCTCCTCTTCTTCTCAACACTAGTCCAGAGAAATTTTCTTTGGATTTTCTCAATAGCTTCAGCAAACTTATTAGGAATTTGAAAGAGACTAAGAACACAGATAGGAATACTCTGGAGAGAAGACTTCAAAAGTTGAACTTTTCCAGCTTGGCTAAGGAGAGCACCTTTCCAACCAGCAAGTTTTTTTATGGAATTTTTCAACAATAGAACTCCAAAAGGAATCCCGGGGGCTAAGACTAAGGGGAAGACCCAAATAGGTAGCAGGGAGTTGACCAATTTGGAAACCCAAGATTCTGTTAATCTTCCTTTGCCTAGTATCTGGGACATTAATGAAAAACAAAGAACTTTTGTCCCAGTCAATGGATTCACGAGAAGCTTTACCCTAGTTATTGAGGAGGACTTTAAGGTTTTTAGATTTAGCAACAGAGGCTTCTCCAAGAAAGATAGAATTGTCCACAAATTGTTGATGGGAGAAAACATAGTTGGAAGAGGAAGGTCTCAAACCCTTTAAATCTCCTCTCTAGATAGCAGAATCAATGTATCTCCCCAAACATTCAGCCATTATAACAAAAAGAATAGGAGAAAGGGGATCCCCTTTCCTTAATCCCTTTGAGGATTTAAAGAAAGGAGTAGGGGAACCATTAACCAACACAGAGAAAGAGGTAGACATAACCAATTACATAAGGATCTTAGTACAGTAACTGTTGAAGCCAAAGGCAAGGAGAGACATTTCAAGGAGAATCCAATCAACTCTGTCATAAGCTTTTGACAAATCAATTTTCAAAATAAATCCCTCTTTCTTAGCCATCACTAGGGAGTGAATGTTCTCGTGCACCGTGCTAATGGAATCAAGAATATGTCTGCCCAAAACAAAACCATTTTGTTGATGAGAGATCAAATTAGGGAGAAGGATTAGCATATGGGAAGTAATGACTTTGGAGATGATTTTGTAAGAAGAATTAAAGAAGATGATGGGTCTAAAGTTGTCCATAGGATCAGCCCCCACCTTTTTAGGAATAAGAGCAATGAAGCTACCATTGAGTTCCTTGAGGATTCTTTTAGCACCAAAGAATTCTTTAACAAAATCAATAACATCCTTGCCCATAATTGACCAGTACATTTGGAAGAAAAACATGGGGAACCCATCAGGTCTTGGGGATTTACTACCTTCAAAAGAAAAGACAACCTATTTTATTTCCTCATTTGAAGGGATAGCTTTAAGAAAAAATTTATCCTACTCAGAAAGGATTTTAGGGATTTTGGCCAAGATATCCTGTTGAAAATTCTGGTCCAAATCAAAGTCTTGAGTAAGCAACTTTGAGATGTAATCCTTATCTTCTTTAGCAATATCCTCCTCCTTATCCAGAAAAAGATTGTTAGCTCTAAGTTTAGAAATTTTGTTAGCTACCTTATGCTTGATAGAAGAGAGATGGAAGAGCTTTGAGTTCCTATCCCCTTCTCTGAGACAAGTGTTGAGGGATCTTTGTTTCCAAAAGACTTCTTCTTTATGCACCATATCATGATATTTAATAATAATTTCACTTTCCATTTCCTTGGGGATCTTCTCATAACCATAATTTTGGATAGATTCCTGGATATCTTTAAGGTCTGAGGATATATTAGCCTTGTTTGAAAATATATTCCCAAAAGACTCTTTATTTCAAGTTCTAATGTTTTCTTTCACATGTCTAAGTTTGTTAGCCAATTTGTACATAGTTATGCCATCAATTTTAATTTTCCACCATTCATTAATTTTATGATTGAGCTCTGGGTGCAAGGTCCACATTTTCTCAAATCTGAAAGGGAAATTTCTTTTTCTAGAAATAGGGTCAGCAATAGAAGAAAGAGGATAATCATAAGAACCCACCCTAACAAAGGTTGTCAACAAGAAATAATAATTTTGATACCAATCATTGGTGATAAGAGCTCTATCTAATCTTACCTGGATCAAATCTTTGCCTTCTCTTCTGTTGGTCCAAGTATAGCTAATTCCTTGTAAGTCAGTATCAATGAGAGCTTGTCTAGTAATGAAGTTCATAAGGTCAAGTTTGTTGTCTAGATTAGGCTGACTGCCTCCAGTTTTCTCATCTTCCTTCAGAGGAGTATTGAAATCTCCTAGCTCAATCCAACATTCTTTCTCAAAAAGACTTCTAGCTTGATCAATTTTCAACCAAATTTTTTTTCTTTCATTCTTAGTATTAGGAGCATAAATATTAGTGAGAATCGAAGAGGTATTATCTTTAAGATTATGAAATATGATGCTGGTCATATTGTTTTCTTGGGAAATAACTTCTCCCTCAATATTGTTACCATTCCAAAAAGTAGCAATGCCACCCGAAGCACCTTTCGAGCTGCCCCCAATGATGTGATTATTCTTGAAAAACTTAAGGTTCTCAACTTTCTCCTTGTACATTTTAGTCTCTTGAATCAAAACAATATCCGGCCTATTATCTCTAACCATATTCCTAATAAGATCATGTTTGTGAGGATTATTTAATCCTTGAATGTTCCAAGTTATGATCTTCATTTCTTTTTAGATTTGCTGACCTGTGGGATGGTTCTCTAAGTACCATCCGCAATGTTCCTAGCCATTTCCTAGTTCCTTGTTCTCATAGTTGAAGGTCTCCCTGGTGGAGATAGATGACCCTTGCCTACATCAGGATAGTAAGCTTTAAGTTTATTCTAGGGCTTACTATTCTGAGGTATATGACCCTTCTTTCTATCCACTTTAGTAAAGCCTTTTTCACTTCTGCTTTCACCCAAGGATTTTTCTAATTCATCTAGATCCCCCCAATTAGGGTTCTTTCCTATGACATCCATCATATCCTTTTTAAGAGGGGTATGTTGAGACATATTAGATAATCCTAGACCCAAGACAATGTCTTGCTGAGCATCAGTAAAGATAAGAACCTCCTCTTTAGCATGAGTATTAATAGGCTGATCAAAATCCAAATGTTGTTCCCCTTAGGTTCTCCTCTCTTGGTCGATCTATTCCTTAGACTCCTAATTCAAAGGTTTGTCTTCCCTTTGGATTTCCATAGTATCTTGGACAAAGTCCACTTGAGTATTCTGCATTTCAGCAAGGCTTTGTTTTTCCTTTTCACCATCTAGCTCCCTAGGTTTAGAGTGTTGATCCTTATCAAGATTAATAGGTTCATTGTTTCTATTTCCCTTATCTTCCTTTCCATCCTTAGTAGCTTCACTAGTATTAGGCCCTGAAATCCCATTAGAGGAATCCCCATTTTTTCCTTTGGGTTTCGACACCCTTTTCTACTAGACCTTCTTAGCAATGTTATACGGACACTGTTTAGCCCAATGTCCAGCCTTCTTGCATTTGAAGCAAAAGGAATCATTTCATACTCCAATTTTTCAACCCATTTTCCCAACTTTGATTCCATTTCAATTTGCTCAGGCATATTAGCCTCTGGCACTATACCCACACATATCCTTGTGTGAATCAGTCTTCTTCTAGAGATCATAAGAGGCTCAATAGAGAGAAGTTCTCCAAAATATTTAGCAATACCTGCAAAAACATCCTCATTCCGGTATTCAAGGGGGAAGCCAGTAATTTTCACCCATATAGGGATTTGAACTATGAACTCCTCATTGATAATCATGTTTGGGTACCACTTCTAGAGGTACCTAGTGCTTCTTCCTATACACCAAGGGCCACTGTTGATAGTCTACTTCCTATCTTCTTCACATGAGAAGAAGAAAGATAAATAGCCTTTATGCATAGCAACGACATCAACTTGCCCTTTGAGATTCCATTTTCTCTTAACAAAGGCCTAGAAAAATTTGATGTTAGGTCTGACCCCTTTGAAATGACCAACTAAAGATTTTTCCATAGCTTTGATATTATGGTCAATGACCTGGTCAGGGATAGATATCGCATATTTTTCTTTTGATAAGTTAGAGATCACCTTAACAGGGGGAAAGCTTGACTTACCTATGGGTTTAATCCCAAATAAAGAAGACCATTTAAATTTTTCCAAACCCAAAATGGGTACCCCTTCTGGGTCCCCGAGGTCTATTGGGCCATCTAGGTCTTTGTTATCTATGTCCTTGCCAAATTGATCCATAGCGATTCCCCTAGAAGCAAAGGAATCAGTCTTGGCAGGAGTCCCACACGCAAGCAAGTTTGAATTATGTTTTCCTACCTAAATGCCATCACTCCCTAGTCTCTCCCCGCTCTCACTCGCCATTAAAGCTACCTTCTAACTGATATTTTGAAACACCATTTAACTTTGTCTGGACCCAACATAGGTCCCCCTCCTAGGTCCCCAAGGTCCGTTGGGCCATCTAGGTCTTTTTTATCTGTGTCCTCGCCAGATTGATCTGTAGGGATTCCCTTAGAAGTAGAGGATCATGCATCTCTAGAGGAATGATGTAGGAGCATCTTGGGTGTAAGAGAAATCTTGCATCACCCAAAAATATTTCTAGTTTGTTTTCAATAAGGGCTATTTTGTGTAGAGTTGCTATTTATGGAAACTTGCTATTTTTAGTAAGTTGGTCATACGATCTTAGAATGTTCTAATTTCATATTTGGAGGTTCATCTTAGTCATATTAGCCTGCCTATAAAGTTTCATTGCTAGATCAAGTCTAGTTTTGAAGATATTGAAACTTTTCAATTTTGGAAACAGGGTACAGAAACTTTGAACTCAATTTTGAAGGCTTTAGAGGCCCCACATGAGGTAAAATTTTCAAGTGAATGAAGTTTTCTTATTCAAGAATTGTATAGCTCCTCGTACCCTTTCTGAAATGGGGTTATAATAGTTAATTGGGTCAACGGGTGATGACTTATGCTCTCCGGAAGTTGGGTCACCTGAAATGGCAAAAAATGATTTTCCTTCAAAATTTATTTTTGGGTTTCGAAAGTTATTTTGAGCTGACTTTGATGTAATAAAATGAAAAATAAAATAATTCTAAGTTTGGTCAGCCTTGTTGGCTAAAAATTCTAGAACCTTCCCAGGTGGTGGAGAATTGCCTATATAAAGAAGGCTACAGTGTTGTCTTAGGCAGTTTGGGACAGTTCTGGGTAGTAGATCTAGGTATTGATTCAAGGCTTTGTCCTATAGAATATTGTAAGGGAATTCCCATTTGGCTTTGCATATTATAATTCTGAAAGTTTGTAATTCCACATTTGTGGAGATAATAAAAAGCCAATTTTTTGTTCTGGCATATTGTTGTTGTTGTTTTTCTATTTTTGTTATGTGTTTGTGGTATTAAGGGGAGCACCCTTCATCAAGTGGTATCAAAGCAAGAGTTCCTAAGCATGTAAATAGATCGCTGACTATGAGGTAGTTGGCATCAGGAAAGTGGTTAGGCTTTTAGTGCGCATCGTGAAAATGCCTCCACAAAGGGAACGTGGCAGAAGAGCTAGTGTTGTAACACCTGAGGTTAGAGTGCTCCAAAGACAAGTGCAAGCATTGCAAGAAGAGATTCAGAGAGGAATGAATCTTAATGTTAGAGACGAAAGTGAGGATGAAGCCAAAGAAGAAGATGAAGAAGGGGAAGTTGAATTTGTGAACCAGGAGGAAGAAAGACATTTTCGGGCCATTTCCAAGATTGGGAAAAGATCTAAGATTGAGGTTCTTGCATTTTCAAGAAATCTTAACCCAGAGGAGTTGATCAAATGGATTAATGAATGTGAAGAATATTTTGAGTATGAAGATATTGAGGATCCTCATAGGGTCAAATTCACGAAGGCCAGACTAAAAGGTCATGCGAAGATTTGGTGGCAAGAGATTCAATTGGAGTGAAATAGAAGAGAGAAAGATAAAATCACAAGATGGGATCGGATGGTGGATAAATTGAAGTGACAGTTCATCCCTATTGATTATGAGATTGACCTACTGAAGAAAATGCAAAGTTTGAAGCAAGTGGGATGATCTGTTCAGGAGTATATAGAAGAGTTCTATCAAATCCTCATCAGAACAGGCCATGCGAAAGTTGATAAGGAGAAAGTTGCTCATTACCTTAATGGGTTGAGGCCTAGCATTCAGGAGGAGCTGAATCTGGTTTGAATGAGTAGTATTGAAGAGGCATACCAGTTTTCCCTAAAAGTAGAGGAAAAGCTGAACAGGAAGTTCAAGAGCAGACAAAATGGAAGAGGTCGCAGTGGATGATCTGGTGGATGGTCATATGGAGGCCAAAATGAAGATCTGAAAAAGAAGGATGAGGCCAGTAGTAGTCAAAATCAAAGAGGAAACAATTCCAATCATTTCCAAGATTAGAATAATAGAGATTAGAGAGGAAGAGGAAGAGGACAAGGTTTAGGAAGAGGAGGCTTTCGTGGAACATGTTTTCACTATGGAGAAGAAGTTCATAGGGCATTTGAATTTCCTCAACACCAAGGAAGGATGGATAGGAGGAATGAAGGCTAGGTCAGAGTGGCACATGTAGATGAAGATGCCGGATCCACAAATTCTAAAGATGCTGGAAGAGGAGAAATGTTGATCAACAAAAGAGTCCTGCTGAGTAGTGAGAATGAACCTGAACAAAGGAGGAGCCTATTTCGCACTAGATGCAAGTGTGAGGGTAAATGTTGTGATGTGATTATCGATATTGGAAGCACTGACAATTTGGTGTCAGAAGAGATGGTGACAAATTTGAAGCTCAAGAGACAAAAAAACCCACATTGATATTGAATTGCCTGGGTGCCAGATGAGCACAAGGTCATGGTCAGCGAATAGTGCCTGGTAAAGTTCAAGATCAGTGGGTACCAAGATGAGGTACTATGTGATATCATATCTATGGATGCATGTCATATGTTGTTAGGTAGACCGTGGCAATTTAACAAATGTGCTATACAGGATGGTCATGCGAATATCTATTCCCTGACAAAGGATGGAGTGTGACATAAGCTAAAGCCATTGAAGGAGATTGAAGAAAAGGTATGTGGTAATGCAAGAATAAAATTTTTTGATGGAAGAAAATTCCTAGATGGTATGAGGCATGAGTATGTGTGTTTTCCTTTAATTCCAAAAGCTAGTAAAGAAGAAGTAGAGGATGTACCTGTAGAGGTTGCAGATTTGTTGCATGAGTTTCAGGATATTGTATCTGATAATGTACCTGATGGATTACCACCAATAAGGAAGATCAGTCATCAAATGGATTTGATTCTAGGAGCCAGTTTTCCAAACAAGGCAGCACATAGAATGAAACCAGTAGAAAGTGAAGAATGGAGAATGGAGAATGGAGGATGTGTATAGATTCTAGAGCAATAAACAAGATCATAATCAAGTATAGGTTTCCATTGCCACGAATGGATGATATTATGGATTGTTTGAGTGGAGCTGTGTATTTCTCAAAGATAGATCTGAAGAGTGGATATCACCATATTCGGATCAGAGAAGGAGATGAATGGAAGACTACCTTCAAGACAAAGGAAGGACTGTATGAGTGGTTAGTCATGCCTTTTGGGCTAACCAAGGCACCGAGCACTTTCATGCGGTTCATGAACGAGGTTCTGAAAGAAATTTTGGGTAAGTTTGTTATTGTTTACCTAGATGATATTTTGATCTTTAGCAAGACATTGGAGGAACATATGATGCATATTCGTATGGTGTTTGAGAAGTTGAGAGATGAGAAATTGTTGATTAATTTGAAGAAGTGCAGTTTTGTGAAGAAGGAATTAGTGTATTTGGGATTTGTAGTTTGAGTAGAAGGTCTAAAAATGGATCTAGAGATAGTACAAGCTATCCTTGAATGGCCTACTCCAAGGAGTGCTACTGAGGTAAGATCTTTTCACGGTTTGGCTAGCTTTTACAAAAAATTTATCAGAAATTTTAGCAATATTTGTGGACCCTTGAATGAAACAATGAGAGGGGATAGAAAAGAGTTCAAGTGGACTAATGGGGCAGATAAGAGTTTTAAACTGTTGAAATAGAAAGTTATAGAACAACCTATTTTACAACTTCCAGATTTTAATAAGGTGTTTCAAGTAGACTGTGATGCTAGTGGAACTACAATACGAGCTGTTATGAGCCAAGAAGGTAAACCTATTGCTTATTTCAGTGAGAAGTTGAATGATGCCAAGAGAAAATATTATGTTTATGATCAGGAATTTTATGCTATAGTTCAGGCATTGAAGAAGTGGAGACACTATCTGCTTCCTAAGGAGTTTGTTTTGTATACTGATCATCAAGCTTTGCAATATTTGAATAGTCAAGGAAAGTTGAATCAAATGCATTTGAAATGGGTTGAGTTTTTGCAGAGTCATACATTTGTTTTGAAACACAGAAGTGGAAAGTCTAACAGGGTTGCAAATGCTCTTGGTAGAAAGCAACTATTGATGACAGAGATACAAATTGAGGTGGTTGGGTTCAAGGAACTCAAGAATTTGTATCCAAAGGATCCTAATTTTGGTGAAGCTTGGAAAGCTTGTAAAGAACCTGTTACTCTAAATAGGACAAAGTGGCTAGATTTTATCATCCAGGATGATATGATATTTAGAGGGAGTCAGTTGTGCATTCCACGAACTTCTATGAGGGATAATCTCATCAAGGAGAAGCATAGCAAAGGATTGGCTAGACATTTTGGTCAAGATAAAACCCTTGCTTTGGTTAGTGAAAATTATTATTGGCCACAGTTGCAGCAAGATGTCAAGAAGTTTGTACAGAGTTGCAAAGTATGTCAGATGGCGAAAGTAGTGAAGCAAAATACAAGGTTGTATCAGCTATTACCTGTACCAGAGAAGCCTTGGGAGGATATCAGTATGGACTTTGTTCTTGGTTTACCAAGGACACAGCGGGGACATGATTCAATTTTTGTAGTAGTCGACAAATTTTTGAAGATGGCACATTTCATTCCCTACAAGAAGACTAATGATGCTATTCATATAGCAAAATTGTTTTTCAGAGAAGTAGTGAGACTACATGGTTTGCCAAAGACCATAGTTTCAGATAGATACACTAAGTTCATTGGATATTTTTGGCGTACATTATGGAAGAAATTGAAGACAGATTTGAAATTTAGTTCATCACATCATCCATAGACTGATGGATAGATAGAGGTGGTGAATAGGAGTTTGGGAAATTTACTGAGATGTTTGGTTGGAGATAAGTGAACAGGATGGGATTTGATTTTACCAGAGGCAGAATTAGCATATAATAATTCTGTCAACAAGAACACTGGTAAATCACCATTCTAGATTGTACATGGGAGTAGTCCTAGAAATGCATCTGAGTTGAGAAAGATAGATAAAGGAGAAATAAGTAGTGCTAAAGCTGAGGATTTTGTAGAACATTTGAAGAACATCCATGAGGAGGTGAGGAAGCACATTACCAAGATGAATGTGCAGTATAAGGCTAAGGCAGATGAGAAAAGGAGGCATAAGGAATTTTAGGTTGGAGATGAAGTCATGGTTCATTTGCGGAAGGAGTGATTTCTAGTTGGTACATACAACAAGCTGAAAATGAAGAAGTTTGGGCCATGTACGATACTAAAGAAGCATGATTCAGGAAATGCATATGAGGTAGAATTGCCTACTGAGCTGAATATTTCACCAGTGTTTAACATTTCAGATTTGACAAAGTATCATGAAGGAGGTGTTGAAGATGAGATCACAGTAGCACAGTGGAGTATTCCAACAACTAGTTTAGATACTAAGGAGATTGAGGATATACTGGACAGTCATGTTTGTTAGATTAGGTGAAATACTAATCTCCCAAGAACACCTGCATGCATAACCCTGTCACATGGAAGAAGCAAAGAACAGAAACCAAGAAAATCATGGAGGCCAAAAAGCCAGAGACATCTTATGGACATGCAAAGAGAAATTTCTATTCCAAGATTATCTAAAAAGAATGTACAAAGGGTTCAACCATATAGGTGAACAATAAAACCCTAAAGCTATAAAGCAAAAAATAAAGCTAGGTTGCACATTATAATTAATAAATATATTAATTATAATGCACCTAAAAGATAGCTTAAGTAAATAGAGTAATAAATGACTTAATTAATTAAACCAAAGTGATTTAATTAATAAGCATAAAGTATGATTACTCTAACACCCCCCCTTAAGCGTAGCTCAAGAGGGAAGCTAACCTAGCATAGCTATGAAAGCAAAAATGCAAGAAAGAGCAATGGGTCCTGGCAACAAGGCCTGATCAGGTACCCAAGTACAAGAAAATAAACTAGATGAAGGAAACAAAGCCTCCAATCTAGGGAATGTCCCAAAGAAAGGAACAAGAAAGAGCATGAAGCATCTTCGAAGCATGAAGCTGCAAACACTGTCAGAAGAATACTGCTGGAACCCCCACTGAAATAGTGCATGACCAGGTAGAGAAGATAAAGTCTGAAGAGCTGATCAATCAAAGAGGTGACCTCCAAAATAGGAATGAATGAGTGTCTATATAGTAGATGAACCATCTCACCGAAATGCATAGGTGCCTAGCCACTGCATCCGCCTAGTACATAGGAACAAAAACTGAATATGTAGATCACTCAACCGAACCAAGGAAGCAATAGAGCCAACAGGTGAACCCCCCCATAATGCTGAACAGAGAGAGGGGTGACAGTAACACTGAAATGCAATGCCAGAAACATCTGCAAGAAGAAGAATCAGGAACACCAACAGTGCAACAGAAGTACACGCACAGGATAAAGGGCGGTGTCGAAGAAGAAGAATAGATCTTCTAGACACACAGCATGGGCTAATGTCATGGAAGGTACACTCACTTGACAAAGGTGGATGAGCACAAAAGGCAAAATATCATAACCCCCCATGACACTTTATAACTGAGTGCGAGTACAAACAAACACAAGGAGTACAAGATCCCAAATATGCAAAAGCAGGCACTTTATCTCAGTGCGTTTACAGGAAAAAGAATGCAACAAAAGAGAAGCATACAATGCTCAGAAGTCAGAAAGAAGAGTGAGCCAGAAGAACAGAAGGAGAGATCCCAGGACCTGTAGAACCCAAGTAATCCGCCAGAGTGCGAAAGTGCAAAACTCAAAGGAGAGAAAACTTGGAGTAGAATCTGGATAAAAGACCCCTGCAACTAAATAACTCATAGAACCATCTTTCCAACGATATATGGTGAGCCCAAAAATGAGTCCGGATGAGCGAGATATGGCTCCCGGAAGGCAAAAAATAAACATCACCTTTGACAAAAAAAACACTGTCAAAATAGCAGATTCAAAAATCTTAACCTTCATAATTAGAAAGAGCTCGGAAAGAGCTTTCCGACGATATAAAGAAGTCCAAAAAAGACCTCCGTATGCTCCAGATAGAGCAAAAAAGGCCCAACTACCCTTTAAAAGCTCCAAAAAAGATTTTTAAGCCCCTGGGGCTGGAAAAAATAGAGCCCCTGGGCGCATGGTGCGCGCAGGGGGCTAAATCCAGAGCCATAGCTCCCGGTCACCCATGTGACCACCGCTACAGCTCGCGGGGCTTAGAAACCCACCGGGCCGGTAGGGCGGAGCGGAGCGGGGCCGGGAGGCGGCGCGCAGTGCGGCGGAGCGGAGGCAGCAGTTGGGGCCACGAAGGGCCGGCAGCGGAAGAGCGCCAGTGGCGCGGTGGAGGACCAGCGGCGGCGAAGTGCAGGCAGCGACTGGGGCCGCAGAAGGCCGGCGGCGGAAGAGCACCGGTGGCACGGCGGAGGAGCGCGGGTGGCGCTTTTTAAAAACAAAGGCTGCATTTTTTTTAAAAGCAAAAAATCATTAAAAAATGATTTTTTTTAAAAAAAATTTGATTTTTGAGCTGTACGGCCCTAGGAGGGCAAAAATTTTCTCCCAGAAGTCACAGTGGCCAAAAACTACAAACTTTATATGATTTTTGACTCTCTCGGGCCTTCTAAGTGCAATGGCGGCGTCCGTTTTTGCTCAAAATACCCCAAAATTATTTTTTTTCTTTTTGCAAGCAAAAAAGAAATAAAAAATAACATCTTGCTTCTGAATCACTTCAACAAAACATGAACAGCGAGCAGTAAGATGGCTCTGATACCATGTTAGATTAAGTGAAATACTAATCTCCCAAGAACACCTGCATGCATAACCCTGTCACATGGAAGAAGCAAAGAACAAAAACCAAGAAAATCATGGAGGCCAAAAAGCCAGAGACATCTTATGGACATGCAAAGAGAAATTTCTATTCCAAGATTATCTAAAAAGAATGTACAAAGGGTTCAACCATATAGGTGAACAATAAAACCCTAAAGCTATAAAGCAAAAAATAAAGCTAGGTTGCACATTATAATTAATAAATATATTAATTATAATGCACCTAAAAGATAGCTTAAGTAAATAGAGTAATAAATGACTTAATTAATTAAACCAAAGTGATTTAATTAATAAGCATAAAGTATGATTACTCTAACAATGTTGGCAGAAGCACAAGGAACAAGACATATGAAGAATATCTGGTCAAGTGGAAAGGATGACCTATTGAAGATTCATCATGGCTAACAAAGTAGGAGGTTAACCATCTTTGTTTCCCTCTTCACACCTAAGTCGTGATAAGGTCACTTCTCAAATTACCTCAGGTGTCTGATGTAGGAGCATCCTGGGTGTAAGAGCAATCTTGCATCACCCAAAAATGTTTCTAGTTTGTTTTCAATAAGGGTTATTTTGTGTAGAGCTGCTATTTATGGAAACTTGCTATTTTTAGTAAGTTGGTCATACGATCTCGAAATGTTCTGATTTCAGAGTTGGAGGTTCATCTTAGTCATATCAACCTGCCTGTAAAGTTTCATTGCTAGATCAAGTCTAGTTTTGAAGATATTGAAACTTTTCAGTTTTGGAAACAGGGTACAGAAACTTTGAACTCAATTTTGAAGGCTTTAGAGGCCCCACATGAGGTTGAATTTTTGGCCAAATGAAGCTTGCTTGATTTAGGCATTGTAGAGTTCCTCGTGCCCTTTTTGAAATGGGGTTATAATAGTCAATCGAGTCAATGGGTGATGACTTATGCTCTTCGAAAGTTGGGTCACCTGAAATGGCAGAAAATGATTTTCCTTCAAAATTTATGTTTGGGTTTCAAAATTTATTTTGAGCTGACTTTGATGTAATAAAATGAAAAATAAAATAATTCTAAGTTTGGTCGGCCTTGTTGGCTAAAAATTCTAGAACCTTCCCAGGTGGTGGAAAATTGCCTATATAAGGAAGGTTGTAGTGTTGTCTTAGATAGTTTGGGACAGTTCTGGGTAGTAGATCTAGGTATTGATTGGAGGCTTTGTCCTACAGAATATTGTAAGGGAATGCCCATATGGCTTTGCATATTGTAATTTTGAAAGTTTGTAATTCCACATTTGTGGAGATAATAAGAAGCCAATTTTTTGTTCTTGCATATTGTTGTTGTTGTTTCTCTATTTCTGTTATGTGTTTGTGGTATTAAGGGGAGCACCCTTCATCAAGGAATCAGTCTTGGTAGGAGTCTGGTGCATAGGTGAGTTTGAATTCTATTTTCCCACCCGAACGCCATTGCTCCCTAGTCACTCCCAACTCCTGCTCGCCATTGAAGCTACCTTCTAACCGATATTCAAAACTTGTTGCATGAGTTGTAAGTATTAGTAAATGAAACATCATGTCAAAATATTTATAAATTCCAAAAAAAATAGTTTTGATGAAACAATGCTTGAAAAGCTCATGAAACCAAGAAAAAATGCAAGTCTCTCAATTCAAAAGAGCACTTATAGTAGAAGATAAGAAAATTAGCTACAAGCAAGGCTATAGAGTCTTGATTGAATAGATACAAGAATTGAGTGTGTCGAGTTCTAGTGATGGATCCATTGAATAGGTAAATAAGCTAAATGAAA
Source organism: Chamaecyparis obtusa (assembly GCA_027943335.1). Classification (NCBI taxonomy): domain Eukaryota; kingdom Viridiplantae; phylum Streptophyta; class Pinopsida; order Cupressales; family Cupressaceae; genus Chamaecyparis; species Chamaecyparis obtusa. The sequence goes on from BSBK01003188.1 coordinate 351,941, forward strand.
ATTATTTCAAATTGAATACTTTACCAATTAGTCTATTTTATGTTAATTTTGAACATAAAGTGACTATATTTGTTTTAAATAAACCAATGATAACAATGTGCATGACATTGGAATGCAACCTACCAATCATGTAACACAACACATGGATGATGAATATTTGAATGTGGTGCATACCATTGGTGGAGGTATACATTTTCTATTCAATTTTTTGTTATGTAATTATTAATACAAGTAAACATCTTGAATTGAAATTGTTGTAGTAATACAAATTTTATTAAAATTGGTGTTTGGATTGACGTAACATTTCATATTACTACTCTAGAGGATCTAGTTGAGGCTGGTGTCCATGAGAACGTAGAGGTTGAGGCCACACAAAATGTTGTCACTAGATTAGGTCAAGAGAACCATGCTTATGCTGTTTAAATTAATGAAATACTTGTAACAATTATAATAAAATATTTTTTATTTAACCCTTTTATTTGTTATTGTAGAGGACCCCCCTTTGCATCAGCATAGGACTAGGTATACATCAAGAGTATGAGCTGAGGGTAGAAGAACTGATGCGAGGGGAAATGATGATGACACTGATGTTGTTCTTATAAGATACATAGACCAAAAAAATAAGAGAAAAAAGAAATGAATTTAATCTACCTTATTTGATAATGACTGAATTTAATGTATCAATGAATATTATTATGTGGTAATGAATGTTCTTGAATTTTATAATGTGTTAATGAATATTGATGAATGTTAATGAATATTGATGAATGTTTATGAATATTGATGAATCTTATGTGTTAATGAATGTTATGTGATAATGAATGAATGTTACATTTTATTAAGGAATTAATGAATTTTTAGATGTTAACAAGGAATTTCAAGTGATGTAAGGGGGGTGGAGCCAAATGAGCTTCCAACTTCATGGGGTTGGCCCTGTTTAGTAGAGAATATTAAACTATTCTCGAAACAAAGTGAAGCTCAATTAGGTTGTTTCTTATCTAGGGTCCCAAATGTACCTGATAGGTTATCCAAGAAATCTTAATCACTCTCTCTTAGACACCAAACCAATCATAACAGTCACTAGCACCAAAATAGTAGTAAATCCTATGTTACGATAATCAAGCCTTGTAGCCCTCATGACTTCACTATTTAATCCTCATAGGCCATGTTTCCATCATTGGTATTACAATAGATGTTTATCTTTATTGTTCATTTCATTACATTCCATAGGGCACACTAATGGCCCAATTTATAATGTTTAGAGACCTATTAGGTCCTTGATGTCTTCACTTTCTCAAGGTTACTTCACGTCTTCAGTTACTAAGTTGATTAAGTGATGCATAGGTAAGAGAAAATAGGTCCCAACACAAATGGACTTGTGATCCATCCATTCATAACACAAATTTTGATTTCCAACTCCACTCCTGACCTTGGGCACAATCCTTATCCCCTTGACTAACCCAATATTTGACTTCAACATACATGGATGTCTCTGATCATCCTAAGTGTCTTAACATACTCCAAATAACATAAACACAAGTTCCCAAACCCTATTAGGCAATGTTTTAATCCCAAAGATGAAATTTATCTTTCGAGGCCTACTCTCTAACTCCCTTAAGTAACCTAAATCAACCCAAGGATTCAACAAGTGACTTGGAATTCAGTCAAGGAGTTAGAATCATTTCAAAAGTTTAACAAGAGGCTCTGACTTTAGGTAACCAAAGAATTTTACTTTTGAACAAATTCACTGCCATTCACCATCCTAAAAAACTTCTCACATCACCATCCTACTTGATTCCAAACTTCATTCTCATACTTGGGCACAATCCTTATCACTATCCTCTATTATCCTTGTCTTCCTAGAATTCAAAGCATAATAAAAGGCATATAATACAATAGTGGACACCTCCCACAAGAAACAGAAGTCACAAATAGTGGGAGTGTCCCTTCAAAAATTATTTCAGATCCAAGTATGTTGTGTATTTGTAGTATTTTACATCAGAATCAAATTAGGAGTTCAAGGTACTTCAATTATAAGAGTAAACAAGGTATGATTCAAACTTTCTTGACTCTTTTGGCTACTTTCTTGTAATTGGTATTGACATTTCACCTCTCTTTTTTATCTTTATATTAGTGCATTGAGTTTTGATTTCATGTACATGCACACAACTTAGGTATGAAGTGTTTAGTGTTGGTTAATCAAACATGAGTACATGTACAAATCTGATTATATTGCCTCATATTTATGTTGTAACAAATAATAGTATGTAATGTTGTTTAAAATTAAAGTACTATATTTTAATCATTCAAAAAAAATTATTCTGTATGTTTTGTTGAATAATTATGTTTTAGACATTGAATCTTGAAGGTGTCTTCACAATTTGATTATTTTTCTAACATAAGGAACAATGCCTTTAGCATTCGATTGGGATGCCTATAGCACTAAAACTGCAAACATGTCCCTATGAACCTGATGCAAGCTCCTACAAGGTGTAAAGGTATTGTTCCTAATTATGTTAGAACAAGAATAGTGAGTGGACAATAATAGATGGACATGGTTCAATATTATATTACTATTTATATATTATTGTCCACTCACTAGCCACTTTCAAACTAACCAAGATCGGTTGTAGGTGTTGTTACAACATTACAAATTTGACAATTTATTGGAGATAATACATTTACACCTCATAAGAACTAACTATTATTGCTCATGTTTGAAAGTGGGTAGTAATATATGGACATAGTCCAGTATTATATTATTGTCCATATATTATTGTCCACTCACTGTTACAGAAGTTTTAATCTATTCGTAAGAATGGAACAAACATATAAATGATTGAAAAGACCAAAAGGAAACATGATGAGTGATGCATTTTCTCAATCATATGTTGATATAGATTTAAATACCTAAAAATTTTAATAAATTGATAACCTAAAATAATAGACTATAACATGTTACTTGCTAATTCTAGATGAGCTACAAATGAGATTATATGTATGAGTTTCTGGTGCAGGGCACCTTGGTAGTCTAAGATACACTTCATGCAGTGCACTCTGTATCAATGTCCCATATGTCTGAAAGTGGATAGTGAGTGTACAGTAATATATGGACATAGTTCACTATTATATTACTATCTGTATATTGTTGTCCACTCACTATCCACTTTCAAACATATGGACATGTTTGAAAGTGGATAGTGAGTGGATAGTAATATATGGACATAGTTCACTATTATATTACTGCCCATATATTACTATCCATTTTCAAACTGACCAAGATTGGTTGTAGGGGTTGTTATAGAAGTTTTAATCAACTCCTAAGATAAATTAAAATACATGTGGGGAAGAATATCTCTACACAAAGGAACCAATAACCATACTAGGTTAAATTTTGAAACTAATTCAAAAAATAATAAGAAATCATACCTGGTGTTTGCTTAAAGTTGGAATTAAGTGACTTTTGCACTGAGTTTCCAATGTTGAGGTCCCCGAGTGTCTAATTCATTGGGTTGAACTCCATTGATGCACTCTCTACATGACAGATGAGGATGGAGAAGATGTACAACATGACATGGATAGGAGGTTAAATGAAGCCATTGTTTAATTTACTAACCCTCCTCATAGAAAGAATGTTGAACAACAAAGTACAATCCTCCTCATAGAAAGTATGTTGAACATGTCCTAAATAATGGATATGCTAACCCAATATTAGAACATAATAATGAAACATGAAAATACCAAAAGGAAACATGATGAGTGATGTAGAGGATTAATGAACTCACAATATTTCCTAAGGATCAATTGATCCAATAGTAAAAATTTGACAATTTATTGGAGACAATTATTATATCACATATGCACATAAGAAAGAAAGCTTTGGAATCTCAAAATATATGATGGGTTCTTCATTCCTATCAACTTCAAGGTAATTCACATTCAAACTTACTCCAAAATCCTTAGTTCTTTTTTGAAGGTGTCTTCACAATTTTATTCTTTTTCTAACATAAGGAACAATACCTTTACACCTTGTAGGAACTCACTATTATTGCTCATGTTTGAAAGTGGATAGTGAGTGGATAGTAATATATAGTATTATATTACTATCCATATATTACTATCCACTCACTATCCACTTTCAAATTGACCAAGATTGGTTGTAGGGGTTGTTGCAACACTACAAATTTGACAATTTATTGGAGATAATTTGTCATATCAAATAATGCACATAAGAAGGAAAGCTTTGGAATCTCAAAATATATGATGGGTTCTTCATTCCTATCAACTTCAAGGTAATTCACATTAAAACTTACTCCAAAATCCTTAGTTATATTTTGAAGGTGTCTTCACAATTTGATTCTTGTTCTAACATAAGGAACAATACCTTTAGCATTCAGTTGGGATTCTTATAGAACTAAAACTACAAACATGTCCCTATGAACCTAATACAAGTTCCTACAAGGTGTAAAGGTATTGTTCCTTATGTTAGAAAAATAATAGTGAGTGGACAGTAATATATGGACATAGTTCACTATTATAGTATTGTCCACATATTACTGTCCATTCACTATCCACTTTCAAACTAACCAAGATTGGTTGTAGGGGTTGTTACAACACTACAAATTTGACAATTTATTTGAGATAATTTGTCATATCACATAATACACAAGCAAGAAAGTCTGAAGGAATTTAATAAAATCACTACCACATTTGTGCATTGATGAGAATCAATGATCAAAGTTTTTAGATTCTGAGAAGACATATATTCAGTGGAGGCTAGAAGAGACATTTGTGGATATTTTCTAGATCTATAAAATTCTAGAGAATATCATCTTTACTGAGTTGAGGTGGGAGAAAAATGAGGACAAGGGTTTCTAGATTCAATACCAGTGTAGGGATGATGAACCTAGGTCTATGAAACCTTCACAAATATACCTTCTTTAGCCTCCACTCATACCTCTTCTTAGAATATGGAAATTTTGGATACTATTTCTCATCCATGCACAAAATATGCTAGTTATCATATAAAATTCCTTCAGGCCTCTAGTATTGATGAGTTGCATAAGTGTAAAAGGTTTTTGCAAGACTAAGATCAATTATTTGTTCAATTATGAGAAGGTAAACAACAAGATAATATTACTGTATCTTTGGTTTCTTTTATCCATTCATATTTTATGCCATCTCTTCATCTTTAGTAATATATTAGATATTGTGTAGTGTACATAAAGGAAAGGTGGTGATTATTCTCGACGATTGGGAGGTATAAGTCTTCCAGGCCTTACCCATGAGTAGCTAGGACTAAAGATAGAAAATCTCAAGAGACCATAATAGTTGGTCTCCATCTTTGGTTCATACAATTGAGGAAATGTTTAATCTTTCATTATCTCATCAAATACGGTGATCTAAAGGAATTTAATAGATAATATTTCCATGTATAACATACATTATTTTAGTTTGACGCTACATGAATTTATCTATTTCCCACACTTGTCAACTACAGTGACAATGATAAATAATCATCCCCTCCTATGGCTTGAGTAATGCAAACCATGGGAGGAGATGTTTCATTATCATTGTCATCATAGTCAAAAAGTATGTGAAGTAGATAAATTCGTGCAATGTCAACTTAAATAATATACGTTACCATAAAAATATTCTATTGAATTCTTTCAGATCCTTGCATTTGATGAGCTAATGAAAGGTAAAACATTTTGTCAGTAATATGGACCAAAGATGGAGACCAACTACGATGGTATCTTGAGCTTTTTTATCTTTAGTGTGTTGTATCATTGCAATTACGAAGACTATTCCATCAAACAATGCAAACCATCAAAATTTCTATCAAGATGCAATGAGTATACCATCAAAAAATCTATCAGATTACGACAGATTTTATGACAGCATGTCAAATCTCTGATGGGACACATTGTCAGCTTAAGATGGACTAGATCTGTCCAAAATGTTGCCGGCGGAAGGCAATGAGGACACCATCAGAACCTCTATTGGTTTGATACGATAATTGTGATGATGTGTTGCACCTCTGACGGGACATGTTGTCAAATTTTGATGACACTTGTCATTGGTATATAGTGGTTGTACACACAAAAGTAGTGCACTTCTATGGATCCTTACATGCAAGGAAACTCAAAAATGAGCCCTCACAAATTGATCCATAGCTCTCTATGCATGGAGTTGAAAGATTATGGATTTGCTCTCAGCTAGAGCTATTGGGCTTGTGACCTTGCTAGTCAACCATACAATGAGAGATTCGAATGAGGACAAGGGAAAAAGTGCCAATATCCCCAAATAATCAAATTGAAATGCAATGCAATGCAAGCTAAGAATGAGAATGCAAATGTGCAAGCTATGCTATGAAAATGGAAGTACAAACTAAGCTATGAAATGGAAAGAGCAATGTGTTACAATCCTTCCTATTAAGCTAGATGAGTTATTCTAAAGCTTGAAAGTGAAATCTAAGCTATGAAAGCATAAACATGAACTACTATGCAAGAATGGAAACCAAACTATGAAGGAAATGAAGAACTCTAAGATGTAATGCAACAATGATCTCTAAAAAGCTCCAAAGTCTTCAAGAATTCCTGCAGCATAGAGTTAGTATGAAAACGAGTGTCCTAAAATGAGGGAGAGAGCTCTCCTTTTATAAGAAATGAGGTGAAATGGACCATTGAGATTAAGAGGCAAAAGTCTTAATCAGCGGTGGAGCTTAAAAGAGGAGCAATTCATGTGTACAAGTATCCTCCAATGAGAAAATAGGAGTTGACTTTGTGTCCATGTGAGACAAAAAGTGCTTTTTCCTTTTTTATAAAATGAGAATAATGCTTTATTTGTGCAACTTAGGATAAGAGGAAAGTGGGGGCTTTTTATTTAATAAAAGGGGAGGAAATATTCCTTTTAATTAAATAAAGACTTAGGATAAAATGGTTAGCCCATAGGATAACAATCCAATATATGATCGAAATTAAGATTTGATCAAGAGATTGATAATGTTGAAAATATTGATTATTGATAAAACTAATTCAAAATTGATAAATCAAATAAAGGGGGCCCAAAGTCTAGGCGACCATTTTTGGTTGCATACAGTGGTCATTTTGACAGTTTCTATGTTTTTTTTCTGATGATTTTCATAATTTTTGATAGCGTGTGGTGTCAGAAAACACCCCCTTTGTATGTTTCATGATGACATGGGGACCATCGGAAGTGGTGTCAAAATTGCGATGATTTTTTTTTATGATGTATTTTTCGATGAAATTATATTAACAATAGTTTCTATCATAATTATGATAGAGAGCGTCAAAATGGCTATCAGAAAATGGCCTCAAATGTACTAGTGTCTAATATCAAGTAGCTTCAACTCATCTACTTTCCTCTTAAATCCCACAACCCTTCCATCTCGAATAGCAATGCTAGCCAAATTTCCAATCTTAGGCCAAGGAGCTAGATGAGCCTAGGAGAAAGGAAAACCACACCCAATACTGACTCAACCCCATAAATAGGGCAAAAAAGGTACACTAAAACCCAAAATAAATTTGGGTATGCGCCACTTTCTTCCATTGAATATTTCTCCCCAAAAAATCTCGTCCCCCTTGCAAATGCAAACACCATCAAACCAAAACATAAAGATAGCCTAGAAATGTGGGCACCAAGGGGAGCACAGAAAGACAACCCTTGTAGAGCATTTTTTCATCCAAATCTCCTTCCCCTTCACCATTCTCCCCACCTACAACTCTCTCACTGCTCTTTTTCTTGTCCACCCTCTAGAAGACTACAACACCAAGCTATGATAACCCAAACATTTCCACATCTTCCTCTACTTCCTCAACACACCCATCTGCCTCATCGCCAGATTCATCCTAGTTTGATTCAACCATACAGGCTCCCCTATAGCTGCTTGAACCCCTATATTTTGAACGCTTGGCACTTCCACCACTCCCACTCTTCATTTCATTTTTTCTTCTTCTAAGCATGTTCCAAAAGTTGTAATAGTAAATTTTATTTTAATGCCCAATCTTTTTTTGATTTAATATTGCACCAATATTTTTGACTTTAAAGGTGGTATTGTTGATACTGACTACCCATAATTGAATTAATTATATTCCTCAGATCTAAAAAATAGTGCATTGTGTGATGCCACATCATTGCACCAATAAAATTTGAATTATTTTATAGGTAAATTAGTCTCACTTGTTTGGAGGCTATTTTGGACACCTTGGTAAGTAGCATGCTTTTGTGGCATCATATTTGATGATGTTTCCTTTAAAACTTAGTATAATTAGAGGACTTACCAAACAAGCTGGTGTAAAAAATTGGGAGTGATTTTAAATTTCCACGCAGGATTTTGAGTTTCATGGAGTTAGTGTGCTCAACTAATAGGTTGCCTATCTATTTAAAGAAGAATAGAAGAATTATCTTATATTTAAGTCACTTGAAACTTTACTTTTATAATGAGAAAATTTTGAATAACTTCCAAACTTTGGTGTCACTAAAAATATTGTATGTTTGAGGATTTCCATGCTATCCATAAATTTATGGGTGAAGAAATTAGTTCCACATACAATTATTTTGGCTGAATTTGGTTGTTATCCACTTTATACTTTAACTATTATTACTGTAGCAATGTTGCTTCATAATTAAGATGGATTAAAAATACAATAATTGAGCATACAAACATAAATTTAAGATTCTTTGATATTCTATTGGGCTATATTTATGTCTATATTCTTTGATATAGACATAAAATTAAGATTCTTTGATATTGTATTGGGCTATATTAAGAAAGCCAAATGATTTATTCAAGAGGTAATCAGTGAGGAGGAGGAATATATTAATGAGGAACACATTAAACCCCATAGGTCTAACAAGTTGGCTAGCAACAAAACAAGGAAAGGAAAAATAATTCTTACGTATTATGATTTGGAGGAGGACAACATTGAATTGGAGACTGGGAAAACCAAGAAAAAATATGACAAGGGAAAGATGATAGATAATGATGATGATGAAGAAGATACCCTTGGCAATTATAATAAGTCTATTGTACTAATATTTCAACCCATATCTCAGATAGCACATGAAGAAGGAACCCATTGATCTCATCGGGGACATGATGCCTGAAGAAGTAAATGCCAATTGTACCAATCCTACCTAGGATTGTATTGACTGTTAGAATATTACTATGGAATTGGCTAATCTAAAGAGGTTGGAAATCTAAAAATCAAATTGTTAGAGATGGAACAAAAGATGAGGAGTATCTCCAAGTTTAGTCTTTAGGTTATGCACACTTTTCCTACTTCCCTTTGCTTGTTGTAGAGGAAGATTATTGGTGAGGATGGAGAGGAAAATAGAAACTACAAGGATTTATTCAATTTCCTTGTGAACAATTGGAGCCATGTGTTGTACTAGTTTGGTTGTGAGATTAAATCCCCTCATAATGTTTAATTTATGGGTGGTTATAATTATTACCACCTTGTGCCCTTGTGGGGATTTTAAAAATTGGTATGATGAACATTTTTAAGGGTAGTTGTCTTATAAGTGTTATCTATATTAGGGGAAGAAAATATTTGAATATTGTTTTTATCTATAATATGATAATTAATTGGTTGTGTGTAGGTTGTTTGACCAATTTTTCTGTGATTGTTTATTAGTGGTTCTTCTTTGGATATTTTTTTGATGGTATCCTTCTATTAGTGTTTTATTTGTTTTTACACCCTTTAGTTGTGGTTCTATAAGGGTCAACATGCCCACTTTTTTTATTGATTAATATCAAAAAATAATCAATCTTCTAATTTAATATGTTCTTTCATAAGATCCTATTGTTCATTCATCTCCACATTTTCATACTGATAAAATAAAAGCATATGATATTATTTAGTAGCTTTAGTTTTCTCAAGGTAAGATTTTTATTTTACAGTTGACAAAACATTCACCTACAAGTATTATGTAAAGTGTTTCAAAACTCTTTACAAAAGATTCACATTTTATATTCTATGAAGCTAATATGACCCCTTACACCCTAACATGACCTAATAGGATCCCTTAAGACCTAACATGACTAACATGACCTATTAGGACCCCTTAAGACCTAATATGACCCGTTAAGCCCTAACATGACTAATAATACCTAATAGGTCCTTTTAAGACCTAACATGACCCATTAAGACCTAACACAACTAATAAGACCTAAGAGGACCCTTTAAGACCTAACATGACCTAATAGGACCCTTTAAGACCTAACATGACTAATAAGACCTAATAGGACCCCTTAAGACCAAACATGACCTAATAGAACCCATTAAGACCTAACATGACCTAATAGGACCCCTTATGACCTAACAAGAGTTTAATTTTCAATAGACATAAGGAAATGTTGTAAGATATAACCGATTGAAATTAAATTCCATACTTACTTGAATTGCTTAGTTGGAGGTGGTGAAATCACCTAATCCAAAAGATGAGGTGTCACCGACTGTTGTGCTTGATCCAACATTATCATTTGTTAATTTTCTCCACATTTAATTTTTTATCCTCATGATTTCTTCAATTGTATTTCCATTTGCATTATCATTTACCTCTGGTGCAATGTCTTTGCAATCTTTGCTCAAGTGACTGACCTTGTGACAGTGGAAACATGTCATTCTAGAATTTGTCCAAATTTGAGATCTTCCTCTCCAGTTCTTTCTCATGCAGTTTTCTACAATATGTCCATATCTACCACACGTTGTGCAACTAGTCCAAGTGTTCTAATCCCAAGTATATGTATTACCTTTCCTTCTCGGTTGATTTTTCTTATTTTTTCCTTTTGGTTTTTAGACTTGCTTCATCTTTTTCCTACATTCTTGTGATATGTGTCCATGAATGTTTCAAGTTCTACAGTAATTTTCCAAGTAGTTCTTCTTAGGTGACATATTCAACTTTTATCTACACTCATGTGCTTGATGTCCATACTTATTGCAGTTATAACAATAACCATCAAATTTAGGAGTGGATTTAGGAATACCTTTTACTTTTCTTCTACAAACATTTGATGTGTGGCTTGGTTTTCTATAATGATAGCATGCTAGCTTCTTTGTCCTTGGTTGTGTATAGGCATTCTTTTTTTCATCTTGTCTTAATAACTCTCCCTACTTAGTAAAGACTAAACTAGTAGTGCAACGTCAAGTCTTCTTTGATTGCTTAGGAATTCATCCATCCTTTTAGTGTTTTCTTCAACTTTCTTAATCGTCTCATTATGTTGTTGTTGAATCTTTACTTCATTCTTTAATCTTTTATTTTCTTCTCTCAATTCACCGATGTCTTCCAATTTCTTAGTAAGCTCATTATTTACTCAGTTGACTTCCTAACTCATGACAACCATCTGATTGGAAAATTCAAAATCATGCTTGCTGAGTCTCAGTAACTTAGATTCCTTTTCTTCTAGTTTTTTAGTCATTTTCCTCCTATCTTCAATAGCCAAATTCCTTTCTTGTTTAATCTATCTTGCATTTTTTATGACATCAATCATTCTAACCATTTGTATATCTTGATCAATCAGTAAGATGTTGATTCTTTTCAGATATATCTGACATGGTTCCTTTAGATGCATCATATATGCTACCAGATCCAGATGTCTCAAATGGATCATCTATCTTTTCTTTATGATCTAATTAGTCACATTATATTGAAATCTCATATCCTTCCTTTTAACTAGTAACTGTCTCAATTTTTCTTTGTCTTCCTTGAATTGTTCAATGTAGATCTGCATTTGCAATTTCTGATTCTCAATATTTTTGTCAAGCTTATACCTTTCCATGCTTGAGATCTTTTCTCTTCAGTGATTAAACTTCCTTAACAAGAGAACTAGCTCTAATACCAATTGTTGGGATTATGGGAAGATGTGTACTGAGAGGGGAGGGTTGAATGAGTACCCTTAAAACTTTTCAAATTGAATCTTTGTAAACATGAATATCACTAACTGACTATATCAATTGAATTCAACATACATCCAAAACATAATTGAAATGTAAATGCATATAATCTAATCAATAAACCATTCATGAAACTTCATACACATAACTCAAGTATTTTGGTATCGCAGAAACCCTTGTTAAAAGTTAAAAACTATGATGGGGATTGTTAGAATAATTGAGAGGGGTGGTGAATCAGTTAGATCAGTTATCCTATAGTCCCAAATACAAATATGTACCTTATAAAACAATTTCAACAAATTATGCAACTTGGTAACATAACATATCAATCTGTATGTCCACTCGGTTAAGAGATTTTCTAAATAAATGGTTAAACTAATACACTATTGATTTGATTCAAATACAACTCAATTGCAAATATTCAGATCCATTCTAAGCCCATACAAATATCCTATGATCATTAATCAATTCACTTCCTCAATATTTCTCAACTTACTTTCACTCGGTAAATGGTTCTCTGACACTCGGTAATATCTACAGTCTCGGTTCTTTTATTAAGCAATTTGACCAGGCATGCATGAATAAAGTCTTCACGTGAAATCTCTGCAATCTTCTTCTTTTTGGCATGTTTCAAAAATGAAATTCATATCTCTTATATAGACAAGTAAACCATTTTCATATCAGCCATTATATTTTGTCACTTAATCTCCCTCTTCCATTTTGCCTCTTAAACCTTCCTCAGTAGATGTGTCATTAACATGTTTCAATCTCATCCTTTAGATCTTCTCCAAATTTTGTTAGTCGTGGATCTCATAACAAACTTCATGCTTAACCTTAAAATCATAACAATTTCTGATTCATCAATTTTAGTTGGTTGTTCTTAGCATTTAATTTTTTCATCCATGCTCGGTTGATATAGAAATGTGTTAGAGATAACTAGTTAAACTAGCTCGGTTAATATAGTCACTCGATATACACTGCACTGGCTCAGTGTATACAGAAATCTTCAATTACCGACCATATTGACATATTGAATTTCAAATCTCTTCTTCATAATAGATTAATATAACATGCTCAATTCAACAATATAAAGCCATAGACTCATCAATAAGTTACCCAATGTTTTCCTTATCCTTATCTATCATATCCATATTTTCCTCATGTAGATATCTTAGTTCTTCATCTTTTCTCCCTTCAACAGATGTTTAGATGTTTGTAACTATCATGATAAGTGTTGTCAAAACTAGTTGACATCAATGACAATCATATTGGCTGATTTAATCATCTTACATATCACTTCAATAGCTCGGTGATCTCTAATCATTGTTCCTTCAGTTCACTAGTAGAATTTGGGCAATAAATGACCAGATGACTAAAACTTTTAGTCACATGACTAAAAATTTTAGTCATGTGACTAAAATTGATCGTGTTCTACCCATTTTTTGCAATTCACAAATATAAATGACTAAATAAATGACCAATTTGGTCATCGGGTAAAATGACTAAATAATTAGTCACCCTAATAATAAAAATGACTAAATGAATGATTAATACTCCTTTATACATTAACATTTGATAATACCATATACTTATATTCTTAGAAGTTGCATTTCAGCAATAATGTGTGTTCGCCAATAGACTTATTATGCAAACATTATTCTATGTGCTCTAATATTTTGTTCACCAATAGACTTATTGTTGCATTTCACATTAACTATTCTATGTGCTCTATAATCAATATCTTAATATCACCTAGTAATTAATATCTTAGTGCTAAATATTTACACAAAAAAAAATTAATTATAATACCCAAATTTTATTTAATATTTTTAATATCTAATAAATAAATAAATTTATAAGATCAATAGGGAAAGTAGTGTGATTAAGTTTGGTGGCCATTGATCACTTTTGGGATCAAATCAAATATATCATTTCAATTGTTTCCCCTACCATGAGAGTGATTTACTATGATGAAACACCCTCTTCTAAATTTGTAGATATTTATGAGACCTTCAACATCCTTGGTGAAACTATAGCAACAACTCATGATAATATCGCTCCTTCAATTTTATCATGACAATCTTCTAAATTTGTACCTATGTATAAAATGGAGTTTGTACAAATGAAAATTATAAATTTAGCACAAATGACACTACTGCATCATGAGGTATTTTAAGACAATTTTAAAGATGAAATTAAAAATTTGTCTTAAATATTTAAATTATTAAAACTATTATAAATTTTTAAAAATATTATTATTGTCTTAAATTAAAACTTAAGACAAAACACCCATGTATTTTCATTTACACATAATACAATTCGGTGGGAGAAAAAGGCAGAGCAAGGTAGGAAGTAAATTTGGAAAGAAAAATTTACGCATTAATAGGCACAATTTGGTGGGAGAAGAAGGTAGGGCAAGGGGGCAGTAAATTTGGGAAGAAAAACAAGATATTTCAGAATAAAATTTCATGGTTCTTTCAAAACCTCATTCCATTAGGTCTTGCACATCACAGAAACCCGACTTGCTTATTTCCTTTAAGCGGCTTCCATCGACATGGCCTACAAAGGGTATGTGACCAGTTTACCCTCCTGCAATCCTATTTCTCCCTTCATCGTTATTTTTTTATTCTTTTTATCTATATATTTGGTTCTCATTTATATCTCTATTTTTTGTAATACTTATAGTTGATTTTTTTTGCTCTTATGGCCAGAACAAAATGAAGGACCTCTGGCATTCCTCTCCAAAAAGTGGAAGCGAAGATGATAAGATTACCTCATGCCACTGAACATTGGCAATAACTCATTGATTGGACTTCACCTGGTACTATGCTCACCTAGTTGCCCTACTATTTTAAGGGTAGGGGTATCATGTGATAGTTACTATAGACTATCATATCTGTAGGAGTTGGGATCTAAGTTCAGTAATGAGACATACTTGGCCATCGTATCCTCTGGATTTATAAAAGAAAATTATTCATGAAATTTCTTTCATCTAGGAATAGAAAGTTAATGAAATTTCAATCATAGAGGAATAGAAAGCTTGCTCGTTTTGCAAAGATTAAAATTCATTGGGCGGAAAATTTCCAAAACAATAGAAGAATTCAGGTATGCTTTAACCATTTATTACACCCCCTTTTATATTTTTGGAGGACTAAGTTGTAGTTTGAGCAAGATATCAAATGAGTTTTGATTGAATGATCATATATTCCTGATACATATAGAAGTGGGAAGCATTTGTCAGGGTTTGGGAATTTTTTGGACTTAGGGTTTATGATTTTTTGTCAATTAAGAGAGATGCCCCACCAAGAAAGGGTTTTTAGATATCAACAATCTTAAATTTTGAGACTACCCCCATTTCTTGTTGATTGAGGGTCTTTTCATTTACGAATGTGTGTCTTATCATAAAATAGGGCTTTGGAAAATATCTCAATAGTGTATATAAACAATGAACAATAGCTCAGAGCCTAAATTTCCAAATATCTCCCAAAAAAAACTATACAAAAGTGAAAATAAAATCATCCCTTCATTATTATTGTGCAGGCCTAGACTATCATATTGCTTCATTTAGCATCACCAATAATCTCTATAAAAAATTTGCTTCTATTTAAAATGATAGGAAACAATTTGTATTTAACACAATATTTGCTCTTTCATTGAACTCAAAGATAAATTTGTTACAGTTTCTTCCAGGATTGTGTTAAACTGAATGCAACTGCCTACTTTTCACTATGGCGACAAAGATGATTTTTTTTATCCTCTTACTCAACCATTAATCAAATGTATTGAATATGTAAAAGGTCCTTTTGCCTTCATCTCCCAAGCCAATTTCTCCAACTTTGTGAAGATCCCATGTCTGTGGATTTGTCTCCCACACAAAATGAATGTACCATTTTATGGCCTTTAATCCAACTAAATCCAAGGATCTTTTTAATTCCTCTATCTTTCATCAATCTCCTTAAAAGTTGGACCTCACTCCACCTTCCCACTTCTACATAGATGTTTGAGAGAAGAACACAAGTCACAACATTTCTAGGATCCAAATTGAAAAGCAGTGTTGTTGTAAATACTCCTAAGCTGACATTCATATGTGATCTACATGCACTAATAAAACACATCCACGCAGCAACTACATATTTAACTGGTATCTTAATGATATAGTTTAGGGTGTCCTCAAGATATACAGATCGCATCTGAGAGATACCATGTGAAACTTCATTCTTGGGATTGCAGGTCTGTGATAGTTGAAGATATGGAGAAACTTCTAGATTGAAATGAAACAAATTCAAATTTAAAAATTTTGGAAACAGAAATTGTTTGAAAAATGTGAAGTGCAAATTCCTAGAACCCATTTGATATATAAACTATCCATCATTAAAATAATAAAACTCTACTCTGATATGACTAAAAATTGAGGATAACCAAAGCTATAAAGTGAGCTGCTCCTAATTGGAAATACTAAATAATGTTTAATCTCTCTTACTTTATAATGTTTTTATCCAAATTTCATCCTATATCGGGCCACCCTTTAGCTAAGTTGCTGGTATGGGTACAGGATACAGGTACACCGGTATCGCATTTTTTTTCTCTTGGGTACGGTATGTTTGGGTGTATACACATACATACATACATATCAATTTTTTAAAAGAAATATACATAATTGTAATACTAAATATATTTGATAGTATGATACTTCATCATTGATCAATGACAAATGTCAAAATGGTATTGATATTGGGAAATATTAAATGCCAATTGATAGCCAAATATTTAATATTTATCTTTACCAATTATCATTTAATAGTGATAATCTTAGTTGTCTAAGTACTTGATTCTGATCTCCACTCCTAAAACCCCTCATTTTTCCTCTTCTTTTACTGCAATTTTATTATTATTTTCAATTGTTTCTTTAGGATTGTTGTCCACAAGCTCGATTATGCAGATCATTTTGGGGGCTTCCTACTTGCATCCCTTGGACTAGACATCTGTTCAGCTAAATCAAAGTCCTTTTGAACATAAATTACTAAATTAGCAATTATAGAAATGTTAATCATTCTTTCGCCTGACTGTCCAACATGGAATTGAGAAGAATTTGTTTTTAACAGTGTCTTTTTTATTTTTTTAGGATGGTTTACTTTATTTGGATGTAGTTTATGCTATTAGGCAACCATTGATGCTAAGGGAAAGCTTGTGCATCCTGAATTGCACCCTCAAGAGTTGCAATCTGACCCAGTCGATAATATGGCTTTTATGATTAGCATAATTGTTTGGATAGATTAGTCTAATTGGAAACACCCCTCACTAGCTGTTCATCCCTGCTCTTTTTAATTATGGGGTGACTACCCACCACCCTCCCCTTCCCCCTTGCTCTAATGACTTGACGGCCAAGACCAACCGGTCTTCTTGATGTCTCTCATTCATAACTAACAGAAGGAAAATGTCCTCATTTGGAAGCGCAACTATTTTTTATCTACTTTAGACTTCAATTGTTCTTTGACTTTCATCCCCTACAACTTCTACACATCTATATATACTTGATAAATTTTTACCTCTTGATGTCTCTCATTTACTCACAGAAGACAACCGGACGCATATGTTAGAGTGACCATTTTATATTCTCTAACCGTTCCTTTGTCCTATACAACTTATATGCATTTATATATACATCTCTTATGCTAGTGTGGATTAGAGAGGTTTTTCAGTGATTTGTTATTCAAACTTATTCTCACATCATTTTTTGAGGTCAACTACCCCCCACCACCAGCTATCCCTATTACCCCAGTAGATGTACCGATATACACATGGCATCACATATGCAGTCAACCTACATGTTTAGGAAGTTCACTCATAACTCTTGATGCACATCTTGGTGATGGAGTACATGGATTCCACTATATCCCTCAGTGCATGGAGAGCCGTGACTTGAACTCGTCAGATACAACATATAATAAAATAGTCTTTATATTATTTCTGCCTTCTTTTTATATAACAATTATTATAATTTGGTTTCCAGAAAACTAGGATGTTGCCTCTCGGATACACCAAAGATCCAGATCGAATGCCTTAAGGCTCTGAAATATGCCCTAATTGATTCTTTTAATTCATATTGTAACATGTTAGGTGAAATACTTACATCCAGAAAACTGAATTACCAGATTGCCTCTAGTAGCATGTCATGGTGTCTTGTTGCTTTAGATTTTGGAGAGCCATGAAGTACTCTTCTTAGGTGTGAGCCTCAAAGTTCTGATAGGATGCCGTAACAAAATGCTCCCAGGTAGTTATCTCAAGCTGATCACTTTGTTTGCATCTTTCATCCACTATTTGACACCAACCAAATGCTTGCCCTTTGAGGTGTAAGTGGCAGTCCAAATCTTTTGATAGTCCCTTGTCATATTTGCTGAGCAGATACATGGCTGCCTAGCTATTGAGGCACAAGATATATTTTTTCCTCAATGTCATCAAACTTAGGGATGGGAATCTTCCCAGGTGATATTGGAGCATCCTTGGTTATTCAACAATCCACATCACCCAGAAAATAAATAATCATAACGATTTCTTATCTGTTTCTATCTTTTCTTTGTGTTGTTCTAGGTCAAATAGTTCATCTATTTCTTTTGTGTTGTTCTGGGTCAGATAGTTCATCTACATGCAGTCATACTCATTTCCATGATTGCAGTGGGCATTCACAATTATTTTAGGGATCCTAAGAGCCTCATTTAATCCCCTTAAGCACTGTGATGCATAACTAGAGATGGACAGACAAAAGTCATATTTTTGGGAGAAAGAAACAGTTAAAACTTAAAAATCAACAGCAGTACAGTTTCCCTGCATTTTTTATGGGAGTGCAGCACCTGAAGTTGGAAGAAAAAATGAAAATTTTCTAAGTTTTGGGATAGACTGGGGGTGTTAAGAGAAGTTTTTCAGTTGCCAACTGGACTATAAGGCTCATTTACAATCTGTGTTGCCAGAAACGCAACGTATTGCCGTTGTTGCGCGTCTCAACGCCCACGCAATGTTTCAAAGCAGAAACGTGCATTTCCAACAGAGATATTTTGTTTCTCTCAGTTGCAAATTTAAAAAATTAAAATTCCCAATAATTTGGGCATGAAATTTTAGAATTGTATTTTTCATTTTTATTAGTTGCAAAATTCTGACTCATTTCAGTCTATAATGTTGTTTCTATTCAATTCATTTGTAAAGAATAACTAATTTATTAGAAGTAAATGGAACTAACTGAAGCTAAACTGTAAAGTATTTTATGATTAAATTCATTAGTTCTTTTAATGAATAAATTGTACAGATAAAACTTTCAATTTGTTATTTATAATTAACTATTACTTTTTTATCCAATTTCCATTTTATTACTTTTCACATAAATGAAATTCAGTTCTACAAATAATTTTAAGTTTTCAAAATATTAAATTATTTTAAATATGTATTTATAAATTATTTAAAAAGTAAATTGTTATTTTTATTTAACACTATATATATATATATATATATATATATCGTTTCTTAGATGCAACTTTTAAGTATCTCGTTTCTTGTTACGTTGCCGTTGCCGTTGCGTTTCCCATTTCTCGTTTCTGGTAACATAGTTTACAATAGAGACTTTTCAAGCACAATGTGGACAAAGTCTTAGTTTGGCATATATCTAGCAATAGTTGGGACTTACCACAAGAGAGTAATTTATATCTATGGACAGGATGTGTATCAGTTCAAAAGAGCATAATTGGAAGAATTATTTTCTCTTCTATGGGTCTGGCATTGTAACACACAGACTGGTGGTGGTACTGCTCCATATGGTTATTATTACTGAAGCAGAGTATGCTGAGTTTTTTACATATTCCAAATAAGTGTTTTACTTGTGTTATTCTATTTACTGTATTTGATAGGAGATAAAATAATACCAAAGCACTTAACACCTCTTTTAATATGTTATTTAAAATATTCATTATTTTACAAAGACAATAATAATGCGGATTACTATCTGTTGTATACCCTCCATTGTGTAGTGTTCAAATGATAGCTTTCAGCATAATGGTTCTTGCCTGTATGTCAGCTGGAAATTTATAATGGAGTTACTAGTCTGATAACCTATGGAATTACCATTGCACAATTAGCTATGGGGGATTTTATGTATTGTGCATTGTTTTTCATTTGAATTGAATTTTGCCAAGTTTGATTTATATTAAAGACGGTTTCTAGGTTGCAAGGCTTAGGTGGTCCTTAATTGGAACCCCTTCCTTCATTTAATCAATTTGGAATCAAAGCAAGGTCAAAGCTCTAGGAAGCTGACAATAGTGAAAGAAAGATGACAATCCATAATAGCTCTCCTTATTTTCCATCACATATGGGTTAGGTGGTCCTTAGTTAATTTTTAGGTTGGTTCATATAAGGATGAATCTCGGTATCCATGCATTTCAATAAAAAATATCATGTATCCATGCAAGGGTTGAGCAGAGAGATATCTGAAAAGGAAATCACCAGTTGGAGGTTGCATTAATTGCATATTTTAAGCACCTCCGACTGTGCCTGCAAGAGGATAGTCAAGTGCATGAATTATAATGCCAATAAAAATGGCATGAATGTAAGAAGGGAGGATATAATGAAGAGTTTCTTGTTGTTTGTAAGCTATTTCATAACATGGAGTAAACTTTTTTTTCTTTAAACTGTTATTATTGCAATAGTTTATTGTTCCTGTCACGAAATTCCCTGATTTTGAGCATTTTACAGTGTACATGGATTGCATGTGTACTTAAATGGATATGGGATGTTAGTGTAATGATTTTACAAGTTTTTTAAATCCATTGTGATCATAAGCCGTGAAGTATGGACAAAGATCTAGTTGTTTTTATCAAAACTGTCTTCAAAAATTCTCATATAGAGTACCAAGCAAAGGTTTGTGTTTTTCTTCAAGATAAACCAGTGGAATTTTTTGGTTATGGATTCATTTGAAAGTAGACGCATAAGGCTTTCAAATACAATTAGTCTCGTGAAGAATGGTTTTGTATTAAGGAAGATATGCTAGGCACTAGTTGACTATTGAGAAGTATTTTTCTGGGTTTTCTTGACAAGAAAAATGGGTCTCGGGACGGTTAGTATAAGTTTTTATTGAACTGTTAGATTTCCTTCTTCTTTGGATATGTTTTAGAAACTTCAATTTCCTACAACCTCACTGGAGAGATCTTTCTAATGTTGTATGGTATTAAAGTTATGCGGTACAAAATACGGGTCTAGAAAACTGTCACCAATGACATTCAGTTTCAAGAAGAGTTCCTTGTCTTATTTGCTAAGTGATTGATCAAATAAACATTGATATCATGCTATAGTGAAAGGAGACATATGTAATAATGGTCTATTCTGGAACAATGATAGTTTTGAACTAATTTGATGACATAAGATTGAGTCACTTAGTGATTACCAGATCATTAATTTTGTGATTAGATTTAAGTACTAAGGTTGTTTGATAGATATTAAGTTATGATTGGAAGCCATGATCAGTTTGGTGTTATTGTCATGATTAATGGAAATTTTCTAAAAGGTAGATATCAGTATTAAGATGATCAGAACTAATGTTTTTGAATTATGGACAAAATAATAAGA
Organism: Chamaecyparis obtusa; assembly: GCA_027943335.1. Lineage (NCBI taxonomy): Eukaryota > Viridiplantae > Streptophyta > Pinopsida > Cupressales > Cupressaceae > Chamaecyparis > Chamaecyparis obtusa. The sequence continues at coordinate 373,462 of BSBK01003188.1, forward strand.
AGCTGCTTGGTTAATAGGGATTATGGACTAATAGTTTGTGATCAGAAAAATAGAGCTTTTGAAATGTTGAAGACAAATGGACTCATGCGAAAGTATGGTGATTTGTTGACTTTGTTCATAGAAGAAATGGTAAAGCATAATGAGAATAGAGACCTAATTGGTGTATGAATTATGATTTGGGGCCAAAGGTAAATAATGCCTTAATAAAGATAATGTTTTGTTGATTGGATGTTTGTCCTAATGATGGATTGATGACTATGAAGGTGATTTGATAAAGATGATTGATTACTTGATGTGGGAATATGTTGATAGTTATGTGTTTATGCCTCTAACTTGTTGAAGACATGGTGTTGATGATTGAACTCCATGCATGATTTGGAGTTCTTGAAGGGTTTTGCAAGATGCTCCGCATCACCATGACTCTTGTTTCATACATTGTGGCCTTCCTTGCTGACTATTATCACTTCCCTTATGTACCGACCTTACTCCTTTATCTATGTTTTACAACTCTTCTAGTGAAGATGTATTTTGTACATATGTATATATGTATTTTGTGCCATTTGAGATTATTTACAACTCTTCTAGTGAAGATGTATATATGTATTTTGTACCATTTGAGATTATTTACCAATGTAGAAGGATCATAATATCTGGTGTATTTTCAAGTTGATGCTTACTACACCTATTTATGTTTCTTTGCCAAGAATTATTTTGATACTGTAGATGAATTATGTAGTAGACATATTTTCTCAGAAGCGGTGTAAGAATAACATTGGAAACATGACTTCAACTAGTATGCACAATCTTCAATGGGAGTTACAACACCATGGACAAAACACAACCAACTATCATATACTATCTTATTGATTGAACAGTTATCACACATAATCATAATCACATTGCCCTTGAAATTTTTGAGCTTAGAGACAACCTAGAAACCATCAAAAAATTACATGTTCTTACAAGATTGGTACCCTCTTGTCTGCAACTACAATGCATCATTTCATTTTTTATCAACAATAAATCAGAATTGTCTAGTCATACTTTTAGCCAAATTCATCTTTGCTTCACAATGTGGATGAGTACTTTCAAGGTAAAATCCATACCCAATCAAGGGTGATAAAATCCTTCAACCTAACAAATCCTTGGCTCTCATGAAGATAACCAAGATCGAAAATAATGGTATTTAATAAGAAAGTGTTTCTTGACTATGACTATCTATGTCATAGGACAATTAGATAGTGGTCTACAAATAGGAACTTAAAACCACTTAAAAGCCACATCCTTACAAATAGAACGTGCATTGAGATCTTCCATATCCCAATTCAACTATTTAAAGCACTTGGATACGTCAACCATAACTAATAGTGGTCAAAACATTTTAATTTTCTGTTGTAGACTGTAAAACTCTCCCTACAATTGTCCTCAAAGCTCTATTAAGATCTGATGAAAAGGGCTTTGAATCAGTCCTCATGACAATCAATAATATTGAATCTTTCTTCACTGTGCTTGAAACATCATTTGATCACCTCCCAGTATGAAGCTATTAACTATTTTCATGCATGGAATGCCATTGACAGTACTAATTTTAGCTCTTAATCACAAAATATATAGTCACTTCCTTTTACACATTATGGCTTCTTAATGATGACTATTTGTTGAGCCATGCCTTATTAATGCATTATATTCATAAGGATTGTCTTAGTAGACTACTCTTTCACCCTAAATTTATGGTTCTCCTTGCAACATAAAGTCTATAATCCCCTTTTATAATGTTTTTGATAGCCACTAATCACATAAAAGTGATCTATGCTCATTGACATCATAGTGGTAAGCATGTTTCCTCATTTCTTTTCATTGTCTTATCAACACAAATGTATTTACCTTGCTCTATGATAACTTTAATCTTTCATTGAGTAATCACCACTTTTCCGTAGATGACCATGGTTTGCACTGTCTCTAAACAAAGGACAATATCTCTACCTTTCATGATTACTAACTTGATAATGTAACCTTACTATGCTTCTCATTGTCACTGCTCCATTTTCTGCCCACTTCAATATTTCATCTGATATGTGACTAATAGAAGGCCCTCTCTTTGATGAACATTGTCCTCTTACTTGATTTGTAATAGTGTTTCTTTAATACTATGGTGCATATGTTTATTTCTCATCGATTATCCTATTAGAGATAATTGTTATTGGCATGTAATATTGGCACTATCATAACCCATAATGGTGACTCTCACTTATGATTTTGATAGAATTCATTGAGGTTGGATATTGAAGATCCCAAATAACTAGAGTTACCTGTGGAGTAATTTGTAGATGGTGATTGGTACATAGAGGATTTAATGTACGATTTAGCATATTTATTATAGTACGCTTGTTCATTTTTAGAAGTTGTGGCTTGTACTGTAGAATTAGATGAATGAATATCATGTTGCATTCTTCTGTATGAGGCCTGCCTAATTTCTTCCCATTTTTCTATAATCTCCCTTTCCAGCTGCTTAAGAGGATATGCATTCATAGACCACTAGGCAAGAAATGGATAATGGAGCGATTATGGAAATGCCTTCACGAAAATAGAGTATGTGATGTGATTTCTCTTCCCTTCTATTTTCTCTTGCTTTTACTCTTGTCATTCATTATTTCATGTGCCTTTGCAATGAGAGAAAGAGGTGGCTAGTATGGCAGAACTATTCATACCATTTCATAGATGATAAACATTTGTTACACTCACAACTCATAATAAGCTTATTTATATGTATGCTAAATGCAAAATTTTGGTCAAGTAATGCTCGTGAAGTGTGACCAAATGGAAGAGCAACACAACATCTCATGGAATACAATTATTGCAGCATTTATATGACATGGGTATCTTGATGAGTCAACAACACACTTTTACCTAATGCAATTTACAAATATCCAATATGACCAATTCACATTTGCCAATTTGTATCCATCCTATTCCGGCATGGGAGCTCTACTATAGGATATAGAAATCCATCAAACTATAAGGGATAGAGGAATTTCATCAAATATTTTAAGTTGTAACAATCATGGTAGATATACTAGCAAAATGTGGAAGCATACTTAAGTCACATTAACGGTTTGACCAAATGCCTTAGAGAAATGTCATCTCATTGAATGTAGTGATTGTAGGATATGCACAAATAGGATTTTTTGAAAAGGCTTTAGAAGCTTTCAAAATATCACAATTGGCAGGTGTAAAGAATGACTTCACAACCTTTACAGGCATCCTCAACAACAAAAATTATTAGACCCTTTTATTCTATGTTACATGGGATTTTGTAATGTCACAAATTTGGATTTTCTGGAAATGTGTGGTTTTTCTGCAAACCAAAAAAATCAACGAGACAAAAACTTAGTACCTGGAAACTTCATTTCAAACCCTCAATGGTTGTTATATAACTTACATGCAACCCTAAGAAGAGTTGATTTGTAAACCTCAAGTTGCCAAAATAAATACACAACAGTAGACAATCTCTGAAACTTTACTAAGTTGCCAATTCTGGTAAGGTAATTTTTTCCCCTCAAGCACCAGTATGTGTTCTATATATATAGTTTTTCAATATATTATTAGATTTAAAAATATATAAACATAGTATATTTTTTAATATTTAATAAATATCTTAGGTGCCAAACTTTCATGGTGTATCTATGTTGATGGTCACAAATAGTGGAGTAAAATTTTGCAAGCTAAATACTCAGGCAATGATAAGGATTGGTTGTTCAAGGATGAAACCCTTAAGGGGTCAAGTGTTTGGAACTATCTCAGATTGTGCGAAGGTCTTATTTCTCTTGATATCAGATGGAGGTAGGGCAATGGACAAAAGATTAGATTTTGACAACATTTTTGTCTTGATTATAATTTGTTCAAAGATCGGCAATGCTTGTGCCCTCTTGTCAGTGATTTTGAGGTTGTGATGGGGAAGAAAGTCAGTGACTACATTGAGGTTAATAACAATCTTTGGTGATGGAAGTTCCTTGCTGCTCCGGTTGAGGAGCTCAAAGAAGTCTACTGGGTATATTCACTCAGTAGGGTTGTTATATCCACATTAAGCTTACAAGCTTCACAGTAAGAATCCCCCTTCTAATCGATTTTATCTTTATTACAACCAATTAAATAAATAAGGCACTAACACTTCAGAAAAAAAGAAAATTATTAATTTTTCTTAATCATTTATCATTTTTTTATATAACGAAAATAGCTCTAGCCGTGTGAGGGATTTTGTAACTCATTTTTTCTAATGGAAACTATGCTAAAACCTATTTCCTATGTTTTTCCTCCTAGAAGATGCTATCCCTATGATACTTTTATCATTTGAAGTAATTTACTATAGTTATAAAAAAAAATTAGAATATATCTGCTTCTTAAAACAACACAACCTTGACTATTGTAAGACAATTTGGGGTTTCTCTCCTATCATATTAGTAGTAAAAATGTTCACAATTTTTCCCACTCAATACTTTAAAAATTTGTTTATTAGTGACACTGAGCTTCTTGAGCTCCTTATTCAGCCAAGGGTCCTATTCTCCATTCAAGACAGCTATATACATAGGAAACTATCTGATCTATTTGTCTAGCCTTAAAGCCTTGGAAAATTGAAGTTTGAATGCTATGAACTGACACTTATATAATTTTCTAAGTAGTGAGCAATCAGATCATCATAACGTCCAACTTCATAATTGAAATATCAGAAGTTGAACCACATATCCATACATTACTTTGGAGCCCATAGATTTAACAGAGATGTAAATAAGAAAACATTTATAGAACACTATGACTTGCACTTCAAAACTGCTACTAGCTTAACGACCTGTGGAACAACCAATGTGTATATGCTTCTATAAAATAAAAGAGGTTTTAAACTTCACCGATGTATGTAAGCATGAAAATAAAGAAAGCATAAATGAGAATGCTTAAACAATCTTTAACCTCTCAACTGAACCTTATAATATTCCCCAACAAATTACAATTTCATGAAATCAATTCTGGTGGTACTGATTCAGCCTTTCCAACAATCAGTCATATAAGATGGCTAGTTTTAGAAGGCCCCAAGTTTAACCATGGATAAAATTATACAGTTCATCAAACCAGAATTATTACCAAGTATCATTATATCCCTGGAGGACAAATAAAATGCACTAGTCATTATGTTCCTATAACCAATTCAGCATAAGTGCAGTAAAGAGTATTAAACACATCACCAGATTTCCTATGACTCATATACAATAATAGAATTTGAAATTGAAAACAAAGCTTTCATTTCCACAAGGAATTCTTGCAATGAAAGAATTCTCAGTTGCAACTAACATCCCTTCCACAGGGTAATAGTATTTTCTCCCTATAGATTGGCATGTTCCAAATCTGCTACTTGTTTCATCATTTCTAATTTCAATTCTAACTATACTTGGCTGTCTTCTTTTCATTTTCTTCGTAATTAACTACATCACATCATAAAATATCTACAATCTTATTGTACTGGCAAGCCTCATAATATGAAGTGTGAATGTGATGACGTAACATGTTGATATCCTTGCTTTCAGAAGAGGTGGAGCCAAGAAGGGAATATTATGTATTTTTTTAATACAGTTGTAGTTAGGAATACTAATTAAAAATTACTTTCAGAATGTTGCAGACCTTTCCTCAAATCCTATGTCAATTTCCTAGTCCCCACAAAAGCAAATAATTTCTTTAAAGCCTCTTGCTGCTCAATATTTTTCTTCTACGATAGATTTTGAATATCACAGCTGAGTTCAAACATGCTCCACCAATTGTCACAAAGGGTCATCTTTTGTATTTTAAGAAACTTGGGGGATAATCTTCCTCACACTAATATTCTATATGTCTTCATCTTCTTGACAAATCACAATATTTCTACATTTCTTCCCACTCAAAAGTTTGCTTTAGTATATGTGTCAACTCAGGGTGCTCAAACATATGATAACCAAGATGGTACTAAGCTAAGAATTCTTTATTTCAATTGTACAATTGTATCACTTTTTGCAGGTGCTTCATGGTTTGATTTGACAAAGCACAATGATATCATCATGGCAAATGGCTGCTGCATCTCACACAATTTCTGTCCTTGTTTGTTTATTTATAGAAAACTTCTCTCCTAAGGTGTCCAATCCTCCTAGCTTGTGCTTTGTATAAACATTTTCCTGCCTATGTTCCCTAATTCATAGGAATTATAGAAAGCTATTGGCCTTTGATTTATCTCCACAGCTAAGTGTAATTGCGAGCATCACAGCCTCTCACTTGTTAGCAGATACGTTAATGGGAATTGAGTGTATGGATAGGATGTGAGTTACACCTGACCGGCTGAGTATTGATTTTGTGAACCACAAACTCTACTCAGTTATATTGAATTTGCCTTAAAATTCCTTAGATGTATCTTAAAAATATAACTTTGCTCAGTTATAATGTCCTCTTATAATAGAAGTTGTTGCAATATTTAAATTACTTATTTTAAATTACTTTCTATGCCACAGACATCTCTATATGGTGGTAATCTCCTTGGCATAGAAAGTAATTTCTTGCTATAGTAACTCAAAGATATGGACATCTCTATATGGTGGTGATCTCCTCTCAAAATCTCGCTAAGATTTTATGAGAGCAAAAGTTTCTCTAACGAGGGAGTTGTTTTTCATAGATCATGATATATGAAATTTTGATAAAAATAAAGATCTGCAATCTTGTGAACGATAATTTGAATTGAAGAAACAAGAATACAACTAGGAAAAATGAAGTTAGAAGGTAGACAAAAGTGGTTTGTGTACTTTAACAAAATTGCTTCTCTGCATAGGTGGTGAAATTGTAACCATTGCATCAAATTTGTCATAAACTGCAGTGAATGCACAAATGCTTCCTAGTGAGAGTGGTGAAAATGCAAATGCCTCTCTATTGGAAGTAGTAAATTTGTCATGGTTGAAGCAAGCCATGGGAATTGATATGACTAGGAAACTTGTTGACTTCCAGATTTGATTAGGTTTCTCCTTGGGATTGGGAAAACATTTTAACTTCACTGAAAAGTGATAAATAGGAGTTGTAAGTCTTTACATTTGTAAGGATTAAAAAATAGCTAAGTTGTCAAATTGAAACTGGGCATTGGTATGTGAATATGATACATTGGTGTGGTAGATTGTTTTTTGCAGGGTCTGGTTATGTTCTGGGTAATGTCCATACGAAAAGATATAAAACCATAAATATATATTTGTAGGCTTGTAGATGAAAAATAGAATTAAGTTTATAATACCATATATCATGCATATGCTAAACAAAACCACCATAAACGAAATAACATTACAAATTTATAAGTTGAAATACTATATGGTATATGCTAATTTGATATCAATTTGTCACACTTGAATGTCATGATAAATCATCTTCGCTCAATATTAAACTCATACAAATAGTAATTAGCATCATATGGGTCATCATTAAGATCAACATCATCACCTGCATTAACAATAGGTTGATAAGTAGAACTGCATGGAATCCCATTGCCACTTGCAACAATAGTATGAGTGAAGATTATGCAACAATAGAACTATCCAAGTCTGGTTGCTCCAGGTCTATATCCTACAACTTTGTTGCCCCTTGTACTCATTATCTTTTTGAATAAGAAGGTGCAAGTTGGAATGCACAGAAACTAGCTCCTATGCTTTACGTGATGCCCACTTGCTCGGGTTGTTCCTCAGTCTTTGGTTCTATCACATCTTCCCCCCACCCTTTTTGAGGTTATGTCTGCAATCCAAATTTTCTCTCTCCTCTTCCTGATGATGGATCAGTAAGTGTGATCTAAAATGTTGATTAAAAACATACAAAATTGATTCCAAACACAATTTGTTCAATACTACGTCGGCATGGATTTTGGAAAACTCTCGGCAACTATCAATGAAACTATTCAGGTGACTGTTGATTTGATAGCGAGCTTTGTCTTTTTCAGTTAACAATGATTCAGATGGTCATCCCAGCATCTTGATTTAACAAGAAGCATGGCTCTACATGAAGTGCTTATCAAGAAATAAGAAGTTATGGAGTGATTTTGTTTGATATTTTTATTGTTGTGATTTGAACAACAGCATGACTCTGTAGGACAATCTTAGAGTGTAGGGGAAAAGGAATTTAGATTTCCTTTTAGTGGCAATTGTGGTAGATTAGATAGTGAAAGGTGAATGGTATGGCTACTGGAGATAGAACACACAGGAGGGAATAGAGAAGAAATGAGGATAAACTATACAGGTGAATTGTGAATGTATTCATGGAAGTAATAATGACAGAAATAAATATTACAATCAGAAAATAAATGGTCCATGGAGGAATGTGAAATATTGTGTAGTTTAAAAAATAATTATTGACAAGCTAGTTGGCTTAGGATATGCATTGGGCAAGTTTGTGGGATACCCTTAGATACCATATGTAGTGATCCTGAGTGGTTTACTATGAGAGTTATGCTTGGAATGCTCTAGAAAGATGGGACTCACCCTAGAGAATAGATGCAAGTCGATAATTCCAAACATTTTTTTATAAATGGTCAGATCTCAATACACTATTGACCTGATTGGGCATGAATGTGCAATGCCCCTTAGTTTGTCTTTTCATAAATCTTATTAATTTATTAGATATGTTTATCATGTTACTAGTTGTACATTTGAGTCCCATTTATCTACTTTGGTCATTTGTGGATAATGATACAAGTGAGTGTCCAGATCACAAGATGTGACAAGATTCAAGGAATAATATTTTGCATTTAGTGATTTACGTCATAGAAAATGGAGAAACATATTATACGATGATGTTAAGGACAAGCATTTAATTTTTGTTCTTGAAATTATGAAGAATCCTAATAAGTGATGGTCAAGTTTTCAATCTCAAAAAGTTTCCTTTGTTTGGAAATAATACATACAATTTATGGTACAATAATTGTGGCAGAAGGTTTTAAACATACCATGTCTTCTTGAAAACTTCAATGGGAACATCTTTTAGTTTTTCTCTAGTGTGAGACTTGAATTTTTTTAATACAGGTATTTTCTCATGCTTCTTAAAATTGTAGGTTTTATTAACAAATCCACTATATATATATATATATTTGGTTGGTAAACACTTTTTGACTAGAGTTATGAACTAGTGGGGTCACATTGGGGAACACCATCCCTGTGGTACTATTAGCTATTGTCGAGGCCTTAACGCCCCCTAGATTTGTCTCTAGCAGATACATTACTCCTTACACCTTATCCCTCCATGACTCTTATCTCTCCATTGCTCAACATGCCCCAACACTTAATTATCTCTCCACTCAGTGGTATCGCCTCCTTATATCTCTTTATATCTAAAGTTGCTGTGGAGCTTCAAAATCTAAGAAAAGTGTACACAACTAGGAAATGGTGGGAATTCTAGTCATTTGACAATATGATAGGTTATCGAACTAAGAGAGTCCAAAAGGAACTTGAAGCTATAAAAGGTGTTAGCTTGAAATTCTACAAGGGTTAATGTTTTTCCATTGTAGTAAGTGCTTTTTGGTTTACTTGGATTTTTTATTATTTTTACTTTTCAAACGTCTACAACAATCTTGGTTTTGAGGGAAAATTGATAGAAAATATGTAGAAAATTCGCATGTTTGAATTTCTCTTTGTAGGTAGGGGTAATATAGGTTTATTTTTTTCAGAACCTACAAAATCTAATAGTCTTTTGGTGTATTTCTTATCAAGGAGACGCTCGGCATGGTAGATATTTTTTATAAATTTGTTTGATTTTCAAATAAACCAGTTAACATTGTATTTTTAAAAAGTAACATTGAACTAATCGATTTAGTTACTTTTATTGTTTTTTTGTGACCTATGTATTTGGTCATAATTGGAAAACTAAAGTGTTCAAACAATGATTAGTGATTCCAATGCATTACTAACTTGTGGCATCCTTAAGTAGTTTTAAGGTCAATGTTTAATATTTTGTGTTTTCTAGCTATGATAAAAAAGATGCTACGTTATTAGTTATTAATGTATCTTAAGGATTAGTATATACCACAAATAGGAGATCTTGGAAAATGGCTATCAATTTTTATAAGTTGAATTTAGTGTCTATTAAATTTGCTTAATAATACTAATTTTATGATTGATGTATTGGACATAAGTGCAATAGATTGGTAGGTTATCAAGAGTGTGGACTTCTAAAGTAGTAAAGCTTTTGATGAGTTAATTAGGAGTGAAAATGTAGAAGGTATGATCATTAGTACACACTTTACTCTATTTAATGTGGTTGGTTTCCCCTAAAGATATATGTTTGTCATTATAATAAGGGGAACAAGCCACATGTAATGTATTTTTCAATGGCATCATTCACTTCATTCTTATATTGAACATTGAATAACTTCACCATTGAGTTTAAAGTATCACTAGTCATCCTCCCCTTAAGCTTTGCTACCTTTGAACTATAGATGGAAAAAGTTGAAATCATGTTTAGTGGAATATACTAGTATACATAGTATGATTATTCTTTAAGGGGTACTAGCTCAATGGAAGAGCATCTACTTTACAAGTAGGAGGATGATGGTTTGATTTCATTGTGCCCTAATATGACTAAATATATGACTAAATAAATAACCAAATAAATAACCAAATAAACTACCAAATGATAAAATAAATGACCAAATAAACTACCAAATGATCAAATAGATGACCAAATGACCAAATAAATGACCAAATAAACTACCAAATGACCAAATAAATGACTAAAATAGTTTAGTCATAAATTTGGTCATGAGATAAATGACCGGCAATAAACTACCACTGGCCACATGACCAAATTTGGTCATTTATCTACAATTTTTGGTAGTTTATTTGGTCATATATTTTTGTTTTTGTACTAGTGGTTCATTCATATATTTAATCAGTTGTAGTTCATCAATCTCTCCCTTTGGCATTGATGGCAACACAAACAATATGAAAATATACCATACACATACCAAACATGTATTCTACAACTATGTAAGTAAATATTGTAGCTCGGTAAGCTCAAATTTGATAAGTTTAATTACTACAAAACATAACAGCATTACAAGTGCAAACTCTCCCTGTGGATTTGATCTTTTTAGTTCTCAAATTCCCTTGTTCTCAGCAATAAATATGCAAGTCTCTCTCTTTTTGCAATCTCTCTCTATTTGTGTTCTCAATAACTGATTTTCCATATTCATTTTCTGATGAAGGGTGCTCCCCTTGATACCACAAGCACATAACAGAAATAGAGAAACAATAACAATAATATGCAAGAACAAAAAATTGGCTTCTTATTATCTCCACGAATGTGGAATTACAAACTTTCAGAATTACAATATGCAAAGCCACATGGGCATTCCCTTACAATATTTTGTAGGACAAAGCCTCAAATCAATACTCAGATCTACTACCCAGAACTGCCCTAGACAACACTACGGGCCTTCTTTATATAGGCAATTTCCACCGCCCAAGAAGGTTCTAGAAATTTAGCCCTTAGGGCCGACCAAACTTAGAATTATTTTATTTTACAATTTATTACATCAAAGTCGGCTCAAAATGAATTTTGAAACCCAAACAGAAATTCTGAAGAAAAATTATTTTCCCCATTTCAGGTGACCCAACTTCCGAAGACCATAAGTCATCGCCCATTGACCCGATTGGCTATTATAACCCCATTCTAGAAATGCCATGAAGCGCTCTATAGGCTTGACCTGTGCAAAGCACCCGTCACCCAAATTTTCAACCTCATCTGGGGCCTCTAAAGCCTTCAAAACTGAGTTCAAAATTTCTATACCCTACTGCCAATACTGAAAATCTTCAATATCTTCAAAACTACACCTGATCTAGCCATGAAACTTTGCTGGCAGGCTGATATGACTGAGATGATCCTCCATATGTAAAATCAGACATTCTGAAATCGTAAGACCAACTTACTAAAAATAGCAAGTTTCCATAAATAGCAACTCTGCACAAAATAGCCCTTATTGAATACAAAAATAGAAATATTTTTGGGTGATGCAAGATTGCTCTTACACCCAGGATGCTCTTGCATCATTTTCTCTCCCTTTGACAACAATGCCAAAGAAAATATACAAACAGCTCTTTAGTAGCCAATTAATTCTCTGTTGGGGTAAGTGCACAAAGATGGGGGACCAAAAACGGGGTATAAGATGCCACTTTTTTCTTGAAATCAACAAACTCTGAACTTCAACAATAAATTGAAGATAGTTAGACTCAAAATTTTAAGATGCGACAAGAACAAGAGTTGTAATACTCTGAATCTAGTTCCTAAACAACAAATTTATTTTGAAAATGGTGCAGATTAAGGCCCTCAAAAAGGGGGAGCACAAAAAGTGGTCCTCTTTTTATGAAAAAACATAGCATAGCATTTGGTGTGCTCCCCCTAAAATGTTAACTTTGTTTTTGAATTTTTTTAATTGCTCTAGTGAGATGTTAGCTAACACCACATAGTTTATCCTAGATTTGTTTTCTAATTCTTTTATGAATGTATAATTTTTGATGAATTTACAAAGTGCATACATCCTGAAAATATGAAATTTTTGTGTGCTCCCTTAGAAATCATTTAAAACTAATCAAAAATCAAATTTTCTTTTTATTTAAAGTGTGTAGAATGGAGACTAGTTTCTAAAAATGTAACTTGTTGCAAAATTCAATGAACGAGCCAAAATCTATGCCCAAAATATTACACGTTGGCTTTTTACAAAAAAATAAACATATAGACAAAAGAAATTAGAGATGAAAAACTTAACATAATCAGAATTCAAAATAAATTATATGCGTAGATAGCTAACAGAGAGATCTACAATATCACGTCGTTTGATTTTTACGTTATTGAACCATGAGTAAACTTGACAAAGATCACACAAAAAAAAGTTGTCATTTTTTTGTATGTTTGCTGGAAAACATGTCTCAGGCCTATTTGAATCCTCCAAGCCTTTGGGTTGGATCTCCAAGGAAAACACCAGCCTTAGGATTGGTAAATTCCAATGCCTTACCAAGCGCGTGTGCGCTATAGGCCATGCGCACTATGAAAATTTATGACTTTCATAAGGCGTATGCGCTATAGGGCGTGCGCCCTATTTAAGTCACAGATTTCTATTGTGAGGAGAAATAGTCAAAGTGAGAGGAAGAGATCTCTCTCTCTCTCTCTCTCTCTCTCTCTCTCATCCTCTCTCTCTCCCCTCCCTCCCTCCCTCCCTCCCTTATCACTCTCTCTCTGACCTTCCCCTTCTCTCTCTCTCCTACTCTGTCCATTCTCTCTCTCTCTCTCTCTCTCTCTCTCTCTCTCTCTCTCCCTCTCTCCCTTTTTCTTGTTTTGCATAGGGTGCACACGCTATAGCGTTCTCGTGCTATGCAAGACTATGCATAACACTTTTTAGTTTTGCATAGGGTGCACACGCTATACCACGCTCATGCTATGGAAGACTAAAATAAACAATCTTCTTTACCAAGGATCTCATGAAAGAGGCCCACTTTTTCTGTATGTTGTCTGAGTTCTGCGTGTTATCCGACAAATATTCGCTTTTCATGGTCTTGATAGTGACAAAGAAACATACTCTATCAATTTGCACCATCTTTTTATTTAAAAACCAACATCCAATTGTGAAAGTCAATCATTATCACCGAAATTTATCGATTGAGGTAATTTTTTTTTTTTTTTTACATGTCAAATGTGAATAAAGAGTGTTTTAGTTTATAATTGGTATGATATAGACTTGTTCAATACATAATTTGATATAATTGTATTAAATTTATATTATATTTTGTCATATTTTAAGAGGTTTATAGTATAATTCAACTTATTGTTTTACATTTATATTATATTTTTAAAATTCTAATCAATTCATATCTAGAAATCATCATCATGCCAAGGAAATGAGCAAAGACTTTAACACTAGAAGAGCATGAAAGAGACAAAGAGAATAAAAGGGAAAGAATGAGACAACTTTGTGAACAAAAAAAAATGGATACCATAGAAGAAGATTTTTCTTTGGATGAGGAACATGAAACATCAATACAAAGTAAGAGAAATAAAATTGGAAACAAAAAGACAATGAATGAGAAACTTGTGTGCAACAAAATAATTGAATTATGAAGATGCGAGCACATCATCTATGAGTTCCCAAGTTGAAGAGACATCATCATCCAATGTTGGAGGCACACCATTGTCTACTTCTGAAAGTGTGGGCACACCCTTGTATCATGTTGAAGGCACACCATTGTCTAAATCCCAAGGTGTACGTACCCCCTTATATCATGCTGAAGGTGCACCATTATCTACATCCCAAGTTGTAGGCACAACATCGTCTCATGTTGAAGGCACTCAAGATGGTACACAATTCACACATAATATTTTTGATGCTCCTAGAATTATTTATAGAAAGCCAAAATATTTGATTGATATTGATACTAACATTTTGCAAGCAATGTCTGACAAGATTCCCAAGCGTACTTGTCAAATAAATGCTAATCGTATTTGGAGATTATTTTTTGAAAATTTAAACATGATAGGAAGATGTCAACTATTTGTTGAAATGATGAGAAATCTGAAATTTAGCCCCATCATGAATATTCTTGGGCTAAGAACAGTGGATGAGTCAAGTGAAAAATCTATTGTAAAGAATCTAATGACTGCATATGGGTGGTCTCACAATAGTGAGTCCCACTTTTTGGCCAACTTTGACACAGAGTTCAACATTCTAAAAAAAAACTTCACTTTCAAACATTAGTTGCCACAAAACTATTAGAAATTTGAAGATGATGTAAACTAAAGTCTTTTAAAAATTTCTTTCTAGTTTCTAAATATATTTTTTTTTTTTAAAATATTTAAATTCATTTTTCCTTCTCCTTCTAAAAGTGGTTTGCATGAAAAAACTATGTTTTTAAAGAGTTATTGTCACTTGGATCAGCATAACTTTTTTTTTAAATATGATAACGATGTAATTATTTTGAGATTATATTTTTAACTTCAATATCTAAAGGATGCAATTGGTTTTATTTATTTTAGATCAATATTTCATAATTTATTAAGTTTTAAAGTGACAGTAACTATAATTTAGACATAAGGTCACTTGGATTGCTCTAACTTGATCTGTGTATATCGAAATTCATTTTTTCTTTTTTTCATAGAAGGGTAACACCAATAAATTTTTCCTACATATTTTTTATAAAAAAAAATGTATCATTTACTATTTTTCCCAAAGTCTTGAAGAGACAGGTTGTTTGATGACCAAACAACTTATGTTGAGTTAAAGTAATATTTAAAAGTGATAATGAACTCAATATGTATTAAAATTATATTCATTAGAAAGCTTGTTCTAAATAACATCATTTGACATCATCTATTTGAAAAAATCATCTTGTTTAGTCCTTGTTTCATGCCCTGGAAGACCATTTTTCTAAAGTTTTGTTGTTTTTTGAGGGCAAAATTTTAGTTTTGGGGTCTTCGTGTGAAGACCCCCTTCGCACAAAGACACTTGAGGGGCTTCATGGGAAGACCCTTCGTACGAAGCCTCTCAAGTGAAAATCCCAGAAAAAGGACATCTGCCAAAATTTTTTCTTGGGTACTTCGCACGAAGTATATACTTCGAGCGAAGTTGGCTAGTAGAATTATTTTGTAAATAAAATTTGGAATGGTATAAAAGTAAAACATTTTTTTTCTATTTTATATCGAATTGCAATTAGTAAATTCACATTTTCTATTATTGAAGACAATTTTTGAAGGAGGATTGATATTTCTATTTTTTCAAAGGCATAATTTTGGAGAGGAAAAATATTAGATTAAAGTATTTTTTGAAGAAGAAAAATTTTGTTGACAATCTTGTGGAAGACATTTTTTCAAGAGCTCAAAGAAATGAGGAACAAGAAGGGAAAACAAAGTAAATCTTCTAGAAAAAGGTCACCTAGTACTGAACAAAGAAATTGTGAAGCTGCATTGACAGATTATCATAAAACTAAAGAAGCTGAAAGACAAGCCGAAGTAGGAGGGTCAAGTCAAATCGAAGAATTACACATTGAAGAAGGGTCGGGATTACTCCCTATGGAAGCTCAAACAATTGATGTTGGAGAAGGTTCAACATCACGTGCTCCTACTCGTATGGATGAACTTTTAAATTTAGGTCAAACTGTAAAGAAAAATATTAATTATAGAAACTTAGATCATTTACTCACAATGGATGTGGAAAATTTGAGATCACTTGCTAATGTTCAACCCTTAAGTTTTGCTAAGAAGAGATCAATGAATATGATAGAAAAAGAAATATTGGGTAAATTTGATCATTTTGAAACACTTGAACAAGCTCAATTTTACTTATACTTATAAACAAAAACTTGGAAAGGGCATTAAAATTATTGGGTATAGACACATCATCAAAGAAGAGAAAATTTGTTGACATGCAAATTGATATGATTGAAAATCTTAAGGTTTGAACCAGTTAGGGAAGCGATCTCAAACTATAGATAATTCCATTACAAGAAAAGTTATGTTGACATCCATTATAGGTAACACTATGGGACGAAAAAGATAGATATCTTCAGTTTCATCTCAGTTTGGTTTTAATAGGAAAAAAATATCACGATATGTTAATAGGAGAATACTTTTGGATGATAGCACCTTGGAAGGCAATTGGGCAATCATGTGTAGAGCTCCTCATTCTGATAGGATTGATGAAGGAAAAAAAAAATTGGTCACATCATTTTGGAATGATAATACACGTCCATCAAACACTAGAGATGTTATCAAACATAGAATTTTAGCTAAACAATATGAATATCATACAATACATTGTTTGGACACAACACAACATGAAATGTATGTGTCATTTTGTAGTTCAAATCCTAATATAAAGATTGGGAAAATATTGTTTGAAAGATTGAAACCATATTATATCAGGACAAACAAAGTGTTTGAAACTTGTTGTCGTTATCATATTGAATTTGATCTCCACTATCAGGGTTTTTGAAAGTTTGTAGAAGACACTTATGGTTTTGAAAAGGCTCCTCCTACTAGAAGAGGTGAGTTCATCTCATCCATTTTATGTGACAAAAGAGATGATGTAGCTGAACAAATAAATTGCATAAAAGTAATATGTCAAAAATGTGCCGATTTGTCTCTTTTTCCTTTGAAAAATGAAAATATTGATGTAACAAAGATGGTAAATTTCAAGAGTTATAAATATGTAAAGAATGAAACAAAATTTGGGAAAGAATCCAAAAGGTTAGAATATGTTGAAGAGGAGATAAATGTTGGAGTATTAATGGAAAAATTTAAAAAATTGATTCAACCCTATATTCATCATGCTTTTTTTGCAAAGTGGCAAGCACAACAATTTCAAACACTGAGAGACAATTTCCCACTTGGAACTATTGTATCAATTGTTGATTTTGCAGAAAATTATTCTTTTGTTCATCAAAAAAAATTTTATTCAGAATACTATTTTTCAGAGCAAATTACTATTATGGTACATGTGTGTTATCGACATGCACAATTAGATTTGGATGGTATTTAGAGCACATTTGAAGCATGGGTCATCAAGAAAGAATATCATTTTTATATAAGTGATGATAGAGAGCATGACATTCATTATGTGGAACACTGCTTCAAGATGTTTTTTGCAAATTTGAAAGAAAGAGGTATAAAAATTGATAAATGTTATGTTTGGTCAGATGGATGTGCTTCACAATTCAAATCATCGAGACCATTTTATGCACTATGTAGATATCATCGTAATGAAAACATACCAAATATCTAGAGTTTCTTTGAGAGTGGAGATGGAAAAGGTGAACATGATGGCGTCGGAGCTTGCATCAAACATGCTATACGAAAGTATCAAATGAATTATAAGGGAGTGCATATAAAAAATGCACATGATGTGGTTGAATGGTGCAAGACACATTTCACACCAAATGAGAATGATATGTCATTCGGATTGACTCAGGCAGTTCCATATAGAAAATTTTGGGAGATAAAAGGTATGCACATATTTTTAAATTATTTGAAAGTGTTTAAAATTTTTATGATATTTTTTATTCAAATTATATTTATATAGAATGTATTATATATGCATTTGTTTAGGTGTGGATAGAAAAATTATGCATGGTTGCAATAGGATAGAAAAGATGCGATCTTTGCATTCAGCTATGAGTACGAACTATCGCAATTGGATGTTGAACACTAGGGACTACTCATGCTTTTTTTGTCAATGCATTGATGACAATTATGAGGAATGTATCAATCAAGATCGTGGATATGTAGGTGCATGGAATCTAGTGCCACTAGTTGTTACTGATACATTTGATAGAGATGACGATGAAAAATTTGATGATGTTCCTTTGATTTCTACTGATTACGATCATATCTCAGGATTGGTCAAAATTGGTAAGTATATATATTTCACATTATATGGTACATTAGGTTGCATGTACATAGATAGATAGATAGATCTATAGATTGAACTAAGTATTTATTTTAAGATCTCACACATGTATATATAAATTTATTGTGCAGGAGATGTCTTTGTAGTGATTGCTGAGCGTGGAAATGTAGGAGTTGGTTATTATTTACTGCGTTGTACTACAAAGAGGATGAAGTTACTTGAACCTAAAGAAAGTGTTGGAATGTTGTTCTCCATAGGTTTGTATATGGTTTACATCAATATATTGAACTCAATTTGTAAATTTTAAATTTCAACCTTTTAACAAATTCCAAATAGAGTTTGTTTAAATTTATATATTGTTAAAATTTGTGACCTTCAGGTTCAGTTGTTTTAGAGGGAACATATTTCAAGAAAATAAAAGTAATTCAACATGGTATTCACTTTGTTGATTATGAACCAAACAATAAGGTGTTTCAATATAGTCAACTAGTAGTTGCCACATTTATTTGTCTTCATACAGTTAAATCTCAATGTGGACATCGTAAGTGGAGACTAGATAGTGAGGATCATGAGAGAATATTACATGTTCTCCATGAAAGGCCTAAACCACTTGAGTTGGTCTAAAAAGTATAATATGTATACTTATTTCTTGTGTTAGGACCTACTTGATATCTCTAGATTAAATTGCATTATACTTTGTTTATATATTTAAACATATGATGGACTATAATTTTTTGATATATGATGAACCTATTTGATGGTTCAATGGTTTTAATATATAGAATTTTATATGTATACTTTGATTATTCAATGATTTTTATAGATTGAATATTATTTAAAGATTTTATGTATGCTTTGATGAAATTAGTTATATTAATTATGACATGTGTTAGTTCTAGAATTAGTTAGAATAGTTATTATCCATTAGTTACATGTATTAACTAGTTATCTTTTATGATATTAATTCTAGATCCCCTTAAGACCTCCCCTTAAGACACTAAAAAATGATGAAATTAGTTATATTACTTATGATATGTGTTAGTTCTATAATTAGTTAGAATAGTTATTATTCACTAGTTACATGTATTAACTAGTTTTCTTTTATGATATTAATTCTAGATCCCCTTAAGACCTCCGCTTAAGACACTAAAGAATGATGAAATTAGTTATATTACTTATGACATGTGTTAGTTCTAGAACTAGTTAGAATAGTTATTATTCACTAGTTGCATGTACTAACTAGTTTTCTTTTATGATATTAATTCTAGATCACCTTAAGACCTCCCCTTAAGACACTAAAAAATGATGAAATTAGTTATATTACTTATGGCATGTGTTAGTTCTAGACTTAGTTAGAATAGTTATTATTCATTAGTTACATGTATTAACTAGTTTTCTTTTATGATATTAATTCTAGATCCCCTTAAGACCTCCCCTTAAGACACTCAAGAATGATGAAATTAGTTATATTACTTATCATATCTAAACAAATCATATCATCTAATAAAATTAAACCATCTAATCAAATCATCTAATCAAGTCTAATCAAATCAAATCATATATCATCAAATAAAATCATCTAATCAAATATATGTCTAGAATCAAATATATGTCTCTAATCAAATATAAGTACATCTTATCAAATATATATGTTTCTAACCAAATATATGTCTCAAATCATAAACTGAGTCTCAAATAAAAGATATGTTCAACATGTCCTAAACTAGGCAGTCATCTAGGCGCATGCAAACAGAGAGACCCTTTGAGCGACTACCACAAGCATCCTCTGGCTGTGAGACAACAACTAATCCATGTGAATATAAATGCATGTATCTATGATAATAATCTAAAACAATTAAAATATCATAAATGCAAGTTTAAACTTACATATTTTTAAAACGTACTTGACCACTACTAGGTGTCACATCTACTGAATCACTCCTATGAAAAGTGTCATCTGGCTGTAAAGAAGTGACTAACCCCTTCAAATTTAGTGTTTAACAATTGGTTATATACATGTGCATAGTATATATATTATGTAAAGTACTTGAAATATATAAATACATGTGTACATATGCATGCTTAAACATACATATATCTAAAACTTACTTGACCACTAGTAGGTGTCACATCATGTGGAAGATGCTCTGAGCCCACACTAGAGGTAACATACTCTGCTAATTGTGCCTACAAAATATTATACATTGAACAAACATCAATACACATGTCTACAAATAATTGTTCGCTAAAACTCCTAATAAAAAAGAAAAGAAAATTGTATATGTACCTAGGTCTCAGGAGCAGGAGGATCATCAACACGCTGCACCATCATATCATCAACTGAAACTACATCATCCACACCACCTAAGGTCCTGAACCTCTATAGTAATGAGGAGTGTAGGGGTGACACTAGCTAGGAGGAGAGTAATGTAGAACCTAAACCATCTAGATGCAATAACATATCCATAAATGACCTACCATCAATGCCAAGGTCCACCTGCCCAACCCACAGAATTGTTCATCAAAAGTGTCTAGGCCCTCAATGGTGATGCATACATCTCCAATCTGTATACTTGGCTCTGTAGCTATAGAGTGATCTATGGGTGCATGGCGCTCTACACTATGATGTGCCTGACTAGTAGATGGTGCATCCTGTGTAGGTGGAACTACAAGACCCCGTGCAAGTGCAATGAAATCTATGACTGAATGTATTGGGATCCTGTGTGTGTCAGCAATATGAGAATAGGCCTGCAGGAGATCCTCCAAAAAGTAAAGGGCCATATCTAAAGTACTCTAATGACCTGCCAGTGCTCGTATCTCTCCAGGTATAGGAAGACCTGTAGCTCTATATGTCTCCTCACTCACACCTGCAATAGTACTAGATGAAGCCTCAGAAGATGATCTGGCTCTACTCAATCTAGTCAAAATATATCTGCCCACTGAATCTAAAGTGATGGATGTAGTTGTAGAAGTAATTTGTCCTATACTATCTGCAACTCCCCTCTGAGAAGCAATGATGACTCTATCTGCAGTAGCAGACATCGTTGGTGCCACTATTGGAGTCCTCTCCCCAACTAGGTGTCTATGAGGCTGCACAACTCGATCATCCCTACAATACTAATCACGTTCTACTACCCTACCTCACCCCTAACCATAAGGAGTTGTGGGTAACATAAGATGTCATAAGCTATAGATAAAGGTCCTAGAGTGTCTTAACGAGTTGTGGGTAACATAAGTGGTCCTAGAGTGTCTTAACAGGTCATGGGTAACATAAGTGGTCCTAGAGTGTCTTAAGGGGTCGTGGATAACATAAGAGGTCTTATTAGGTCTTAAGGGTCCTAAGATGTACTAATTAGGTCTTAAGGGGTCGTAGATAACGTAAGAGGTCTTATTAGGTCTTAAGGGGTCGTGGGTAACATAAGTGGTCGTAGAGTGTCTTAAGGAGTCATGGGTAACATAAGATGTCATAAGCTAATATAGATAAAGGTCCTAGAGTGTCTTAAGGAGTCGTGGGTAACATAAGTGGTCCTAGAGTGTCTTAAGGGGTCATGGGTAACATAGGAGGTCTTATTAGGTCTTAAGGGTCCTAAGATGTACTAATTAGGTCTTAAGGGGTCGTAGATAACATAAGAGGTCTTATTAGCTCTTAAGGGGTCATGGGTAACATAAGCGGTCCTAGAGTGTCTTAAGGAGTCGTGGGTAATGTAAGATGTCATAAGCTATAGATAAAGGTCCTAGAGTGTCTTAAGGGGTCATGGGTAACATAAGTGGTCTTATTAGGTCTTAAGGGTCCTAAGATGTACTAATTAGGTCTTAAGGGGTCACAGATAACACAAGAGGTCTTATTAGGTCTTAAGGGGTCATGGGTAACATAATTGGTCGTGGAGTGTTTTAAGGAGTCATGGGTAACATAAGATGTGATAAGCTATAGATAAAGGTCCTAGAGTGTCTTAAGGGGTCGTGGGTAACATAAGTGGTCCTAGATTGTCTTAAGTGGTTCTAATTAGGTCATAATTGGTTCTAATTGAGTCTAATTAGGTCCTAACATATAGATAAGAGTCATAGAGTGTCTTAAGGGGTCGTGGGTAATATAAGTGGTCTTAGACTATCTTAAGGGGTCATGGGTAACATAAGTGGTCCTAGAGTGTCTTAAGGGGTTGTGGGTAACATAAGTGGTCTTATTAGGTCTTAAGGGTCCTAAGATGTACTAATTAGGTCTTAAGGGGTTGTAGATAACATAAAAGGTCTTATTAGGTCTTAAGGGGTCATGGATAACATAAGTGGTCCTAGAGTGTCTTAAGGAGTCATGGGTAACATAAGATGTCATAAGCTATAGATAAAGGTCCTAGAGTTTCTTAAGGGGTTGTGGGTAACATAAGTGGTCCTAGAGTGTCTTAAGTGGTTCTCATTAGGTCATAATTGGTTCTAATTAAGTCTAATTAGGTCCTAATGTATAGATAAGAGTCATAGAGTATCTTAAGGGGTCGTGGGTAATATAAGTGGTCCTAGACTATCTTAAGGGGTCGTGGGTAACATAAGGGGTCCTAAAGTGTCTTAAGGGGTCGTGGGTAACATAAGTGGTCTTATTAGGTCTTAAGGGTCCTAAGATGTACTAATTAGGTCTTAAGGGGTCGTAGATAACATAAGAGGTCTTATTAGGTCTTAAGGGGCCATGGGTAACATAAGTAATCCTAGAGTGTCTTAAGGAGTCGTGGGTAACATAAGATGTGATAAGCTATAGATAAAGGTCCTAGAGTGTCTTAAGGGGTCGTGGGTAACATAATATTAAAGAGTCGTAGATGTGATAAGTGGTCTAAGTGGTCCTAGGATATCCTAAGATTATTTAATGGGTCTTGGGGGTCCTAAGGTTTCATATTTGTTTTAAGATTTCATAAGGGATCTAGATAAGATGTCATAATCTAGAGTATCTTAAGGGGTCATGGGTAACATAAGATGTCATAAGCTATAGATAAGGGTCCTAGAGTGTCTTAAGGGGTCGTGGGTAACATAAGAGGTCCTAAGGTATAGATAAGAGTCATGGAGTGTCTTAAGGGGTCATGTGTAACATAAAAGGTTCTAAGGGGTCCTAGGTTACATTAGTGGATCCTCGTATGTATTAATTGAATCTAAGATACATAAATGTTCCATAGGAAAACCTAAGATATGTTAATGGGTCTTCAAGATCCGAATAGGTCATATATGTCTTAAAATATCATAAGGGATGTATAATGGTCTAATAGTATTAATGGGTCGTAGATGTGATAAGTGGTCTAAGTGGTCCTAGGACATCCTAAGATTCTTTAATGGGTCTTGGGGGTCCTAAGGTTTCATATTTGTTTTAAGATTTCATAAGGGATCCAGATAAGAGTCCTATAATGTTAATGAGTCGTAGGTGCAATAAGTGGTCCTAGAGTGTCTTAAGGGGTCGTGGGTAACATAAGAGGTCCTAAGGTATAGATAAGGGTCCTAGAGTGTCTCAAGGGGTCGTATGTAATATAAGAGGTCTTAAGGGATCCAAATAAGAATCCAAGAATGTTAATGGGTCATAGGTGCAATATAAGTGGTCCTAGACTATCTTAAGGGGTCATGGGTAACAATGAGTCCTAGATGTGTCTTAAGATAAAAGGGATGGATAAGGGTTAGGTAGAGTGTCTTAAGGGGTCGGGGGTAACATAAGAGGTCCTACATTTCATTAGTGGATCCTTGTATGATATTAATTGAATCTAAGATATATAAATGTGTCCTAAGACAACCTAAGATATGTTAAATGGGTCTTGATGATTTGAATGGGTCATATGTCTTAAAATGTTGTAAGGGATGTATAATGGTCCAACAATGTTAATGGGTCATGGATGTGATAAGTGGTCTAAGGGATCTTAGGTTACATTAATTGATACTAGTATGTCTTAAGGGTTCTTGTGGGCAACGATGGGTTCACATATGTATTAACAGAAGCTAAGATAGATGAAAGTGTCCTAGGACATTTTAAGATATAATAATGGGTCATATGGGTCCTAAGGGGTTCTATGTGTCAAGTAAGATGTAATAAGTGATACGCAATGGTCCTAGAATGTTTTAAGGGGTTGTAGGCCTCATAATAGTTCCTAAGAGATCATAGGTTACATTAATTCATCCTAGAATGTCTTAAGGAGCCTTAAGGGAAACAATGAGTCCTTGTATGTATTAATGGAACCTAACATGTACATCAATGCATCATAGGACGTCCTAATATGTATTATAAGATCTTGAGATTCCTAAGGGATCCTAAGTGTCTTAATATGTTGTAAGAGAGGAATAAGGGTCCTAGAAATTTATTGTACTACAATTTTTTAACGTTTTCTAACATACTACTAGATCATTTTCAAAAATTTAACTACAATTTTCTAAGATTTTTACAAACTAAAAATTATTTAAAACAAATAACTAACTTTAATATTTACTAAAAATGCATGTACATGTGAGAGAGACATATATTCCTAATATTTACAACTTTAAACTTAAAATTTAACATTTTCTAACATTTCTAACTTTAAACTTAAAATTTAACATTTTCTAACTTTAATCTTAATGTTTTCTAACATTTTCTAATATTTCTACTATGGTTTCTAATGTTTTGTAAATATTTTCTAACAGGTGCTAACAAACTACTACGATTTTCTAACATTTTCTAACATATTCTAACATTTATACTATGATTTTTAATATTTCTATCATTTTCTAATATTTAATTACAATTTTCTAACATTCTACTATTAATTTCTAACATATTAGATAATATTTAACTACAAATTTCTAACATTTCTATAAATAAAAAATTATTTAAAACAAATAACTAGCTAAAATAAATACAAAACATATTATTTACAATAAAAATTGAGAAAAATGCGTGTACCTGATACTGCTAGGAAATTGAAGACATCGGTGAAGCTTACGAGGTGCTGGCATGCTGGCGTGCTGAGGTACTTCGCTCTAAGGCCTGGGGTCCACAAATAGTGTCAGTGAAAATGATATTGAAAAACATAAAACACCAAAGATTTATAAAAAATTTGGTCCAAAGGGGCTTCGTGTGAAGAGGGGTCTTTGTACGAAGCCCCTTGTTTGGGGTACTTCATGTAAAGTGGGTCCACCACTTCGCACAAAATATTTACTTCATATGAAGGCGTAAAAAAAAAATGTCCCCAACTTCGCGATTTTGTTCATCCCTAAAAGTGGGACACAACTTCGTGGGATCACCCATATGAGAGTGTGGGTTCTACATCATGCACAAAAGATAGTAATGTCACACGATGTGTACTTACATCAATGATAGTAAGCACTCAAATGAAGAAATCTCAACTCATTATAAAGACAAGAAAAATATTGAAAATAAGTAGAAAGTCTCTAATGAGAGCCTTGGGAAGGCGTCAAAGAGTGGAAGATCCAAATAGCAATGAGTTATGGGCATTTTCCGGTAGAATACTATGAAAAGATAAAGCAATTGTTGAAGCTTTGAAATCCTTGATTGAATAATTTTGGAAGAATAACACACGGGTATCTCCTAATCAAAGAGATTTTGTAAGAAGGAGGATTGGTAGTTGAATTCGTGTTCCACATCCAAAACATTTTTTGGATTCAACTCATACACAATTCTTTGCAAAATTTATGCATATGTATCCTCAAATTAAGATTAGTCAGAGATATTTTGAAATGTGTATACCTTTTTATGTGAAGATAAATCACACACGCTCAACTTGCTCTTGTAGGGTACATATTGAATTTTCTAACCATTTTGAAGTTTATAGGAATATATGTGTTGATTTGCACTCGAACAATGTTTTGCAAGATTGTAACATAAATATCCCACCTAGATCTTCAAGGGAATTAATATCTACCATTTTATGTGAAAGAGTGGATGGTCAACAATTTTACAAAAGCTCATGCTTGAATGGTACATGCATAGATTGTGGAGGTTTGCGACATTTGCCAATTTGTCAACATATGGAGAGTAGGCATGCAATCGGTAATGAAATAGTGGAATTTGGAAAATATAAGACCATGACATTCAATCTAAAAGATGGAAAAGAGACTAAAAGATGTGATTTAGTAATTGAAAAAATTCTAGTGTATCAGTTCATGGACATTTTTTGTAAAAATGTTATTTATGAGTATGCAAGGCAAACACATAGAGTGCGATGGTTGGATATGCAATTCAAGTTGTGCAATGACACATTCCCACTTGATACCATTGTTTTAGTTGTTGAATTTGCAGAGAAATACACACTACAACCACAAAATGAGGTGCAAGCAAAGTATTACAACTCTCAATAGGTTGCTATATTTGTTCATATAACATTCATGCATTCACCGAGAAGTACAGAGGAGAACAGGAAGATATTGAAGGAGTATCATTTTTATATCAGTGATGATCACTCATATTCTATAGAGTTTTTATATGGTTGCTTTCAACTATTTTATGGTCATTTGGAAAATACGGGCATAAAATTTCATCAATATATCATATGGTCAGATAATTGTGCATCACAATTCAAGAATTCTCAAATGTTTTATTGGTTGTGCAGGATGCATAAGATTACTAGAATTCAATATATGTGGAATTTCACAGAGGTCGGTCATGGAAAGGGAGAGCACGATGGTGCTAGTGCATGTATTAAAAGAGCCTTAGTACGTGAAGAATTAAATTACAAATGGAAAGCAACATTGTCAGATGTGGGATGTATTGTCCAATGGTGTAATGCTACAATGGGTCCAGGTAATTAAGGTGAGTCTATGGTTCGTATATTTTTTTGTTTGATGGATGAAACTAACATTGCACCATATGAGGATTGTTGTACACTGACAGGATCGAGTGAGATACACTCTTTTATAAGTTGTAATGCAAGTTCATGGAGTATCCACACATGACATATGGCATTCTTTTGTTCATCATGTGTAGATGAAGATTGGGATGGGTGTGAATCAAAGGAATGGGTTGACAAATGGTATACACATTTTGAGTCCACTTGCCTCCTATCATCCCCATGAATCACTACAATTGATAGAAATGGAATCATCCATTGACTTTGATCGCTTATCTGATCTAGTATAGCTAGGTAAAATTTTCCACATACAAATAATCTCAAATTTAGTACTTTATTATAAATATTTAGTAAACTAATGTCCTCATTATGTTTATATCATTACAACCCATGTTTTTGCTATTATTGCACCTGAAGACAATGAAGAAGGGATAGATTATTATTTGTGTTATTGTGTTGAGGCAAAAAAGAAATTGGATCACTCAATTATCGATGGTGAAGAATTAGAATACCCTATAGGAGTAGTGGTTGTAATTGGTACATGCCTTAGATGATATGCTATGAAGAACCCTAGGTTGTGGTTGTTTGAGGATTCAAAGACACATAGAAAGATTCTTCATTATTCATTCCTCTTCATTGCATCAAATGTCCACTTGATCAGATATGGGGGAAGACCACATAATAAAACTCTTTGGATGGTACGTGAGTCAGACCATGAGGCCATACTTGAGACAATCAAGGGTAGGGAAGATCCAATTAGTTCATTGGACTAAATAGAGATACAAAATATTGTAATGTCAAATTTATATAGCACTGTAAATTGGGTGGACTATAAATTGCTCATGCATTACCCTATATGTATAACGGGAAGTTTGTAAGATTTAATGACAACCTTTCTCTTCTATTTTTTGGGGCAATACCGAAGGTTTTATCTACTTAGCGCTTTCCTCTGGTGCTCCTATTGAGCTGAGTTGTAAAAATATTTCTCATTATTAATAGAAAAAACTTTATGATGTTATGCCAATGACTTGCAGGCACATAATACTTGGAAGGCCATGGAAGAGCCTTAAGGAGCCAACTCAATTCAAGGATGCACTATCTCATTTCCCTTCCAACTTCTCCCTCTCTAAAATGCAAGGTTTAAATTTTGGTTTATCCAGATTAATACATTTTCCAATATGACTGGTGCCAAAACAGGGCTCTCCCAATCATTGATTGTGACTAACTATCACCTTAAGTAGCCTAACTCAACTCGAGGATTCAACAAGTAACTTGGAATTAACTCGAGGAATTAGTCCTACTCAAAGATCAAATGGAGTTCTCTAACTTTGTAGTTTAATCCCACAACCATGCTCATGAGTTCACTAACACTTTTCTGTGTTCCAATCTCTCTAAACACCAATACCCTCCTAGGCCACCTAGTGTACCTAGTGCGTCCACGACATCAAAACTCAAACCAGACTTCACACCCTAATCCTAACATCTTAGATCATCTCAACATGGTACATTTTCCATGTTACAACTTCCCATTCACTCCTATCCACTCATCCTTCACCATTCTTCTACTATAACCTTTCTAGGCCTGTCTAGTAGCCCTTCAAACCTTGAAATCAGAAATCATTCACAATATCCTCAAACAACCTAGCAATGTTTTTACACTTTCAAATACCCTTTTTAGATTTACTAAATTGATATCATTCTCAGACTTTCACGACCTAACTGGTGAACACTTCCTTCACCCACTAACCCTTCAACTAGGCCTAATTCGCCCTTGCCCAAAGAAGAAATTCTATCATCCACTAATCTCCAGGACTCCACAACCCCAAAAAGTCTTGATAAAGGATAAAATACAACCATTTTTCAACTTAGTTTTCCTATATTCACCCATCTACACTCCTATTCAATAAAACCTCATTATTTGGGCTAGAAACCAAGGGTTTTAGAGAAATCACCCTATCAAACCACTCACAACTCTAAAAAAGGTTCTAACACCTTATGATGAATCCAAATAGACCATTCCAACCCTTAACTACCCTCTCCATCCATCGAATTACTCCCAGCCATGACTGGTGTGGGACTGGTTTCCCTTAATTAGTAATCTTTCTCCATTTGGGTTCTTCAACACTCCTTCCCAAACCCTTGCATAAGGTCAATGTATTACAAGGATTTATGGTACATTTGACTCACCACACCAATGATAATAAACACATTGGTGGGTGGGTCAAAGTATTTTATGGAGACTTTCCTCTGATTTTTGTCTATAGCCCAATACTGGCACAGTCACGTATACCAGTGAGTGTCTTAACCTTATTCCCAAACAAAACACTAAAATGAATTTAGTAACATGTACACAAAACCAAAAGAAGGTTGTTTACATTAAAATCCAATCAAAAATACATTGCCAATCACATTTTTGAAGTCAGTCTATATTGACTATACCCCGGAAGAGAACTAAAGTTGCAAAGAATTAAACTTTTATTGATACAAAAAGTTCTTTTTACATTGTCTTTTTGATCCACACAGCCTATGAATTACTTGGAAGGCCATGGAAGAGCCTTAAGGAACCAACTCAATTCAATGATGCACTATCTCATTTCCTTTCCAACTTCTCCCTCTCTGAAATGGAAGGTTTACATTTTGGTTTATCTAGATTAATACATTTGCTTCTATTACTAGGTTTTACCTCCTTCCCTTCCAGCTATTCTATTCCGTGTTTCACACATTTTCCCTTTTCGGGTCCAAATGCCTTTGGTAGAAAATTGGTGACAAAATCATTGCATAATACTTGGATTTTCTTATTCATACATGATGGAAGGCTATTATGCACTTGTCCTCCTTTAAAATACTTGTAAGCACTACATTCTTTGACAACGGGGAAAATATGGACATTAAGTTTAATTCTTTTTTTGCTATCATCTACCTGCTAAAAAATACAAGCATCTCCATCCTCAAGATTATTGGCAATTGAAAAATATCTCCATCCATGAATCAAGGAAGCTTCAGGGAGATCTCTGAGGAACAGGCCATTCCCTTCTGTTAGGATCCACAAGAGTCACCATTGTTCTTTCTCTTGGTAATTTAAGTTTATCTACAAATGTGTTTGGTGTTGTCTACAAAACAAATTTTCACATAAAATAAGCAACATTACCTTAAGAACCATCTAAACACTGTTATTAAAAAACATGTAACAAAATACATAAACCCAAAATATCCTCTAGACAATAATACATTGGCTTCTTGAACCCTTGTCAAACATACTTGTAGAGTATAGGAGACTGTAATATAATATTGTTCAATATCACCCTAGATCTGAAGATAATATTTCTAAATACAAGTAGGCATAGAGAGAGGCCAGGGAATCTTACAAGCCTAAAATATCGGTATACACTATATGGCCTCATAATTACTAAGCCAAAGGTGTTTTCTAATTCAAAAGACTTAGCAGCCTCTAGGGCCATTTTCTTTTTTGTTGCATTAACAGGACGTTTGCTAGAAAAATTATGACTGTGCATCCCTCTGCTCATCTCTTCAATTTTTATTTTTGTAGATTTCACCATCTAACATTCCTTTTCAGTAAGAGATGGATGGAAATGTTCATGACTCTCAGAAGAATGGCCTGCATGAAAATAAAAACTTTTCATTATTCAAATGGTAAGTTTGGAGTTTCCCATAATTTGGGAGAAATGAGTTCGAAAAGACTTCAATCTTTCATTGAAGGAAAAGATTTTGCATACATTAAGAAGAAACCTTACATTTTTTCACTTCATTTTCAGTGTCTTTTGTTGATTTTCTTTTCAACTCAACAGATAATTTTATGTCCCTCAAGTGATCATAACTAGTCGGAATAGCACTTGTGGAAGGATCAGGGCATTTCCTCTATGACTCAAAATCACTCTAGATCTTCTCAA
This sequence comes from Chamaecyparis obtusa, assembly GCA_027943335.1. Classification (NCBI taxonomy): domain Eukaryota; kingdom Viridiplantae; phylum Streptophyta; class Pinopsida; order Cupressales; family Cupressaceae; genus Chamaecyparis; species Chamaecyparis obtusa. The sequence goes on from BSBK01003188.1 coordinate 404,583, forward strand.
AATGAAAAATAGAAATATCTTTTTCACAACCATTCTTCCCATATATCCGAACTCTGAAATACATCCCACAGATGTATTTAAATACTAAAAAATCTCTAAACTCTATCTATGTTGATATACAAAAATTTCCTAGCCTGTGCCAAAAAACTCAATTCTAGTGCTTGTACTACATGACTGGTGCCAAAACAGGGCTCTCCCAATCACTGACTATGACCCCAAATCCAGTCACTGTGAAGAACACCAGTAATTTCCTATGGAAAGATAAATAACAACCAAGGAAAATTACTTACATCATAGACTAATCCAAATCACATTTTATGCAAATATTTTAATTCACTGGTCTTAGACTGCACTTTGAGCCGAAGTGTCCCTTAAGGTCCCTTCAGCATAAAATTGGCAATCTCTATGAGATCATATCTCAAAGCTCATACAAGGTAGCATTGATCCATCAAGTACTACAGGATCGTGTTGTCAGGGCCTATAGTAACCTATCTTGGTTTTTAGAGATTCAAGTTCATTTAAATTTGGCACACATTCTCGGTCGATGTCAAAACTCAAAGTGTTCCTCAGTTCAAATGGCCAACATTGCATATCTTTCCAACCATCATTCATAGCATCAAACTGTCTATTCCAACAACTCTGAATGGCTAGGTAAACACTAGTGGAAACCTCATTCACCACACACATTAATTCAAATGCTGCCATTGACTCCGGGTCGAAGTGTCCCTCGAGGTCCCTTCAGCATGAAATTGGCGATCTTTACGTGGTCATATCTCAGAGCTCATACAAGGTAGCATCAATTCATTAGGTGCAATGGGATTATCTTGTCGGGGCCTACAATGACCTATCTCAGTTTTTAGAGATTCAAGTTTTTTTAAATTTGACAACACATTCTCAGTCGATGTCAGAACTCAAAGTTTTCCTTAGTTCAAATGGCCAATGTTGCGTATCTTTCAAACCTTCGGTCATAGCATCGAACCATCTATTCCAATAGCTCTGAATGGCCGAGTAAATGCTAGTGGCAACCTCATTCGCTACACACAGTCATTCGAACGCCGCTGACCACTCCGGGCTGAAGTGTCCCTCAAGGTCCCTTCAGCATGAAATCAGTGATCTTTACGAGGTCATATCTCAGAGCTCGTGTGAGGTAGCATCTATCCATTAGGTGCTACGGGACCGTGTTTCTAGGGCCTATAGTAACCTATCTTGATTTTCAAAGATTCAAGTTCGTTTAAATTTGGCAGCACATTCTCGGTTGATGTCAGAACTCATAGTGTTCCTTAGTTCAAACGACCAACATTGCGTATCTTTCATACTGTCGATTGTAACATCGAACTGTCTATTCCAACAGATTTGAATGGTCGGGTAAACACTAGGGGAAACCTTGTTTCCCACAAACAGTCATTCGAACACTGTCGACGACTCTAGGTTGAAGTGTCAAGTCCCTCAAGGTCCCTTCAGCATGAAATTAGCAATCTTTATGGGGTCATATCTTGAAGCTCGTATGAGGTAGCATCGATCCATCAGGTGCTACATGACCGTGTTTCTAGGGCCTATAATAACCTATCTTGGTTTTTAGAGATTCAATTTCATTTAAATTTGGCAACACATTCTTGGTCGATGTCAGAACTCACAGTGTTCCTCAGTTCAAATGGCCAACATTGCGTATCTTTCAAACCGTCGGTTGTAGCATCGAACTGTCTATTCCAAAAGATCTGAATGGCCAATTAAACGCTAGAGGAAACCTCATTTTCCACACACAGTCATTCAAATGCCATCGACAACTCTAGGATGGAGTGTCCCTCAAGGTCCCTTCAGCATGAAATTGGTGATCTTTACGGGGTCATATCTTGGAGCTTGTGTGAGGTAGCATCAAGCCGTCAAGTGCTACAGGACCGTGTTACCAAGGCCTACAATAGCTTGTCTTGGTTTTCAGAGATTCAAGTTCATTTAAATTTGGCAACACATTCTCAGTCGATGTCAAAACTCATAGTGTTCCTCAGTTCAAACAGCCAACATTGCGTATCTTTCAAACCATTGGTTGTAACATCGAACCATCTATTCCAATAGCTCTGAATGGCCAGCTAAATGCTATTGACAACCTTTTTTGGCACACACAGTCGTTTGAACACCGCCAACCACTCCGAGGTGAACAGTAGGATGAGTGCAAATATGTATTTAGATGCAAAAGGGCTTGTGGTCCATTTTGAAATTTGATCATGTATTTGGATCATGGAATGTTATTTGGATCTAAAAAGAAATAGATCATGCAATGCCACATTAGTGCACCAATAAAATTTGACTTAGTGTATAGCTATTAGTCTCACTTTTTTAATGGCCTTTTTGGACACCTTGGTAAAAACCATGTTGATTTGGCATCATATTTGATGATGTTGCCTTGAAACGTTAGTTATAAGTAGAGGACTTAGCAAGTAAGCTAGTGCAAAAAAATTGGGGTGATTTAAAATTACCACGCATAAATATTGGGTCCTCTCCCTTAGCCATTTTTAGAAAAATGGAGGGGTTACCTTATTTTAATTCAGTTGAAACATATTGTTTCCAACTTTAAATTTATAATGATATAATTTTGAATATCTTCCAAACTTTAGTGTCACTAACAATCTTGAATGATTGAGGATTATAGACCAAGACTTTGTTCTTTTTAATTGATATATTTCTAATTTACATGTTATCCAAAAATTTATTGGTAAAGATATTAGTTCAACATACAAATCTTTTGGATAAATTTGTCTCTTATCGACTTTATACATTTATTATATGTGTAGTGATGTTGCTTCATAATTAAGATGGATGACAAACACAACAATCAAGCATATAGACATAAATTTAAGGTTATATTTGATACTTTATTGGACTATATGAATAAAAGGTTGAGGTCCCAAGGAGGGGGGCTTCTT
>BSBK01003188.1:412500-483250 GCA_027943335.1 Chamaecyparis obtusa
TTGAATTTTAAAGTGGCAATCGAGCACATTAGGAGGAAAAAACTAAGACTACCAATTGAACACCTCAAAATTTAGATTTCATTTGACCTCTTGCCACATAAAAAAAAGGACTACAAAAAAAAAGGATTTGGACTTTATGGCGTGATCAATATTTTACACTTCAGGGTTTGGATTTCAACTACAACAACTAAACTTGAAGATTAGTTTCATCAACAACATGTATGTAATTCAAATTTTAGGTTTTAACCTACAACTTGCATTTTAGACTATTATATATTTGTTTTACAAGGTGGGGATCTAGTATGTTCTTAACTATTGTTAAATAGGGCATAACTCTATCATTTTGTATGTTGTGATAAAATGGTTTATACTAACTAAGTGCATAGGAATTCATAGTTATATATAGGCCAAGGATAAAGTTCTCAAATACCTCAAAAAGTAGTCAAATCCTCTTCCAACTAGAATTCACTTTCTTAAGCATATATCATAGGAAAAAAGTAAAAAAATATTATAAGAGAGTAGTTGAAGAAGATAACATCACATTACCAAACATCAGACCAAGGGTTATAAATCCCTTTTGCAACAATGGGTTAAGTGCATGGAAATGCAGAGAAATTAGTGGCTAGCCCTAATATTTCACCAAAGTATGTTCATCTTATGTAAAACATAATATATATTTTTAATGTATATACATTTTTGATACTTTAATTTATTTTTTTATGATACCATCCATTTAAACTTGGATTTCAAAATACAAAGTTTTAAGATCTCTTGTGGATCCTTAATTCATGTTTTTAATATAAAACAACTTGAATTTATTCTTCAACCTCATCAAATTTACATGTTTTGTAAAAGAAATTTATGAAAGAAATACCTAAACAAAGAGCTCCTTCTAATCATTCTAAACATAAAATTTCCTTTTATTCTAAATAAGTTAAGATATTTGATTATATTTCTTTGAAGAGTGTCTTTATATCCCTCATATACATATTGCATATGTATTGATTTTTTTATAACATTTTCTTACAGTTCAAGTTGTGTCATACATTTTATGTTAACTTATCAACACAAGTGAGTTTTAATATTTATAACTAAAAACTATTTTTGGTCAAAAATATGGTCTAGCTAGACTCATTCTAACTAAGTTAGATATGGGCCACAACTTTTCCAATTGGAAGTGTCTACTAAATATATATTTTATACCACTTTGGATCCAATTATCAAAAAATTAATTTAATTGAAATACATGATATTTCAAAAACTCTTAACTCTTTTAAATAATATATTTTAGAAATATATAATAGTACCCTTTCGTAGAAATATAAGTGGACTTTTTAATTATTTAGATGTAGATGTAGATGTAGGTGTGTGTGTGTGTGTGTGTGTGTGTGTGTGTTAATATTTAATTGAAAGCATATCACAACACTAAATATAAGGTTAATGATCTTCTCAAGGAGAAATATTGTGATTTGTTTGAAGATTTTGAAACAATATGATATGATGGAGAAGCAATAAAGAAGAGAATCTATGTGAAGATGATATATACAAGATAAAAGGTGGTGCAAAATAGAAAGAATTAACTTCTGTATAGATAAATTTATAAATGTATTTAAATATATATTTATAAAAATTAGTCAATAAATATATTCATGCACTAAAGTTTCAAGTTATCAGTACACACAAAAATGAAGAAAACTAAAGATGATAAAATTTATTATACAAAGAGTGACGCACCAAGTAACCTCAATTTTAGTATCTTATCAGTAGTTAAATTTTGGTGTTTATTTAATAAAATTCTATATTAAAATAATTTTTCAATTTTAAAAAAAATTGCAAACAGGAAATATACTAAAAATATATGCATTTTATTAGTTTACATTATTTCAAAATTTAAAACATATATGTCACTTTCTAGTAATTCAATTTAAAATGTTGAATCAACATTTGTCACTTCCTTTATAAAAGTGTGACACAACTAGCTATAGTTGTCTTGTGGCCCTAGGTTGAATTTTTGTGAAAGAACAAAATTAAAGTATCAGTTTAAATGCTAGCATCCTCCATCAAATATTTTTTATCCTTTTACAATGATATTGAAGCCATTTATCTTGGGCATGTAGACATGGATGAATTCTTGTAGAGACTACACATGGAAGGTGACCAATCTATAATGTCACGAACCTTGGATACTTCTATATTAGTAGAGGTGGTTTATTTCCTAGTATAAATGTAAGCATCTAAGTTGATGCTACCTTGTGCCCAATGACTGGTCTCCACTATAAGCAATTGGTTGGTGCAAACAACTCAATGCACACTCCTAATGAATCAACTAATCATCGATTAAGTGATATTTTCCTTCTAGGAAGGCCCATTTAATTATGAACCAAGGATGCATGTATTTAGATAATTTTGGCACAATATATGTGCTAGAGAAGGCTTCCTAGCTCACCTCCTAATACATCCAAGAAACATAATCTAAAAGAAAAAATTAAATTAAGAAAAGATAATTTTAAAATAGGGGACTTGTTTTCATGGCAGTGGCTATGATAATTGGCAAGTGAGGATAGTGGTGGTTGTGGGAATATTGTATGACTATGACAATGAAACCTTAATTTTATTCAATACTACATGAAACAACTAGATTTAATGACAGAATTGTAATAGTACTTAAATCATTTAACAAAGTAACTATTATTCTAATAAGTTATTGAGCATCAACAAATTTATCACTACTTTAATAAATGAAACTCATTTAATTAATCTACAAAAATAATTACTTCACCTCAAGTGGCCCTTGCTGGAGGATTCATAATTTTGGACAAGTAGTAATTTAATTTAGCATCCAATTATTCACCTTTATTTGATTGATAATTGTACATGATAATAGAAAATAACTTCTAACTTCTACTTCTATAATATAGGTAGAATCGAACATAGAATGATCATCCTCAACTCTCAATAGATCTAGGCTTTATATACAGTCCAAGAGAGAGTTTTCATGATTTCGATTAAGTTTTGTTGAGATATATGTCACTTCTTCTAAGACTGGGTAACCTATTCTTCAACTAATCTAGGAACTAAAAACTCCTATATAATAGTATTTTTTAGAGTCCTGAAACTCAAACTCTCATCATACAATAATGTGAGATTAAAAATAGACAAATAAATGTAACAATGGACAATAATCGTGGTTCTATAAATTCTTCAACTTGCTTGCACATTTGGATCTTCAATACAAAGTTAGAACAAATTTAAAAGTCCATGAAAACTAGTATCTCTAAGTTTTTCCATATGAATGCAACAATTTGTCTTGGCTATAGTTCAATTATTTTTTCCAAAGGATATAGATTAGTCTCTTCATGTAGATGTTCAATGACATTATTTTCATCCATAACATTATGCCATCACAAATAACTATAAATATCATATAACATAATATCTATCATATATCACGTATATCATATATAAGGTAATGATAATATGTCCAAAGGTATAGATTTAAGCACGTAAAGTATTATAAACTTTAAGTCAAAAAAATTAAAAAGATGCCTTTTTTAGGACTTATCACCCAACATTATGGTCATAGGCATAGAGCTATTATTAGACCATCAATAGAGATAGTCTTAGACATAAGCTAAAAAATGATAGCAAGAGTGTAAAGAGAATTCTAACATATCCTCAATATGAGGCTTTTGGCATACAATACACTTTGACTCACTGTGAGTAGAAGAATCAATCAATATCTATCAACTTTATCAATGACCAAATAGTTCTTAACTCAAGGAAATTGGCACTAAAAATGGAAAGTGTACAACATGAAAGAGTGATTTTGAGGAAGATGCAAAAGAAAAAATTACACTTCTTAGCTAATTATATGAATACCCCCATGTGAGAGACTCGTCCTTGGATATGTTTATTTTGATGAGATAGAGAAGAACATAGAGGAATTGACCTTTACCTACAAAATAGAATTGAAACATCATAGAGGGCCTAATATGAACTACTTAAATAAAGTTGTTAATATTTTATTAAATATTTTTCTATAATTGACTTGTAATAATATACATTAATTTTATTTTTATTTGTTTGATAAATTAATCAATGGGTTGGGCCAACACCCTTTGTACAATATTTAGAATCAGGAAATTTGTACATTATCCTATAAGCATCAAGTGAAATATACTATTTGCCAAAATGCAACATTTTCTAGAGCTACATGTTATCCATATATGTACCTATCTATTCCCCTCTATACTATGGTATCCATATATCTATAGTCTATAGTCTATCTATCCCAAAACCTATATTTTCAATTTATACATTCTACAACAAAAAATAAAAAATCCATTACAAAGATGGGGACATCGGCCATAGCATTATTATTTCTTCTTTTTCTCCTTGGGGCCATAGAAAAACATTACTAAGGGTTCCTCATATGCTTCCTCCACTCCCCTTTTCTAAGTTTGTTTCTTCATCCTCCTAGCATGTGCAGCTCTAGAAATGACCAAGAATTCTATTCCATAATTCTTGTGAGTTGGGCCTTTTGCCACCTCCTCCATGTCTCTAGGATCCTCCTATATCCAGGGATAACTTTAAGAAGCCCCCCCCCCCCCCCCCCCCCACCCTCCCAAAAAGTATAAAATCATGGTGAATCACATATTTTTTGGAGGGAAAATTTTTAATATTGATGGTGAATTATGTTTCAAAATATAGATATTTTGTGGAGAATTTTTTAATAACATATACCATTTTTATAAAAATATGGTGACTACAATTTTTTTTATAGGAAACTTATTAATTTAATTGGCGAATCAGACTTCCTTATACTGATAAATTATGATGAAACTATTTTCCAAATATTAAATAATTAATTTATTTGTCATTGAGAATGTTTTTTAAAAATACATATAAACTTGGCAATTTAATACAAGAGTTCTATAGTTGGTATGGTGATTTAATAATTGGAAATAATTATTAAATTTAACATTCTAGGTGATTTAAGTTTTTAACTTAAATTTAATAAGTCTGGTCCTGAGTTTTCATTCTCGAAGAATGACATGTGTGACAATTCCGAAGAGAGTTTTCAGTAAAGGATTTATCCCAACACATTCTATCTGAAATGCACCTTCCACCATTCATCTCTCTTAATCCAATGGTTCTTATTTGATGTTGAAGTTGCACTAGCAGGTGCAGCAGGTCCCATCACTATGATCCTCATCCAATAACCCCACGATCAATCATACCACGTATCATGATTCCATAGAGAATTTGTCTTAAAGGTTATGAAGACCAACAATAGGTCTGAAATTCACCTTTGGCCGTTGATATGTTGTAATCCAATAGAAATGTGAGTCTGTGACCTCATTTTTTGACACCAAAAAGTAGAATTCTGCTCACAATCTTCGATAATATTAGATAAAATTATTAATTAATGGTGATGAGTAGATGACATCAATTAAAGTTTGACTGTCAGATCTCCAACAAATTAAGGTTGCAATAAAATTTTACTTGTATAAGATACTACGGACTCGTTTCGGTTCGCTACTGATCACAATTGTGAGCTCAGAATCAACTAAATTTTTGTACTATTAAATCTCTTGAAACTATCCTTATATACAAATGTTTATTTCAAATTTTGACGAAGGGGGTGACTATTGCATATGATAACAACTAATATTTTGTGAACCCCATGTAATTTCAAGTAATTGACTAGGTGAATAGGGCAGGAATTTAGGACATGATTATGTATAATTCATGGCGAATTGGTTCCTAGTGCAAATAAAACTTTTACTTGGGACAATGGGCCTTTGGTGAATGGTGATCCTCAATAAATACACCCTTCCTTAATCTATGTCAACTAATAGTAAAATATAGTATAGAAAAATGGGTGAACAACCTGACTACTATAGTGAAATTATGTACAAATATTAATGAACAAGCCGACCAATAAACATTTCTTTTATAAAATCTAGGCGAACCGGTCAACCTCTATACTATGTATTTTTTTGTCAATTTCTATAGGCCCGATGAGACATATTGGGCAATTGGCGAAGAATCACCACTAAAAATATCCATGCCTATATCCATTCCTTGCCATAATCTGGCATCTTTAACATTTCCTTTTCCACATCCTCCTCATCACAATCACTTTCACTATAAACCCACATGGCTTCTCACTCTTTATAGACCTAGAGCCACTCCTTCGTAGGGGATAGAAGAATACCAGACATGCACAACATAAATTTAATATAGTCCTATCTATGTCACTGAGTCATTGTTTTATCTTGTCTATATCTACTGAAAAGATGAGTGGTAACTTATATAAATCACCCTTTATCGTGTAATATTGTTGTGGCATAGGCACCATATTCTTCTTGGCCATATTTTCTATTAACACATCAATGTCTCCAAGAAAGGTGTGCTTGAAAATCTTTTGATACAGTATTTTTTCCTTCTTCTTTACCCCACAGCGCAATGTAAAGGCCAAAATTATTGTATTTGTGTCTGTATTGACATGGTGTCTATGGTAAGCCCATAGGAATTCCCTACTTAGGACCTCCTTGACTACATGGAGTACCCAAGGGTGATTAACTGTAAGCATTGATTTGAGTCCTTTGTCCATTATTTCACTAGAGAATGACATCATGGGATTTTTGGAATCCAAACTTATTGGTGTGTCCATCCTTCCTTTCTTTTTTGCCCAACGCTTTCCAAGAAACTTGTGAGTCATATGTAATTGCTCGCCACTTGTCTTTTTACCTCATGATCTTTATAGTATTGATTCACAAATTTGAATATTTATGGTATGGGGTGTTATCTCAAAAACTAAGGTGTGATTACTTTCCATACTACTTCATGATGTGACTCATTGCCTCTAATTTTTGTCACTCTTGACACATCATCTAGTGATGTCACTCTCGATTAAATTCCTTATAAGACTTCATCATTCAAGAAGTTTTTTTTTGTGTCTACTTGGGAGAGTGTGTTTTCATTATGTCTTAGTCACTTCAATCTGATTTCAAATGTGTTGTCTATCTTTTGAACTCTTCACATTCCATGATTGCTCATATTTTCCCTTCTTTGAGTTGTACTTCTTTCAGTTGCCTTTTTTTCCAACTCATTTGTAGCCTCATTTCCTTCTATGTAGATATGTGTGATTTTTAAATCCTATAGTTTGGTCATTATTTATAGAATTCCATGAAGCCATTGTACTATTTTACAATTTGGGGTGTCTTTTTTCCCAATTAGGTGAGTCCCCTTCTAGGTGTATTTTCTTTGCATTTATGCTAAGACCCATTTTTAGTCCTATGAGTGTTCTGCTAAATTATGCATTATTATTTATTGTTTCTCCAATGAATATTGACTTCTCTACAAATTTTTTTCCTTTCCAATATCTGGCTTCACAAAAGATTATGTTGGGGCTTGGATTCCCCCTAGAGGTGTCATCAAAGTTGATTTTGATCCAATTCATTTTCGGTGGAGTGCACTTAACACCTTCTTTTGGGTTCCATCCTTTCACCTTCAATGCAGCTCCATCAATCTTTAGAATTTGTATTCATTCAAATCTTTTGCAAATTTGATTATTCCATCTTGTGAAGGTACTCTTATTTCCCACATTTCTTCTAGTTACATTATAAATTAGTTCAATTGTTTCACTTTCAATTTTTTGATAGAGGTTATGAGTCTTCATACCCTTCCCTTTGAATATTCTCCTATTCTATCTTTTTCATAGCTCCCATATAATTGTCGAAGGTAGTATCTATTAGGAATGAATGCAAATTTTTTTGGCAGTCATTTTGTAGCAGTTGTTGTTGCATTCATGACTTGGATTGTCATTGATGTCAACACAGTGATATTCTAGATATTAGCAGGAAAGTAGGTACAATTTTGTTTTGCGCACATGTTGTATTGCATATTGGCCTTTGTGCAGTTGATGGTATGTTCTTTGGTGTGTTATTAACCTATGGTTAACAGCACAAAAAGAAATTCATTCATTTGTGAGAGTTATGAGCATTTTGGTGAAAGCAGTGTTTAGATAGTGTTTCTGTGTAGTGGTTTTCAGAAATCGGAGGATATCTCTTAGCTGGGATGGAATCTGATTTTGTGCAGTTAAAGGGATGTTGGAGACTCATTAATGATGATGTGGTTCATAGTGAAAACTTTGAGGATATGTTTGGAGAAAGTTACAGTATCTGGAAGCCGACAGTTTTATATGAATTCTGTGTGTAGCGTGTAGAATTTATTATTTTGTAATTAAGGACCGACTCATTTGTAATTATTTGAGTTTGGTATATAAGAAGGAATTTTTTCCTTATTGTAATGTGTACTATGAAGATTGAGATGTGCATATATGCATGAAGTGAAGAAAAGAGCTAATTCAGTGATGAAGGAAGACTTGTGAGTACAGAGATCTAGAATTGTGATCTTGTGTAGCAGAGAGTGAAATTTTGGCATAGTGTGAAGGAGGTAATATATTTCATATTATTTTGTTGAATAATTCTAAGATCTTTTGGACAGTGGGTTCAGAGATCTTGCCTTGCAGCTGTTTGGGTAGTGGGTCCTTCTGTCTTCCATAAACTCTTAACCGGGTTAGAATCTTTTAACAGGGATTCAAAATCTCCTAACAGGGATTTATATGTACTGAATGTATTTCATAAGACTCCTAATAGGGTCCATCCTCTAACAAGGAACTTTCATATTAGTGCATCATTTTGTGGGCATCATTCCCACCGGAGTTTACTCTTTTCAAGAGGTTCCCTAGTCAACATATCTTGTGTTATTGTGCAATCGTGTATGATTATCTTTCTATGGTTGATCAGTACATTGATTATATTGTTTAAAGTATTTGAATGGATAAATTATCTAATAACTAATTCACCCCCCCCCCCCCTTCTTAGTTATCTTGGGTATCTTTACTTTCTAACAGTATCTTCCATATGCAACTAAATAGGTATTGTTTGTTCAATAGAGGCCACACCTAAAACTAGTCCTCAATGTATTTTGGGAGTAGGAATTAAAATTCCATTTTGGCCAGAAAGTATTTCCAACACTCATTCACATTTTGGCATCCTATAAAAATGTTGTTTACAATTTCTCCTTCTACTAAAAAAAGTGCACACCTCCCCGGGCCATGAATTACCATTTTTTATATCCTTTCTTCTATCAAAATATTCTTCTACAACATTTTCCACGTAAATACACTTGCCTTGGTAAAAATTACTTTACCCCCTATAACCTTTATCATCCAATTTTCCCTTTGTATTGCTACTTCTTTCATTTGGTATCCTGCCTTGACTTTGTACTTCCCTTTATTAGTTCCACCCATCATATAACATCTTATCTATTGATTGGAATTACCTTCCTTTCCTTCAACATTTGTATTAGTTTCCTCTTTTGGTCTTCTAGGGTATTGAATTTGTCAAGAGATATCCACTCCCATTTCATCACTCCATCAATTTCAATGGATCTTCCATAATTATTGACATTCATACCCTAAGCCCTCTATTTTTGCTTCCTTAATATTTTGCAGATTCGACTAGTCTACAAGGGGCTTCTCCCCACCTTAATAATTAGTCCAAAACCTAACTCTATGTTTATTTCTTACTTTCCAAGTGACATGATGGGATACAATGGATTTTCATTCTACACTATAGTTCTAGGGTATGTGCAAGATCATGAGGGGCCAAACTATGCCATTAAGGGCAATGAAAAATGAGCAAATCAGGGTTAGTCAACTTGACGTGAAAATTTCAACTAGCTATGGACCTAATATCAAAAAGTTGTAAGAATAGAATCTATAGAAAATTGAATGTAGTTTCTAAACTACTAGGCCTTTTTTGAGAAAAAGTTAGTATGATTGTTGAAAAGTATAGATTTCAATTCAGCAGTACAAAAATCTTAGGAAAAAAATAAGTAGGTGTATGTCTGACCACCTTAATCATAATCAAATGATAATATTTTATTATAAGATTTTATATATATGTAGTAGACTCATGCCCAGATGTGACACATATTTTTTTGTAATTTTATTCCAAAAAAATAATTAATTATGATTTTTTTGCTACAACATTTTCAGAATAAAAAAAACTCCCGTGTTTGACCACCTTAACTCATTCAAAACTTTACAAAATTCAAAATTTTATTTTTTTTCCTTATAGTAGGTGAAGCATAGAATGTGACGCATTTTTTAGATTTCAAAAATGTTATACCGTCTGAAAGTTATAGTCATTTTTCAATTAGTATATAAATCAGCACTTTAAAGGTAGCTCAATTAGAAAATAACTAATAATTACTTACCGAATTCAAAATTTGATAGCAATTATATCAATAGAAAGCTGATAATCTCCTTAAGATACCCTTTTTGTTTTATCAAATTCGGGTGAAAAAAAAGTCGTCAGCTACATTGTCAAAGTTTTGAACTAACATCGCCACTTTTTGGCCCCTCATGATCTTGCACATACCCTCTAGATAGTCGATCCTTTGGGTGGGTGTGTGACTATCAATATTCTAGTGTCTTCATTTGAATATAGGTATTTATGTTATAGTATTTGTACCCACTTTTGATAATTACAGTTATATATGTTCCATACCAATTTAGTTCTCATTGCCTAACTCATTAGTACTAACTATCTCATGCTCATTCCACCAACTTCTTTAGCAAGCATACTTTTTCCCATGATACCAATGGAAATTTATTCTAGTATCCAGTACCACTCTAGAAAACCTTTCTCATTATCTGATTTAGATTATCCTATATTTCTTTAGGAACTTTCAAACATGACATTGAATATATGGAGATTGTTGATATTACTGCTTTGATCATCATTAGTTTACCTATTAAACTTATCTATTTCCCTTTCTAGGTTTCCATGTTTCTCTTGCATCTATTGATCAAATTCTCCTAATATCTTACTTTATTTTCCCATGCAAATAGTGGTACTCCCAAAAAAATTTCAAGGAAGGATGTGATTCAAAGGCCTAGTACTTAAGTGGTGTATGTGCTTCTTGGTGTGGTCACACAAGTGCCTTAAGGACCTTGCTTGTCCTCTCCAAATGATCCTTTTTACTTCTAGGATCTCACTAGCCTTAAGTATTCAACCTAAGACCTTCCAAACTCTATCCTAAGAGTCAATTTTCTTGTGCTTAGCCTTGAAGGACATCCACCTTTTAGTTTTGTCTCAATGCTTTCTTAACACCTAAAACACTCTAAGTGTTTTTCACCATGAACTGACTTTGGTATTGCAGGGGTACCATTCCACTTCAAAACATTCATTTTGTTTCCATTTGAATCTATTTTGATGGATCTCAAAGCCTTCTTCAATCAGGTCCTAAGTTTAGCCTTTTAGAGACCTAATTAAGCCTAGTTTTTCTTGTAGCCCTTAACAGGGTCTTTTTTCCACTTCATTCCAAAACCTTCCAAATGACCTACAAAAAAACCTTGATATTTGAATACCCTTTTTTAAGTTTCTATATATTCGAGAGGTTTTAGGGTTCTAAGGCCTCCGTACAGTGGCTTCCTACAAAGTAGGGCTAATAGGGCTAATAGGCCTATTTTTAAGGTATTTTCCAGATTTCTTGCTCAAAACCCAATCAAATGGATTGCTCAATGCCCAATCTCTTTAGAATGTAATGAATTTTTCATATGCCTCCTGAAACAATGCATGTTCCATACTTCTCTTCATTCCCCTGCTTGTAGCATTCAAATCTTCATTCTCATACCTCTAACCGGGAACACTAGTCTTGCCTAGGGCATGACTTTAAAATTTGAAGCTTGAATCTTCAAGACTCCTACCTTCACATACATACTATACATAGGCTCCCCTAAAACATTCATCCACCCTTAGGAGATTCCCATTGTTAGATTTCATGCGGGAGCCATAGAAACTTAAACTACTCTAGTCTGGACCAATAGACTCCCTAATTACTAATGAATATATTAAAGCTACTAAAATAACTCTACAATGCTTGAAAAAAGAATGAAAAAGTCTTGAATCTACCCTATCAACACAAATATAATGATACTTCATAGAATTCAATCCATCTAAATGCACTATCACTCAAGAATGCTCGAGTAAGTCTTCAAAACCAGAATTGCAGAGCTTTCTCCTATTTCATAAACTTACTTACATTTGAACTCTAACTCTCTTACTTAGAGAATGAGCCTAGATTAGTATCACAAGATACTCTTTCCACCATTGTAGGCCTTGGCATTGATTTCCCACTCCTAGAATTGAGGGAATCCTATGTGGTCGAGTTACATGCTACCCATGCACAAGATTGCCAATGATGTCAAGATCACTTTGGCAACTTTTTTTTTATGAGGCAGCCTATATTCTAGGGTCTCTATCTCATGTAGTTCATATAACTAACATCATTAAAGCCTAATAAGGCATCTTTACTAAAATTCCAAGTTCTAGGACACATTAAGGCCCATTCCTTAATCACACCAAAACTAAACATTAAAACTATCTAACTAGAATAGGTTGGATTAGATACTAACTATCTATCCACCTAGCCACACACTTTGCAAGACCATCTAAGGTCCAAAATAAACAAACTCTAACTTGGCTAAGGTTAGATATAAGCCAAAATAGATAAGGACTAGGAGGTTAGCCTAGGTGTACCTGCACCATCCTCCCCAAGTAAAAGCTTTCAATCCACCCTTGGATTGAGTAAGTTGAGATCAATGCCCAACTTTTTAAACTCTGATTCTCTGATCCATGTTGCATCTACATCTAATTTCCCTTTCCATTTGACTAAGTTTTCTTTATAGTCTTTGGTTCTAGTCTTCATGTAAATTATGGATTCCAGTATACAGTCTGCCTTCTTAATTGGTGTAGATGGCAATTGAACTTCATCTACATCTTGAATGACTTCAATTAAGCTTTGATCAAGATCAAGGGTTGGTCCCTTATATGGAACCAGGTCTACAATATTGAAGACAAGTGATAGTCCACTATCCTCTGATAACTCCACCTTATAAGCATTGGCTCTATACTTTGCTAATATATGACAAGGGCCAATCCTTCTCATCTAGAATTTGTGAGGGACTCCTTTTTTCAGTCTAGCCTTGTTGAGGTGTACCATCACTAAATCCCCAACCTTGAATTAGACATCCCTTCTACCTTCATCAACCTTACTCTTGATCTTCTCAGTGTTATCAATTAGTGTCTTCCTGACTGTATCATGAACCTCTTGCATAGCATAGGAAAAATCTTCAACATATCCACTCCCTTTAACTCCATCCTTCAATTCTCTAAGTTCATAGATTCCTCTAGGGTTTATGCCATAAACAATTTCAAAAGGGCTCTTACTTGTGGTCATGTTCACAGTGTCATTGTAAGAACACTCAGTCTGTCCAATTAGTTGATAAAATTATTGACCATATTCCTTAGTCAAGCATCTTAGGATATTGCCAAGACTCCTATTTACAACCTTAGTTTGACTATCAGTCTAAGGATAGTATCCAGATCCAAAGGATAGATTTTTGTCTAATTTTAGATTAAGAATAATTAGAGCTATCTCAAATGAATAACAAGTACATCCAATACCTTAAGGTATACATAATGATACAACATCCTCTACACAAGTTGTAGGGTATGTCACAAAAATCAAATACAAAGTATATTATAGTATCTGCAACTCTGAAGCATTGATATAAGATATAATTACAAACATCATAAGATAAATATGAACAAGCCTCCAATGAAGAAAAAGAAGAAGGTAACAATGACAAGCATCCTCCAGCACCACTAAAGGAACATCTGAATCTCAAATGGTAGAAGAAAACACTACCACATAACCTTGTGGAACCATAGGTCCACTCCCACCGTGTTGATGAGATAACAACAAACCCCACTGGGATAACAACCTCAATCAAAAGAAATTAAGAAACGGTCCTGAAGGATTTCTAACTCAAAGGGTACCACCAACTAATGGTAAATAAAGATAATAAACATCAAAATACCAACACGTAACAAAACACCAAATGCCAAAATATCAAAAAAATACAAACCACCAAATAATACTAAAATAACAGAGACACACCACCAAGTAATATTGAAATACCAAGACAACCACCAGAGGAAAATGTAGATAAAATAAGGAGGAGATGTAAGCTAAATACTATGGGAGTGTCATCACATGGCCATCTACATGAGTTACCCCGGACTAGACACACTGGACCCCAGACCCTCAAGCATTGAGTTACCCTGGATTGGCCATTCTGGACCTCAGACCCTCAATACAAGCCATGCGGAACTAGAATACCCTCTTAAGACAATGAGGAATTCTAATCATAACTACTCTCCATGGATCATCTAATTCCCATCCTTAGACTAAACAAGCGCTTAAGGAATAGGCAAGACATAATCTCTAAATTATCTTTTTAATGAATTCTACACATTTTAATTACTATATTATCACTTGTTAACAAACTTACGATAGGTTAACCTGGTACTGACCACTTTGGGTCCTGGACCCCTATTGTAAGCCACTCCCTTAAGATGCACCTATTTAACCTCTCCTAGGCTCACAAGTCACCAATCATCAAATAAGTCTCATAAAAGTACACTGATCAAATTCCAGTCCATAAAAGATATCACGGACACACACTAGTTGTCAAACCAAAATATTGTAAAACACACTCTCAAGGAGTTTCACATAACCATAAGCTTCCATAGAATAAGGTTGGATCTAAAAGATCGAATCCATACAACATAATAATGCATAGAATAAAAAGACATATATGTAACCATAGATAAACAACCCCCAAAATAACTCTCTGATAGAACACCAATAAATCTCAAATGAGATAACAGTTACTTCCTGTGTGTGTGAATTTTGTACCTAACTATAGACACAACACTTCAGTAAAACATTAGAGGTTAGCCAAAAACCAAAATCATGCAATGAAATGGAAACTAAACTAACTAGGTGATTTACTACCTTTTAGTAGGTGCGAGTATGATACTCTCAGATCAGACCGAGACTAGTGACAATGCAACAGCTAAACGAAAGATTTGAATGCAAAGAATGAAATATTATGTGAATGCATATTATTCTATATTTTTGGATTTTTTGTGCAATAATATGGAAAACTGTATGAAATTGATCTAGAATGAATGAAATTGGAATGCAGATTTGATCTAAAAATACTATGAATGAGTATGAAACTATGAATAAGAAACTATGCAAAAGCTAAATGATCAACTATGAAAGATCTCACAAATTGCCTGTCGCAAATGCTCAATCCTTCAATCACCAATTCACCAAAGTAATTGTGCAAATTTGAGTGTTGTAATTATGAAGAGCTGAGCCTTGTTTTTATAAAAATCCAGGGCTTTGAGGATGCAAGAGAAAAGCCATAAATCACTCTTGATAAACTCAGGTTGATTTTTGAGTTATCAGGAAATCAGAGATAATTAACTCACAAAATCATGCAAAAGCATGCAAGAACAACTTTTTAACTCAAATCAAAAGTTTAGATCAGCTTTGAACTCAAAATAGAATGTTGAGTTTCCAAAAAGTTAACATCTTGCATTGATTTCCTGATTTTGAGTTTAACTCCTCTTTGATCGTGCATAATTAATTATGAATTAATTAAATAAATAAAGTGATTTATCCTCAACTTAACTGATTTTTGAATTAAAACAATTGATTTATGGGTTAATCAATTATTAAATCAAACTTTATTCAAAAACTATATTATTCAATATTGACAATTGACATGAATTAATTAAATAAGAATTTAATCAATTAGTCATAAGATTTTTTATTTATTATCAAAATTAAATAATATAATTTAGGAATAATTTAATTAAATTCAATTAAATAATTAAGTGGCAGTATTAAATATGATTAATTAAATATTCAAAATATTCAATTAATCAAACTTTAGGATAAATAGGACTTATCGCCAAATAATAATTAAATTAAAGATAATTATGACAAATAGGAATATTACTAAGAATATTCCTCGATGCAGAATTTAGGATAATCAATTAGGATTCAATAATGTGCAGATGTGCCTTAGGTTAGGACTTCAATGTTGATTTCATTCGAATTGAAGATGTAGGAGGTTACTATAGCTCATTTTTAGGGTATTACATTTTGCCCCTCTTTGAATCACTGTGCAAAGCGTAGTGGTTGAAAGAATAGTCCATGTAAGATAAAGATGTATGAAACTGATTCGAAAGATTAAAGATTAACTGATTTTGAGATAGAAACCGATTGAAAGATTGGAAATAGAGAGACCGACCCAGGCCCAGAATGACCAGGAATCGAGATGATGCTAGCTATATCAACAATGAATCGATGATTATGAAAAAGTTCCAAAATGCCTAATTCTGAACCTTATGATTGTGAAGAAGTGAGTGACCGATTCTAGACCTCAATGTCCTTGTATGAATCATATTGGTATCACATCCTGAACCCATCAGTTATGAAGAACCAAGGAAATAACACTAATGAACTGATGGTTACGAAACCGGATACAGTTTACAAGATAGATTTTTGGATACCAGATTGCAATAGATTTGCTCCAAGAGATGATAGATTTTCCCCAAGCGATGAGGACTTTAGATGAATCAGCAACTAGACATGGTTTTTGTCTTGATTACTGAGGAAAGATTGATTATAGATTTAGATTACAGACTTTGAATGATGTGCAATACCATGCCCCCTTCGGGATGAAAATTGAAATCTGATAGAAAATTCAGCGTTGAATGATTTAGAAGCATGTTAATTTATTTGAGAAGTAGTTATACACAATTGAGAATGCATTCTGCATCGTTTAGAGGTCCTGAAGACCAAGTTTGACTAGGTTTGACCATAGTTGACCAAGTTGAAATTTTGATAGTTTGATGTAAGATAATCAGTTGAATTCTGGATTTTTATGATGATTGAAGGTTGATTATGCAAGTAGTGAATAATATAAATGATCTCAGATTTTGATTTTGATCCCGAAAAAGGATTCTACTTTCTATTTCATTGGATGGACCTTTGTGTAAGATTCAACTCTTGTAGTCATGTTTAGCAATTTTTTTGTTTTTTTGAAGAATCGTTCAAGTGTTCAAGCAATTTGTGAGATCATGCAAAGTGAAAAATGAAATGCAGAATGAAATGCAAATCTAGGACCTAGGACCTAGTCACTGATCATGTGTCAATTTGTTATCATCATTGAGTTTTTAGGTAGCCGGATAAATCAATACAATGTCCACTAGTTTACAAAACCATAGACATATGAATACTGATTTGTATGCTCAAGAATCAATACAATGCCCACTGGTCATATAACCATGAACATATGAATATTGATTTTTTTTTCAGAATGTCAAATTAGATATAAGCACCAAGGCACAAACGCCAAGATGACCTAAATATCATGTCCATTTTAATATAGAAATTTGTATAAGCATCAAAACATAAACGTCGTGATGATCAAAATATGCCATGCATGACAAACACATCAAATAGTTAAGAGATCATTCTAAGTCCAGTGTGAATTACCCGCAGTGACCCTTTATCATTCACATCCTTAGGTAAGATCGTGTTTCACAGTAGGAGTACGAATTCACTCAAAAGAAAATAGTTAGATCAAACTTCCTTGAATTTTTTGGGTATCAATGGTCGAGGTACGCATGGCCATCCAATTTGAGATAGAGGCTCTTACAGTCGGACACCATTTCAATCCAAAATTTCCAAAGTTGTTAGATTTTCACATACAAGAAGAAAACAAAGAAAAGATTATGCCCCCAGTCATCACTCTCTAAATCCTGTAAAAGACATCATCGAAGAGCTCAAAGGGACATAATATGCAAAAATATCAATGCGAATTAGTAAGCATACAAGGAGATAAAAGCATGTAAAAGCATAGATTGTTTTCAATTTGATGTTTGAATGCATTGTTGTAGATGCAAAATCCTTTTTGGAGAGGAGACTGACTGACTAACTTGGATGAAGCTTCAAAGGACTCTGACTAGATATGATACATCTAAGATACATTGGAGGCCATAGGATATGACATTGATTGCCCCCAAGTGATGAACATTGATAGGATACAGATGCTTGAGCTGATTGGTGTACGAACTGACTTATTGAAAACAAGAATATGTAGAAACAAACTGAGAGATATGTACAAACTAAAGCAAGACTGAAAGCTGGGAAAGACCAAGATTGCACTGATACATGGAGCATTTTGAACATGTGGCACCCATTTGTCAAGATTTCACCATCTTGGTAGAGATTCTATTTTTGTTACCAAGGTGCCTGTCTCCAGGTTTTCACCAAGGCACTTTTTCTTTTTCTCATTTTTTTGTATTTTTTATTTTTTGAGTTTTTTTTTGTGATACATCAAGGCACCCATTGCTAGGTTTTCACCAAGATGTTCATTTTTTAAGGACTTTTTTAGATTTTTTAGATTTTTTCAGGACATTTTACCATAGACTGAGTGCCTTAGGCATAGAATTTCTTCAGATGGAGAACGTTGATTGGTTCTCATAGCTGTTCTCCTTTAGTCATTGAGAGTTGATAGGCACTAGAGCCAAAAGTAGCAGTGATTACAAAGGGACCCAGCCAATTGGGTTCAAACTTCCCCTTGCACTCTCGATGTGATTGATTTTTAGGATTCTCTTTCAAGACTAGATCGCCAACCTAAAATTATCTGTGTCTAAATTTCTTGTTGTAGCTTCTAGACATTCTCTTCTAATATACTCTGAGATGATCATACACTACTTGTCTGTGCTCATCTAGTAGTTAAGTTCTTGCAACCTAGACACTTTGTAGTCATCATCAATTACTAGACCATGCATTCTGATTCTTAGTGATGGAATTTCAACCTCAATAGGTAGTACCACTTCAGACCCATAAATTAAAGTGAAAGGTGTAGCCCTAGTAGGCATTTTGATACTTGTTTAGTAGGTGTTCTAATACTTTTTCTATAGGCCCAAAGAGCTGGATTGATCATGAGATGCCAGTCTCTTCCTATTTTATTAACCATACAGTGCAAGATTTTTAATAGATTCTTATTTGATGCCTCTACTTGTCCATTCCCTTAAGGATAGTAGATAGATGACCAATGTTGTGTAATCTTGAATTTGGTAATAAGTCATCCAAGTCTTTATTCTTTAATTTTCCACCATTATCTGTAACTATAGAATGTGGAATACCATACTGGCATATGATGTAGTTCAAGATGAACATAGATATTTGTTTTCCAGTGGCTTGTGTCAAAGGGACTGCTTCTACCCATTTTGTAAAATAATCTTTAGCTATGATTATATGGGTATGTCCATTAGAAGAATGAGGATGTATGGCTCCTATAAGATCAAATGCCCATTGATGAAAATTCCATTGTGTAGTGAAGGGGATTAGATCTCTCCCTGGAGCATGAATTAAGTTTCCATGCACTTGGCACTTTTGACAGTTCTGAGCAAACTTGATAGACTCTTTCTCCATTTTTGGCCAATAGTACCCAACCCTAATAAGTTTTTGGGCTAGTGTTAAACTGTTCGAGTGTGACCCACAAATATCATCATGGACTTCCTCTAATACACATTGAGACTCTTCCTATTCTAAACATCTAATTAGCATACCATCTAGACCTCATTTGTATAGATCATGACCAATGATAACATATCGAGAGTCATTACGGATAAGGTATCTCTTTTCATGGCCGTTAAAGGTATTGGGAATGATTTGGTCTTTGAGATAGGAGAATAGGTTTTTATATTGGGATGAATCATGACCCACAATAGTGCAGATCATATGGGTATCAGGGGAGTCATATGCAGGATAAGATAGTGCTTCCACTAGGAACTCGTAGCATAGCTCATGTTCAGGCTATTGTAATAAAGTAGATAGTGTTGCCATTGCATCGGTAGCCTTATTCTTCTTTCTACGTATTTTTTCAAATGTGATAGATATGAAATATTTCTTTAGATCATCTACCAATTTATTTTATGGAACACACTTTTCATCTTTAGTTTGGTACACATCATTGACTTGATGGATTACAAGTTGTGAGTCTCCATGAATGTGTAATTATGTTACTCTCCACTCAATTTCTTTTTTTATACCATTTAAATGGGCTTCATATTCAACAATGTTGTTTGTACAAGGAAATTTGATTCTAAATGCCTTAGGAATGGAGTATCCTTGAGGAGTGATAAACAAGATACCTACTCCAGATCCATTCTGTGTATAGGAGCCATCAAAGAACAATTGCCATTCTCTAGAAGAAAGATTCATGATAGAGGAATCTGGAAATTCCATTTGCATTGGTGTGTCATCAAACAAAGGTGCATCTACTAATTGATCAGCAATAACTTGGCCTTTAATAGATTTTTTTTCAACATATTCAATGTCAAATTCACTTAAGAGCATGACCCATTTGGCTAATCTGCCTATGAGGGCAACTTTGTTTAGTAGGTACTTTAGTGGATCAATCTTAGCTATTAAATGTGTGGTATGAGCCAACACATAATGTCTCAATTTTTGTGAAGCAAAAATCACAGCTAGACAAGCCTTTTCAATCATAGAATAGTTCTTTTTGTATGCCACCAATGTTCTACTGATATAGTATATAGCTCTTTCCTTTTTATTCTCATCATGTTGTGCAAGTAATTCCCCCATTGATGTATCTATTGCAGAGACATATAATATCAATGGCTTCCCTTGAATAGGAGGCATCAAGATAGGAGGATTTGATAGATACTTCTTGATATGATCAAAATTCTTTTCACATTCCTCGCTCCATGAAAATGTCACACCTTTATGTAATGTCTTTGTAAAAGGTTGTGATATGTCTACTAGCTGAGATATGAAGGGTCGAATAGATTGTACTCTCCCTTGTAATGTTCTCATTTGGCTGATGTTCTTGGGAGGTTTCATCTCCATGAGAGCTTTAACTTTAGTTGGATCTACTTCAATTCCTTTCTTTGAAACAATGTAGCCTAAAAGATTTCTAGAAGTGACACCAAAAGCACACTTCTTAGGATTTAGTTTGAGACTAAATTTTTCCATTCTATCAAGTATCTTGCTTAAGTCATTTAGATGTTCAACTCTAATCATAGATTTTGCTAAAGTATCATCAACATAATCCTCCATTGTCCTATGCATCATCTCATGAAAAATAGAAGTCATAGCTCTCTGATATGTAGCACCAACATTCTTAAGCCCGAATGGCATGACATTCCAATAGAAGGTACCCCATGAACATGTGAAAGCAGTTTTCTCTTAATCCTCTGGAGCAATTTTGATTTGATTATATCCAAAAAAACCATCCATCAAAGAATACATCTCAAAGCCCACAATCATATCCACTATCATGTCAATGTTAGGTAGTGGAAAATCATCCTTAGGGCATGCTTTGTTTACATCTCTAAAATCTGTGCATACTCTTATTGATTTGTCTAGTTTTGAAATAGGTACAATATTAGAGATCCATTCTGCATAATCAATAACTCGGATAAATCCAGCTTTTAGGAGCTTCTCTAATTTAGCTTTTACCAAGAGTGCAACATGTGGATGCATCTTTCTCAATTTTTTCTTAATAGGTTTAACGTTTAGAGCTATAGATAAATGATGCATTATAAGATCAAGATCCAATCTTGGCATATCTGAATATTTCCATGCAAAGTTGATCTTTTTCTCTTTTAAGAATGTTGTAAATTTTTTCTTTTCTTCTTCTGATAAGGATTGTGCTACATGGATCAACTGTGGTTCTTCTGTTGGTCCCAAGTTGATGGATTGAGTGGGCTCAATTAGAACTGGAGATCTATCCTATAAATGACTTGGAACGACATCAAATATCTCATCCTTAAGTGCCTCAGAGAGGTTTTCACCTTTGGATACATCTTTTATTTTTACTTTTGTAGGTTCTGAGACTGCCACAAAGTGGTTTTCACCCTCAGAACTCCTTTCCTTTTTATTCTTATTCTTATTTTTTTGGTTAAGATACTTGATGTCTGACTCTGTCATGCTAACACTCAGTTCACTTATGGAAGTCCTCATAGGTTCAACTACATTTAGGTAGCAAGCAAGGGCATAGTCATTGGGAAAGGTATAAATACCTTGGTTCAAGTTTGTGGATGTTATGTCAAGAAGGTTAGGGCATTGGATAGTCAAAGTGGTGAAAGATTGGGAAAGAGTGTTTATGGATATGGATCTATCATCATTGGTCCTAACCCGACGCTTGAGTTCAAAGGTGATATTACAACTTAAGACATTCAATTCGTGAATAGGCTCAATGTCATTGTGGAAATCCACTTCATCCATTGGTGGATCAGACTTGATAAGTTTGTCATTTTGCTCTAGAATTATGTTGGGTTTAGGTGCATATTGGTGAATAACATCAACATGCTTTTCTGTAATAAGTTCATCCGGTTCTGGAATGACTCCCCATTCATAGTTATTTGATTCATCTTCTATTTCTTCATCTAGACCTCTAGGAAATCTAAGAACATGAGTAAAGTCGGGATGAATACCCCAAGAAGGGTTTCCCTCAAATTCTAATTTGAATTCATACTCATGGGAATCTGTCTCAGAATAACTACCACCTTCCTCTTTTTCTGTTTGATTGCCTTCGAGATTAGCTGGTTCTTGTGTTGCCACTATCCCTTGCTCAATAGTAGGTTCTTGTGTTTCTACCACATTAATTCTTTTTATTGGATCATCTTTAGGAAAATGCTCATAGGGAATGAGATCTTCAGTGGTATTTGAATCATCACTATTAGATTGTTCTATTGTTTCTCCCTTTAGTTGATTTGCTATGGAGGGCTCAACTTGTTCTAAAACATGTAGAGATTTCTTGCTAAGATAGAAAGGATTCTTCATGTATCCAATACCTATTGTATTCTTGTTTACTCAGCCATGATGATCAAGAGGTGATAGAAGACCTTTACCCTATAGTCCTAGAGGACCTTTTCCTTTATATCCCATTTTTGTGATCAATTTGTCCCTTGGGCCATATGACTTGGAAGGGATATTCAGTATTTTAGCATCACATTTTTTAACAACTTGAGATTTAGGTTCATCTTTGTATAGCCATGTGAGCACAGCTTCATCCTCTTCAAACTCCTATTTAGATTCTTGTTCTGCAACAAAATTTCCTTTATATGCTTCAAGAGGTGCTTTAGACTCTGTTTTAGAATGTTTTAGAGTTTTCCCTTAGGACTTCGGTGGGATAGGGAGGATGTCAAAGATAAGACTAGCTCTATAGTATATTATCCCATACCATTTTCTTTGATCTTAACCTCTTTAGCAATGTCTTCCATCTTGGATGTTGAAGCAACATCTAGCTGCTTAGTGGAAGATTCTCTATTATTACGAACAAGTTTATCAGCACTCTCTTTCAAGGTATTGCAAGTTGTATACAGATCAGCTGGAATCATCACCTCTACTCCTTCATAAGGAAACTTCAAACACTGATGGAATGTAGAGGGTATGGCTTTCATTTCATGTATCTAGGGTCTTCCTAGAAGGATATTGTAAGCCAAAGGTAGATCAAGAACTTGAGATATAGTATCTCTGATGACAGGACCTACTCTAATAGGTAGGACAATTGTTCCTTTTGAAGATCTTTCTTGCTCATCATATGCTTTGATAGTTATCTTCTTTCTAGGATCAATGGCCATTTCTAAAATTCCTAATTGTGTAATCAAGTTGAAAGAACAAATGTTTAGACCAGCACCCCCATCTATCAACACACGTTTGACACGATGGTTTTGGATCAAGACTTCAATATGCAAGGGTTGGTTATGTGGATGACTCAAGGAGTTATCATCTTCATCTGAAAAGGAAATGTACAGTGGAGACGTAAGATAACTAGCCATAGTCTGGACTCTGTCTAAATCAAGGTTATCAGGAACATTGGATCTGAGCAGAGCTTTGTCTAGAATGGCTCTATGAGATGGAGATATTCGAAGCAGCTCAAACATGGAGATTTTTGCATTTGTGTGCTAGAGTTGTTGAACAATACTATATGAAGTAGGCCTCGTGTCTTTAGGATTTGAAGATTTAGATGTAGCCTTCTATTTAGAAGCAGATGAAAGATTGAAATGCACCTTAGGGACATTGGATGAATCTGGTATTTGTCCTTGCAAATTTGCCTGAGCTTGTGATCGAGTAACTGCATTTTTTGATTGATTATCTCTATCTTTTCTTACAATTGTGATGACATTGTGATGCAGTGCAAGGTGGGAGGATCCCCGGTGGAGATGTCCTAGCCCCCAGAAAATAACCACACAATAGAATATAATAACAATACAAAGATTTAGAACCACACAATGCCAAAACTCATAATAGAATTATCATATTTTCATCCAACATGCCCGGTTGTAAGGCCTTCTAGGTTACGGCCAAATACAATGCAATTACAATAGAAACTCCACAAGATCTTGCAAGATCCAAACCAAACTATAGCTAGCCCAGATCCATGCACTGGTAGGAACCCCCAAGGAAGATCTAAACTTTTGCTCGCAAGCCCACCAAGCAATCTCCTTGTTTCCCAAGCCGTAGCTACTAGCTCTCCTCAAAGCTCACTCCACAGCCACCTCCTCTTCTCCCAGGTGGATGAATAATCCTAAAGAATTCCCCCACAACCCCTACTTATACCAATCTAATCCATAGGTCGACCTTGAACATAAATTAAATACAAACACATAAATTAAATGCCACTAGTCGGCCAACAACAATAATTAAATGCCCAAAATTGATGTCTTAGTAAAATTGTGATATATCTCCTAGCTCTGAATGAATTAGAATGCATGCTTCAAAGAATAGGTAGAAATATAGGCCCTCTTCAATCCTTGAAATTTTCATCCTCTAACTCTTTGTGGAAAATTACGTATACGGCCTGTAATAGGAACCAAATTCCTAAGCAAGGCTGAGCTCCTCCTAGGCCATGCTGAGCAACCAAGACCATGCCAAGTTCCATTAAATACATCAAAACCAATTACCCAAGACCCAAGTAGGTTTATCCAAGTCTACCAAATCCCTCACATATGAAAATAAGTCCACACAACTCCATCAAATCTCCCAAACATGCAGGATAGCCAACTACCTTGGGATGCTCCTGCATCAGACTCCCTAGGTGCGAAATGAGGTATGCCTCATACTTTGACACCAGATGAAATATCTACAACCATCTTCATCTTCACCAAAGGCTTCCACTCCAACAAGGACAATAGAACCAACATGCAAATCATCCAAATCCGCATCCATCTGTCAACCACTAGAATCTCAACCATCCAATCAACATGCTCACTCCCAGGAACAAACTGAACATAGTGCCTCACCAACATTATCTATAGCTGATCACTACCAACAACAACAATATCCTTGAACATGAAATCCATGTCATCAACATGTAAGCTCAAATCCACAATAGGAGAAACATGTAAATCCTCAACCATGTCAACCACCAACAAGTCCACATCAGGAACATACAGATCTG
Organism: Chamaecyparis obtusa; assembly: GCA_027943335.1. NCBI lineage: Eukaryota > Viridiplantae > Streptophyta > Pinopsida > Cupressales > Cupressaceae > Chamaecyparis > Chamaecyparis obtusa. The sequence continues at coordinate 437,951 of BSBK01003188.1, forward strand.
TAGTATCATGTAGATCCTCAACCACATCAACAACTAGTGAATCCACAATAGTAACATCCATATCAACAACATCCATATCACCAACATATGGATCATCACCCTTAGCAACCTGATTATCCATGACCAAGTGCTCCACAATTTCCATGTCAGATTCAACCAACTGATCATGAAAACCAATCTCAATCATAGCATCAACAAGGTTAGGAAGCTCCATAGAAACATCCACAAGTTTCTCCGCAAGTTCCACATCAGCCTCCACACACTGATCAACAAAACCAGCTTCCATCTTTACCTTGCTATGCCCTCTTCTCTCTCAAACAAGTCTTCTAGCCGGCCAGACAACTCACTTCCTAATCGGTAGACTCCAGCTCCACGGTTTCAAGATCTCTCAAACTCTCTTATGAAATTTATCCAGAGATGGATCACTCTCAACCATCCCTTCCTTAACTTGATTAGTCAATCTAGCTTCCAACCAAGCACAAGTCTTTGAAATATTCTTCTCCACCAGATCATGGAGTTTTGCAATCATCTCAGGGTCCAATCTTCTTAGAGCCATCTTATAAGATCTTCGCAAACCTCTTGCAATGAATCATCAACTAGATCCAACCTTCAACCAGGTCCTAGTGCAAACTACCTCACATTCAACACTTTTTCCACACACTCAGGAACAACCTTCACTCTAAAAAACTCCACCCAAGGTCCTGGTGTAAACTGCCTCACATTCGGTGCTCTATCCACACACTCAGGAACAACTGTGCTCTGATACCACTTGATGCAGTGCAATGTGGGAGGATCCCCGGTGGAGATGTCCTAGCCCCCAGCAAATAACCACACAATAGAATATAATAACAATACAAAGATTTAGAACCACACAATGCCAAAACTCATAATAGAATTATCATATTTTCATCCAACATGCCCAGTTGTAAGGCCTTTCGGGTTACGACCAAATACATTGCAATTACAGTAGAAACTCCACAAGATCTCACAAAGTCCAAACCAAACCATAGCTAACCCAGATCCATGCACTAGTAGGAACCCCCAAGGAAGATCTAAACTTGTGCTTGGAAGCCCACCAAGCAATCTCCTTGTTTCCCAAGTTGCAGCTACTAGCTCTCCTCAAAGCTCACTCCACAGCCACCTCCTCTTCTCCCAGGTGGATGAATAATCCTAAAGACTTCCCCCACAACCCCTACTTATACCAATCTAAGCCACAGGTCAGCCCTGAACATAAATTAAATACAAACACATAAATTAAATGCCACAAGTTGGCCAACAACAACAATTAAATGCCCAAAATTGATGTCTTAGTAAAATTGTGATATCTCCTAGCTCTGAATGAATTAGATCTTGTGCTTTGAACTATAGTATAAATATAGGCCCTATTCAATCCTTGAAAATTTCATTCTCTAACTCTTTGTGTAAAATTACTTATACAGCCTGTAATAGGCACCAAATTCCTAAGCAAGGCTGAGCTCCTCCTAGGCCATGCTGAGCAACCAAGACCATGCCAAGTTCCATTAAATACATCAAAACCAATTACCCAAGACCCAAGTAGGTTTATCCAAGTCTACCAAACCCCTCACACATGAAAATAAGTCCACATGACTCCATCAAATCTCCCAAACATGCAGGATAGCCAACTACCCTAGGATGCTCCTGCATCACATTGCAACGCTCAGATAGGCATGGTTCAACTATATTGAAAACAACATTGTTTCCAAAGTAGGCATAATTGACTTTAGCACCCATATTAGGCTGAGAAGAAGAATCTTCTTTACCATGTTTAGAAAATGGTTCTGTGAATGTTGTATGATCATTATTACTCTTATGATTGTCAATCATGATGTCGCCATTATCAATTTTGTCTTATATAATGTGCTTTAAGAGAATGCAGTTATTAGTCTTATGACCTTTATTGTGATGGAATTCATAGAAATCATTCTCTCTCCACCATTTTGGTTTAGGTTCTGGATCAAAGACTTTCATCTCAGACAAGTAAATGATTTTGTTTTCCAATAGAGTTTTCATGGTAGATTCCAAGGATTCTCTAAGAGGAGTGAATTTGCGATTAGGATATGTAGCCCAAGGTTTGTAATCAGATGAATTTCTATTGGACTCTATTGCTTTAGCTTTAGAAGCTTTGATCGCTTGGGTACCAACAATGAGATTGAAAGCAAGTGCCTTAGATGGGGCACGGATATTATCAACAATGCCATCTATGATGCCTTTATTCTTGTTCCAATTTTTTTTCTTGTCCTTAGAACTAGATCTAGATTCATACTTGTCTTTTTGAAGTGTGATGTCTCCTTTTTTCACAAGTACTTTCTCAATTTTGATCGCATTATCTACCATTTTGTCAAAAGATGTATGATTTTGCATTTTTAAAGGGTTTTTGATTTCTGGAACAAGATTGTTGATGAAGATTTTCAGCTTCTCAATTGTTGGAATGAGTCTAGCATATAGAGAAAATTTCTTCCTCCACCTCGTGACAAATGTCAGGAATGGTTCTCTTGGATACTATTTCAGATTGTAGATGTCGATCATGGTGACCGGATACTGAATATTGTAGGAGTATTGTTGATAGAATAGTTTGATTAACTCCTCACTTGTTTTGATAGTAGGAGGCATTCTAGAGAACCAATGAATGGCTGCTCCTCCCAAAGATCGAGGGAAGAGATGCATTAATTAGGTTGGTTCATACATGAACTCCATGGATTGAGTATAGAATTCTCTGACATGATCTTGAGGATCAAAGTTTCCATCATACTTATCATAGTTAGGCATTTCCACTTTTTTAGGGAATGGTGGCATGTAAAAGTCTTTAGCAAATGGAAAAGGGCATAGATCTTCAATGGAGAACTCCTTAGGTTTCTTTTCTTTTTCAAGTTTGTTAAGTTTGACTTGCATGGCATGCATCTATTTCATCATAGCCATGACAAGAGTTTCTTCCTCATGTGTAATGATATCTTCTACATTAAAGTTTGGAGGAAGTTTAGCTCCTTGATGAGCTAACTCTAGAAAGTATGCCTCTCTATCTTCCTTCAAGAAATGTTTCATCATTCTTTTGAAGTCATCATCATTTTGATATCGAACAATTTTAGAAGGTGTAGCTTCTTGATCCACAACATGTTGAGAATGGTGTCCTTGAGACCCTTGTGGTGTCCCTCCATGAGACATGTTAGGAGTTTTAGGGCTCCCTGGATTAGATTGAGGAGGGGTTTGTTGATTACCTCCATGAGTTGATGGAGGGGGTACGTAACTAGTTTTCAATTGAAAATTGCCAAGACCGTCATCTTCCTAAGACTAGAATTGTAGAGTTTCTCAAGAGTGGGACCCTTGTGAATAGTCAAAGGTACAATGCCAAGTGCTTCTCCAAATTTCTTATGTGACGAAGCTCTAGTTTCCACCATTAACATTGAGTGAAGCAAAAGAATGAGATGAAGACAACTAAAGAATGAATTGATTCCAAAAGATCAAATGACGCAACCTTGTCAAGATTAAAGTGATTAAGGATTAGACCAGACGTAAATGAAGGATAATGTGCCATAGTAGTGTGGTTAGTTTCCCAAAAGATGGTGGGCACAAGCTCACAACACTTAGCTGTTTAGTAAAAAGATTGAATTTGAGGATAATTTTGACAAGGTTTTGACATAAGATGAAAAAGACTCAAATCGATAACCCAAAAGGCTAAATCAGACTCAAGAGACCACTTTAGGAAAATGAATGGATTCATTCTAGTTTCTACTCTATTCCTGACACAGTGATTTGTTCCATAGATTCTGGAAATAGGCTGTAAAAACTAAGTTTTTGACAATTCTGACCACTTTCTAGCAATTTTTCTCAAATGACTTTCTGCAGGATCGTACGACAATGGGTATGCTATGAAATGACAATTGAAAAAATTGTACGATAGTTGCAAAACTCACATGACAATTGATAGAAATTTTTTTACTTTTGTGTTTGAATGGTGACAAAACTCGTACAACACTATACAAGCTATCATATGACAATACAGGGGTTCTGAAATGACACTTCCCAAAACTCGTATGACTTTCTGACCTGATGGGATGATTTTTCACTCCAGAAAGGATTTTTACTTTAGATTTTGCAAATTTTTGGTTTTCAATTTTAGATTGTTCACAAATTTCTCTGTCCAAGTTTGAAGATTATTCTGAGATCATTCATTTTTGGTAGCCAAATAGATAAACAAGAATGCAAAATAGCAAGCAAGTGATTCCAAGCATGTCTAAAAATAATGAACATGGGACAAAGAAACCTTGTGCATGATCAATCAAGTGACTAAATGTGCTAATCCCTAAGAGTGCTAATTGTGTATGTTCCAAAAAAAATTTCAATAATGCACATATTCCTAGAAAAATAAAAATTTGGCCTCAGTAGGGTTTGTAGTAATGGTCTAACTCTGCAAATTTTATGATCTCAAGAGGGAAAACTCTAATCCAAGTGCACTGGGGTTTTGACACAGTCCAAGAAATTAATCAATTAGGAGATGCTAGGGAGATCCGATAGCCCAACAAGAGACCACACTTGTGAAGATTTCCTCGAAAAGGACATTTATATAGTGGCTGCTGCTACCATGGTGAAAATAGCTACTACTGCTTGAGGTTTCATCCACATGGTTGACCCAATTAAGGGAATGTCCACTACGGTTAACCCTCTCTAAAGGTGACTCACAAAAGATACCACATGGAGACTGGTTCCAGATTCAAGGATCTGAGTTTTTGATACTACCCAAAAAGGGAGTAGAGCATAGTCCTCTAGCCTTTTCACTTTTAACCAAACAAAGAAAACAGATTAATCTAACACACTAAGACCAAGATTATCTCACAAAGATCTATGACATCAACCACTTATGATCTATCAACCCCTTCGGAGAGAGAATGTATCAATCAAAAGTTGAAGACACATGAATCTAGTAGAACGTGAGACTCTCTTAGTACCTTCCCTACCTACAAGGGGATCCTTCATCAAAAGGAGCTTCGCATGAATAAACAAGCAAAAGAAGTTCAATCTCTCAAGATCATCCACAAATAGTGTTCATAGGGACTATTTACTATATGTAACAGATATGCAGAAAGAAAATCTATGTTTATTTTATAGCCCAAAATGAAGTTTGTGATATGAAAGCAAGAAAATCACATAAGCTAGACATGTGAGAGTTCATTTTAATCCAAATCGAAATGTTATGAGCTTGAGAAGAATACCTGAACTCCTCGCAACGCGCTTAGTATATTTTTACCTATTTTAGCAATTTAGTTGCACTTTTTCCAATGAGATTCAACAAGTATCAGTCAAAAATAAAAGATTTCCATTGTTAGGGTTAGCTGTTAGACCAAATCTGAAAATCAAATCTAAAAAACTACTAAAAATGTAGAAACAATAATTGAATTCTGGAGTCAAAACTTGTACGACAGTGGGTTAGCTCCCAGATGACAATTTGGAAACTCATACGACTGTGGGTGTCTTCTCATATGACAATTGGGCTTCCAAACGATAGTGTGTACTCTCTGATACGAGTCTTCAAATCTGAACCTGTCGTACAATAGTGGGTACCTCCCAAAATGACTTTCTGACAAAAGTCATACGAAAAATGTACGAACAGAAAATAAAAATCACATTTTTAAATAGAAAATGACAAGAAATTGATAGAAAGGTGATGGAAACCCATTTCAGGGCCCCACGGTGGGTACCAAAAATGTGTGTGTAAATTTTGTACCTAAATGTAGACACAACACTTCAGTAAATTATTAGAGGTTAGCAAAAAACCAAAATCATGCAATGAAATGGAAACTAAACTAACCAGGTGATTTACTGTCTTCTAGTAGGTGCGAGTATGATACTCTCAAATCAGACCGAGACCAGTGACAATGCAACACCTAAACAAAGGATTTGAATGCAAAGAATGAAATATTATGTGAATGCAGATTATTCTATATTTTTGGATTTTTTGTGCAATAATAGGGAAAACTATATGAAATTGATCTAGAATGAATGAAATTAGAATGTAGATTTGATCTAAAAATGCTATGAATGAGTATGAAACTATGAATAAGAAACTATGCAAAAGCTAAATGATTAACTATGAAAGATCTCACAAATCGCCTGTCACAAATGCTCAATCCTTCAATCGCCAATTCGCTAGAGTAATTGTGCAAATTCGAGTGTTGTAATTATGAAGAGCTGAGCCTTATTTTTATAGAAATCCAGGGCTTTGAGGATGCAAGAGAAAAGCCATAAATCACTCTTGATAAACTCAGGTTGATTTTTGAGTTATCAGGAAATTAGAGATAATTAACTCACAAAATCATGCAAAAGCATGCAAGAACAACTTTTTAACTCAAATCAAAAGTTTAGATCAACTTTGAACTCAAAATAGAATGTTGAGTTTCCAAAAAGTTAACAACTTGCATTGATTTCCTGATTTTGAGTTTAACTGCTCTTTGATTGTGCACAATTAATTATGAATTAATTAAATAAATAAAGTGATTTATCCTCAACTTAACTGATTTTTGAATTAAAATAATTGATTTATGGGTTAATCAATTATTAAATCAAACTTTATTCAAAAACTATATTATTCAATATTGACAATTGACATGAATTAATTAAATAAGAATTTAATCAATTAGTCATAAGATTTTTTATTTATTGTAAAAAATAAATAATACAATTTAGGAATAATTTAATTAAATTCAATTAAATAATTAAGTGGCAATATTAAATCTGATTAATTAAATATTCATAATATTCAATTAATCAAACTTTAGGATAAATAGGATTTATCGCCAAATAATTATTAAATTAAAGATAATTATGATAAATAGAAATATTACTAGGAATATTTTCCGATGCAAAATTTAGGATAATCAATTAGGATTCAATAATGTGCAGATGTGCCTTAGGTTAGGACTTCGATGTCGATTTCTTTCGAATTGAAGATGTAGGAGGTTAATGAACCTATAGCCCATTTTTGGGGTATTACAATTCCCAAACCTCTACTTTGACAACTTCTTCCTAGGGCTTCACTACCCATAAACAAAACCCACATACCAACTTATCATAAAAGAAAAAGTGACATATTAGATTAAATCTAATTAACATAGAGATAAATTAACTTCATTTTTAAATATACAACTAAGTTAATTTAAAAGTAAAAAAATTCAATTCAATTCAATTCATTAATAAAGACAAATCAAATTTTATTTATAAATTCTAATTAAATTTCATTTATATATTTCTAGTTGATAACTAACAAATAAGTTGATTTGTAAAAATACAATTTAAAAATCTATTATTAAAACTTAGATCAATTCTATTTATAAATATCTAATTAAATCCATTTACAAATGCTAATTAAATTTTATTTACACATGGAAATTGAATAGGTCTAATTATTTATGTGTCATATTCTTTTAAATAAAAAATTAATAAGTTGAATTTGGGAGATTTTGTATATAAGGGGACAAAGCATAAAAACTTTGTTTTTAATTTATTTAAATATGACTATTCAAACTTTAGCCATATTGACCACTAAGTCGTTAAGACATGGCCCATTGAAAAAAAATAAAAAACTAATAAAACAAGGAGGGACCAATTTTGGATTGTGTGGATAAATCAAATCCATGTATTTTAATGCAAAGTAAGTCTCCAATGAAAATGAAAATTTTAACCAGGAAATTCAAAAGAGACCAAGGGATAAAATGGAATTAACCTTGGGGTAGTAAACTATTGAAATTGGCCCCCAAAAGTAGCGCTTACGAAGGAAAGACAAGTAACTAATAAAAAGTTCTCCCCCTCAAAATGCATGGTGTGGATAAAAAAATGCATGGAGTTTTCCAAAGAGAAGGGTGTGTAACCCAAGGGTCAACAAGACTTGACCTTCACATCTAGCATCAATTATACCCAGAGAATAAAAGTGATTAAAACAAGAACCTTATTAAAACTGCATTTTCCAATCTCCCACTATGACGCATAACATAGGAATGTGTGTTGAGACCCCAATTAAATCAAACAAATAAATAAAGTATGGGAAAAATGGTTTGGTTCAAATATATTAAATTTTATTAATACAAAAGATGGACAATTATTTATGTCATAAACATCTAGAGGATTGGGACATGGATTGATAGATATATTTAAAAACAATCTTTTTCTCATAAGATAAAATCAAATACTAATCTGTCTAAATGATTTTTTGATTTCAATTTGGTATAATTTCAAGGATTTTTTCAAGAATTCTAATCAAACCCTAACTGGTATAATTTCATATTTCTTAATTGTTTATGTAAAATTTCTCACGGAAGAACCTACCGTTTCACATATTTAAACTAACAAGAAGTTTTTCAAACAAATCAAACCCAAAAGATTTTTCTTCTCAATTTAACTAACATGGTAAAACAAAACCCATCAACAATCTAACAAACACAAAGAATACAATCTTTCCAAAGGAGTGATTTACAAGAGTTTTCAAACCCTACCTCAAACAATGTCTTAATTTGAGGACAAGAATAATCAAATTCAACCTCCAAAATTTTAAGCTTTCAATAATTTCTCAAATTCTCCCAAGAAATCTCCTTCAAAACCTGATAGACGTAATTCCCAATAATACCCAAAAACCCCTCATAAAGAAGACCCATTCCTCTTAGGGTTTCTAAACTATGCAAACCCTAAAAAAAAGAACTCAAATCTCCACCTAGTTTGCATCAAATCACTTGCATGTTTAAAAAAACTTAATAATAAAATAATGCACTTTTAATTTAATTTCTAACTCAACTTTTGGCTTTAAATTCTAATTCAATTTTCACTTAAACCGAATGTGCAACTTCAATTGCATATAATTATTTAACTAAACAATAAATACTTTAGCACATAAATAATTATGCAAATTGATAAATTAAATATTAAATAAGTCAACCATGCCCTTTGATTTTATATTTGGATTTAATAATTAATTAAACCCTTTTATTCCAAATTTAAAGTTTTAATTCAATCTTTTAATTAACAAATGTATTTAATTAACCCTTAATAATAAAATATTCCTTATCTCTAATATTTCCATATTTATAAAATATAATCATTCTAATCTCATGATTAATCTTAATTTAATTATTTAAATCAAATAATCCACACAAGAAAATCCACTTAACTCCCAAAATCTAAAAATCAACTAACTCTATATCAAACAAACACCAAGGAAGGTTTCATGAATTCACGTCACCTTGATGAATTCAGATGGGCAGAAATAGATAATTTCCCAATATTTAGGACAAGCAATAGCTTGGGTTAGGATTTGGATTTGTGTGTTATCTCCCCTCTCTTACCATTGATATTTTGTGATAGGGCACGCTCATCCTAGAAATTCAAGGAAGTCGATGCCCGGTACCTACAAACTTGCATAAAAGATGAGCATGTATATACATGTATTAATATAAACAAGTAATGGTGGGGATTGGCCGATCATGTGGATCTCACAAGCAAGTAACTATGACTACATCCCTCAACCACATCAAGCACATCAAACAAAAATATAACACATACACGCCACCATTCACATGCAAGTATGGGGTTAGTAAAACCATAAGCATCAATGATATCCTAACATATAATTCATCATCATAAAATAACCATAACATATAGAAAATTAGACTATGGGAGGGGCATTACAAAAACTCTTTTCATCAAACTCCTAGGTTGTACCATCATTGCATTTTTGGGTATGTGCATGATCATGAGGGGCAAAAAAGTGGCGATGTAAAAAAATCCACTTTTCAGTCATCCAAAAGCGCACAAAAATGTATGTTGACTTTTTAGTAGGCCTGGGTGTCAATACACCTGGGAAAACCTAACACCAGAGCACAAGCCTTATCGGGTACCCAATTTTTTGGGTACCCAAAAATATTGGGTACCCAAAACCTATGGCATAAATTAAAACCCGCGAGCCACTTTCCTCATTTCTCCTCACATTTTGGGTTTGGAAAATGGCTCCAAGTATCATATACACAATATTTTCGAGTACCTGATTGTGCCAACAACAAATTCAACTCCGTAGTTGATCTAATAAGTAAATTCTTGCTATATCTTGATTAATTTCTTTCATTTTCATGTTAAATGTAGTTTTTTAGGTTAAAATAGGGTTTTGTATTGATTTTTTTAATAATATATGAAATCAATTTGAAATTTAAATTTGTTTATTATTTAATCAGGCATGGCTGACAACAATGAAGATAATAACCCTCTTCACCAAATAACGATCCCCAAAACAATCCAAAACCACTTCAAAACCCTCAATCTTTAGAGAATTTGATATAGGAGAACTTGAACACTATACGGGGCTTCAGAAACATGTTTCACAATATACCTACATTAGCTCCTATGCTTGCCACCCTAAATACCATTGCTAAAAACATTGACACCCTTACGCAACAACATAATGTTGCTCTTCATTGCCATGATTATATGCGTGCCTAATTTGATGATGGGCTTGACCATGATGGGGTTGTGGCCCTTAATATAACTAAGGAAGATATAGCCTCCCTTTTTGTTAATCCTAAAACTGGATTAAAAGTTGACCCCAAAAAGCCCAAATTATCAATAAAATGGTGCACAAATGAAGCAATGCACACACAATTTTAGGATCGATGGTGGATGGTTTTTGATAAACCACCCCATAGAAATTTGGAGCTCCCTTTCTATTTCTTAAAAAAATTATATGCTGAGTTTTTGCTTGGTCACAATGTTAATTATTTTAGCATGATGCCCAACATGGGCATAGGTGGAAGAGCTCCTAAGACTAGGCCATTTTCCCAGCGCAAAAAGGCCACTACCTTTGTCCCCCCCACTAATGTCGCACCCCCTCCTCCAGTGCAGAATCCCAATATCATTGCAGAGGCTACCTCACAGATTATTAGGGTCATTCATTTGTTGAGTGATCAGTTGATCACGCAGACCAGGTCATTATTATCTCCTAGTGTGGATGATGTTGGTGCATCAACATCTAGCCGGAGTTCACATGTATGCATGCCCCATATTTGCATTATATGTAAGAATATGTGCCTCAGACCGCTTACTGATGCTAATACATATTAGTATGTTATTGATGAGGAGGATACATGAGATGTAGCTACAGAGGTTGCAACACCTTATGGAGCATCTACATCTCATGAGAGTTCTCAAGAGGGGTATGTAGAGCTATGGACTCTTGTTGATATGGTAAGAGTAAATATTATAAATAAATTTGTCACATGACTTATTTAATTTAAAAATAATTTATTTATTTAGATTATTTTTAATGATTGCATGCACTTATGTATATATATTTTTTTCATTTATGTTCAATCGATGACAGAGGAGGAGTTGAGATAGTTGGATGACTCCACACTTTTGGCCATTTCATTTGGCCTTGACACCTATACGGTATATTAAAAATTATGTACCCATTAGTTTTCTTTATATCATTTGGTGTACATGCTTAAACCTCTATCAATTAGAGCAATAAAATTTATACATTTACTAATATATTATCATCTTATTGTACTCTTACAGGCTGTAGCTGATGTCAATGGGGGGCACAAGGGGGTTCCTTCTTCATGTGCCGACAAAGGAAATGTAATTAATTGTTTAAGATTAATTATGCATGCATATGTATGCCACTTGTGAGTAGTAATAAATATTTTACTTGTACTTTATTATATAAGGTGTTGCTCTTGATGATGTCCCGACATAGGTTCGGGAGCCTAGGCTGACAAGAATCTTGATTTGGAGTGATCGCCTGATTGTACGTAGACTTTCACATATTGTTAGTTGTATTTTGTAACTAGGGTTGTTATGATGAAGTACATTTATATATAATTGACAATATTTTTAATCTCATAGGTTACTACCAGTGTGAGGGAGGGCCCATGAGAATCTTTCATACCCAGCCCACTATTCTAGAGGAGGGATTAGTGGATGTAAGTTTTAATTTTAGTTCAATCAATTTGTAATTTTATTATGCTATCATCCTATTTTGTAGATTTATTACTCTATGTTGCATCACTCTACTAATCTCATTATTGCAAATATATATTTATAGGTCGGAGTTGGTTATGGTGGCATTGTCCCTTCAATACCAAAGACTTATGTTAGGACACCTGATCATGGTAGGTGACTAAGAGGCCAGGTACAGATGTTTGTATTCAGTTATAATTTCAATTAAATTAGTGTTTGAATTATGAATTATACATATATAAATATGTACAAATCATATAAATTAAGAAATCTAACTTGGGTTTGAACTCATTTTTTATGCAGGATCAATCAGAGCCAAACACTTCTTCAAAGAGGTGACATTTTGATGATCCCCCTATGACATAGGATGTAGTTTTAGTTTTGTGGTCATTTAGAGATGCCACTTGGCACATTTTTAGATGGCATATATGCCACATTGTACACCTTGAAATATTGATTTTGTAGACATTTTGAAATTGCATGTGCCATATTTGTATATGGAGATACTTTTGATACATTTTATACTTTCTATATATAGAACATGTTCATTTTTATGTTATATTTGCGTCATCTTTTGTATACATATTTATTATTCATGTTTATGGATTTGAATGGTGAAATTATATCTTGACTATGATTATCATTATGATTTAAATTATATCTTGTTGGAGTTATATGTCAATTTGTTTGAATTTTTTATAATAGATGTAATAAATTACCCTGATGTAATAATTTATGCAAGTGTAATAAATTAATAGATGTAATGGATTTGTTGTCCTCAGTCACATACCTTGGGTCACTTGGGTTGAGCGTGGTCGTGAGTGTTCCAGTGACTCCATGGGTGGAATGGGGTTTTCATTAGCGTTAATCCAGCCAATCATAGCCGATGGAGTAGATGGTTTGATGCCAGGATGAATGGTTTGAAAGGTACATTGCAGAGCTACTTTCAACTGACTCTCACTACAAGTTTTGGCATCGACTAAGATAGCCTTTCCAAATGCAAACAAAGTCGAATCACCCAAAACTAAAAGAGGTTATTATAGACCTCATAAACATGATCATGTAGCCCCTGACGGCTTTTCAATACCTCTCATGAGGTCTAAGATACAAGTATCATAAGATCACTGCCCAATCATGCTTAGTGCACCTTGGGGTCACTTGGGTCAATTGTGGTCGCAAGCATTCTAGTGACTCCGTGGGTGGAATAGGGTTGTCACTGGCATTTACCTGACCAACCGGAGCCAATGGAGCAGACAGTTTGATGCTAGGATGGATGGTTTGAAAGATACACTACATAGCTACTTTCAACTGACCCTCACTACAAGTTTTAGCATCGACTAAGATCGCCTTGCCAAATTTAAACGAAGTCGAATCACCCAAAACTAAAAGAGGTTATTGTAGACCCTAGAATCATGATCTAGTATCCCCTGATGGTTTTTTGATACCTCTCATGAGGTCAAAGATACAAGCCTTCGAAGATTTCTGCCTAATCATGCTTAGTGCACCTTGGGGTCACTTCAGTTGAGCATGGTTGCGAGCATTCTAGTGATTCCGTGGGCGGAATGAGGTTGTCAATGGAATTTAATCAGCCAACTAGAGCCAATGGAGTAGATGGTTTGATGCCAAGATGGATGGTTTGAAAGATACACTTCGGAGCTAGTTTCAACTAACCCTCACTACAAGTTTTGGCATCGACTAAGATCAAATTGCTAAATGCAAACAAAGTTGAATCGCCCAAAATTGAGAGAGGTTATTTTAGACCTTAGAATAATGATCCCATAGCCCTAGATGGTTTTTGGATACATCTCATGAGGTCTGAGATAAGATCCTCAGAAGATTGCTGCCTAATCATGCTTAGTGCACCTTAGGGTCACTTGGGTCAAGCGTGATTGTGAGCATTCCAGTGACTCCACTAGCGGAACAGGGTTGTCACTAGTGTTTACTCGGCCAACCAGAGCTGATGGAGTAGATGGTTTGATACTAGGATGGATGGTTTGAAAGATACACTGTAGAGATACTTTCAACTGACCCTCACTGCAAGTTTTGGCATCGACTAAGATCACCCTGCAAAATTCAAATGAAGTCGAATCACCCAAAATTGAGAGAGGTTATTGTAGACCTTGAAATCACAATCTTGTAGCCCTTGAAATTTTTTTGATACCTCTCATGAGGTCTAAGATACGAGCCTCATAAGATCACTCCCTAATAGTGCTTAGTGCACCTTGGGGTCACTTGGGTCGAGCATGGTTGTGAGCATTCCAGTGATTCTATGGGTGGATTGGGGTTGTCACTAGTGTTTACCTAGCTAACCAAAAAAAAATGGAGTAGACGGTTTGATGCCAGGATGGACGGTTTGAAAGATACACTTTAGAGCTACTTTCAACTAACCCTCGCTACAAGTTTTGGCATCGACCCTTGAGCACCGAAGGGGTCGTAGGACCCCTTAAGACACACTTGAGCATTCCAATGTGTCCATAGGAGTCATGAGGACTTCCTATGGGTCCTAACACATGATAAGGCATACTAGGACCCCTACGAAGTCCCCATGACCCCTTTTCACATATTTAAATGCACAAGTGTATTTGAAGGGGTCGTAAAACCCCTTATGACACACTTGAGCATTCCAATGTGTCAAAAGGGGTCATAGGGACTTCCTAGGGGTTCTAATGGGTGATAAGGTGTACTAGGACCCCTAGGAAGTCCCCATGACCTCTTTTGACACATTTGAACACTCAAGTGTGTCTAAAGGGGTCGTAGGACCCCTTAGGACACACTTGAACATTCCAATGAGTCAAAAGGGGTCATGGGGACTTCCTAGGGGTCCTAGTAATCCTTATCACATGTTAGGACCCTTAAAAATTTTCCATGACACCTTTCAACACATTGGAACACTCAAGAGTGTCCTTAGGGGTTTTTAAACCCCATAGGACACACTCGAGGGTTCCAATGTGTCAAAAGGGGTCATGGGGACTTCCTAGGGGTCCTAACATGTGACAAGGCATACTAGGACCCCTAGGAAGTCCCCATGACCCCTTTTGACATATTTGAACCCTCAAGTGTGTCCTAAGGGGTCGTACAACCCCTTTGAACACAAACCATACTAGGACCCCTAGGAAGTCCTCATGACCCCTTTTGACACATTGGAACCCTCAAGTGTGTCCTAAGGGGGTGTATGACCCCTTCAAATATACTTGAGCATTCAAATATGTCAAAAGAGGTCATGAGGACTTCCTAGGGGTCCTAGTATGACTTATCACACGTTAGGACCCCTAGGAAGTCCCCATGACCCCTTTGGACACATTGGGACCCTTGAGTGTGTCCTAAGGGGTTCTATGACCCCTACAAACACACTTCAAGGTTCAAATGTGTTAAAAGGGGTCATGGGGACTTTCTAGGGGTCCTAGTATGCCTTATCATGCGTTAGGACCCCCAAGAAGTCCCCATGACCCATTTTGACACATTGGAATGCTCAAGTGTGTCCTAAGGGGTCCTACAACCCCTTTAAACACACTTGAGCATTCAAATGTGTCAAAAGGGGTCATCGAGACTTCCTAGGGGTCCTAGTATGCCTTATCATGCGTTAGGACCCCTAGGAAGTCCCCATGACCCCTATGGACACATTGGAACCCTCGAGTGTGTCCTAAGGGGTCCTACAACCCCTTCAAACACACTTGAGCATGCAAATGTGTCAAAAGGGGTCATGGGGACTTCCTAGGGGTTCTAGTATGCCTTATCACATGTTAGGACCCCTAGGAAGTCCCCATGACCCCTTTCGACACATTGGAACCCTCAAGTGTCTCCTAAGGGGTCCTACGACCCCTTAGGACACACTTGAGGGTTCCAATATGTTGAAAGGGGTCATGGGGACTTCCTAGGGGTCCTAGTAGGCATTATCATGCATTAGGACCCCTAGGAAGTCCCCATGACCCCTATGGACACATTAGAACCCTCAAGAGTTTCCTAAGGGGTCCTATGACACCTTTGGACACATTTGAGCATTCAAATATGTCAAAAGGGGTCATGGGGACTTCCTTGGGGTCCTAGTATGCCTTATCACACATTATGACCCCTAGGAAGTCTCTATGACCTCTTACGACACATTGGAACACTCAAGTGTGTCCTAAGGGGTCCTACGAACCCTCTAAACACACTTGAGTATTCAATTGTGTCAAAAGGGGTCATGAGGACTTCTTAGGGTTCCTAGTATGCCTTATCATGCGTTAGGACCCCTAGGAAGTCCCCACGACCCATTTTGACATATTTGAAAGCTCAAGTGTGTCTGAAGGGGTTGTAGGACCCCTTAGGACACACTTGATGGTTCCAATGTGTCGAAAGGGGTCATGGAGACTTCCTAGGGTTCCTGACGCATGATAAGACATACTAGGACCCCTAGGAAGTGCTCATGACCCCTTTTGACACATTTGAGTGCTCAAGTGTGTCCAAAGAGGTCGTAGGACCCCTTAGGACACACTTGAGGGTTCGAATGTGTCAAAAGGGGTCATAGGGACTTCCTAGGGGTTCTAACATGTGATAAGGCAAACTAGAACCCCTAGGAAGTCCTCATGACCTCTTTTGACACATTTTAATGCTCAAGTGTGTCTGAAGGGGTCGTAAGACCCCTTAGGACACACTTGAGGGTTCCAATGTGTCAAAAGGGGTCCTAACATGTGATAAGACATACTAGGACCCCTAGGAAGTCCCCATGACCCCTTTTGAGACATTTGAATACTCAAGTGTGTCCGAAGGGGTTGTAGGATCCCTTAGGACACACTTGAGGGTTCTAATTTTTCCATAGGGATAATGGGGACTTCCTAGGGGTTCTAATGTGTGATAAGGTCTACTAGGACCCCTAGGAAGTCCCCATGACACCTTTTGACACATTTGAATGCTCAAGTGTGTTTGAAGGGGTCCTATAAAACCTTTAGACACACTTGAGCATTCAAATGTGTCAAAAGGGGTCATGGGGACATCCTATGGGTCATAACATGTGATAAGGCATACTAGGACCCCTAGGAAGTCCACATGACCCCTTTTGACACATTGGAACCCTCAAGTGTGTTCGAAGGAGTCGTAGGACCCCTTAGGACACACTTGAGGGTTCCAATGTGTTGCAGGTCATTGGGACTTCCTAGGGGTCCTAACATGTGATAAGGCATGCTAGGACCCCTAGGAAGTCCTCATGACCCCTTTTGACATATTTGAATGCTCAAGTGTGTCTGAAGGGGTTGTATGACCCCTTAGGACACACTTGAGGGTTCCAATGTGTGGAAAGTGGTCATGGGGACTTCCTAGGGGTCCTAATGTGTGATAAGGCATACTAGGACCCCTAAGAAGTCCCCATGACCCCTTTTGACACATTTTAATGCTCAAGTGTGTCTGAAGGGGTTGTAGGACCCCTTAGGACACACTTGAGCATTCCAATGTGTCAATAGGGGTCATGGGGCCTTCCTAAGGGTCCTAACATGTGATAAGGCATACTAGGACCCCTCAAAAATCTCCATGACCCCTCAAAAGTCTCTCTCTCTCTCTCTCTCTCTCTCTCTCTCTCTCTCTCTCTCTCTCTCTCTCTCCATATCCTCTCTCTCCTACTCTCTCCCTTTCCCCTTCTCTCTTACTCTCTCCATTCTCTCTCTCTCTCTCTCTCTCTCTCTCTCTCTCTCTCTCTCTCTCTCTCTCTCTCTCTCTCTTCTCTCTCTCTCTCTCTCTCTCTCTCTCTCTCTCTCTCTCTCTCTCTCTCTCCATATCCTCTCTCTCCTACTCTCTCCCTTTCCCCTTCTCTCCTACTCTCTCCATTCTCTCTCTCTCTCTCTCTCTCTCTCTCTCTCTCTCTCTCTCTCTCTCTCTCTCCATATCCTAACACCTACAGGGGCTACACCTTTCACTTTAGTTTATGGGTCTAAAGCGGTACTGCCTATTGAGGTTGAAATCCCATCACTCAGAATCAAAATGCATGGACTTGTCACTGATGAAGACTACAGAGTGTCTAGGTTACAAGAACTGGAATTACTAGATGAGCGTAGACAAGCAGAGTATGATCATCTCAGAGTGTATCAGAAAAGAATGTCTAGAGGCTACAACAAGAAAGTCAGACATAGAGAATTTCAGGTTGGTGATTTAGTGTTGAGAGAAAATCCTAAAAATCAATCACATCGAGAACGCAAGGGGAAGTTCGAACCCAACTGGCTGGGTCCCTTTGTTATCACTGCTACTTTTGGCTCTGGTGCCTATCAACTCTCAACGACTGAAGGAGAACAGCTCCGAGAACCAATCAACATTATCCATCTGAAGAAATTCTATGCCTAATGCATTTAGTGCTTGGTAAATGTCCTGAAAAAAATCTTAAAAATCAGAAAAAGTCCTGAAAAAATGAACATCTTGGTGAAAACCTAGCAATAGGCGCCTTGATGATTGACAAAAAAAATAAAAAATGTCTCATTTCATTTTGCATGTTGCATGAGCTCACAATGATTAAACGAACTCCAATGCTTAAACGATTCTTCAAATTGCATCTTCCAGTCTAACAAGAGCTGAATCTCACACGAAGGTTCCTCCAATGAAATAGCAAGTAGAATCCTTTTTCGGGATCAAAATTCAAATCTGAGATCATTCATATTATTAACTACTTGCATATATCAACCTTCAATCATCACAGAAATCTAGTATTCAACTTAACTGATTATCTTACATCAAACTATCAAAATTTCAACTTGGTCAACCATGGTCAACTCATGGTCAAACCTAGTCAAACTTGGTCTTTTGGGACCTTCCAACGATGTAGAATGCATTCTCGAACGTATATAACCACTTCTCAAATCAATTAACATGCTTCTAAACTCAACGTTGACTTTTCTTGTCAGATTTTAATTTTAATCCCGAAGGGGGCATGGTATTGCATATCATTCAAAGTCTGTAATCAAATTTGAAATCATATCTTTATGGAAATCATATCAATCATCAATGATCAAAACAACAATCACGTCTAGTTACTGATTCATCAAAAGTCCTCATCGCTCGGGGCAAATCTATCATCACTTGGGGCATATCAAATTCATCAATCCATATCAATCTGGTATTCTCCTAATCTTGTAAACTGTATTAGTTTTTGCAACCATCAGATCATAGTGTTCTTTCCTTGGTTCTTCAGCAACTAAAGGATTCAGATGTGATACCTACTAGTTCTGCTAAGACAATCGAGTCTAGAACGGGTCACTCACTTCTTATCAATCCTAAGGTTCAGAATCAGGTGTTTTGACACTTTTTCGCAATCATAGGTTCATTTGCTACTACAGTGAACATTATCTTTGGTCATTCAAGACCTATTATCTCCATATCAATTCAATATCAATCAACTCCTATCTCAATATCTTTCAATCAGTTTCTATCTTGAGATCGGTTTATCTTTTGAATCAATTTCATATCTTTATCAAACACAGACTATCTTTGAACCACTGCGCTTCGCACAGTAATTCAAAGAGGGGCAAAATGTAATACCCCAAAAATGGGCTATAAGTTCATTAATCTCCTACATCTTCAATTCGAATGAAATCGACATCAAAGTCCTAACCTAAGGCACATCTAAACATCATCGAATCATAATTGATTATCTTAAATTTTGCATCGGGGAATATTCCTAGTAATATTCCTAATTATCTTAATTATCTTTAATTTTATAATTATTTGGCAATAAATCACATTTATCCTAAAGTTTGATTAATTAAATATTTTCATATTTAATTAATTAGATTTAATATTTGCCACTTAATTATGTAATTAAATTTAATTATATCTATTATTAATTGTATTATTTAATTTTGACAATAAATCTAATATCATATGAATAATTGATTAAATTCTTATTTAATTAATTAAAGCAAGTTGTCATTATTTAATAATATAGTTTTTAATAAAAGTTTGATTAAATAATTGATTAACCCATAAATCAATTGTTTTATTTTTAAAAGCACTTAAGTTGGAAATAAATCACTTTATTATTAAATTAATTCATAAATAAAACATGCACAATCATAAAAGCAGACAACTATCAATTATCAATTAAAGCTAAACTCTATTTTGAGTTAAAACTTAGCTTTTGCATGTTTTTGTGAGTTAATTATCTTTTATTTAAAAATAACTCAAAAATCAAGTTGAGTTATTTGAGTGATTTATGGCTTTTTCCCATGCACCTCCAAAGCCCTGGATTTCTATAAATTAAAGGCTTCAGCTCTTCACAAATCATCTCATATTTTGCACAATCACGCTGGAGAATTGGAATTGAAGAATCAAAGCTCTTGCGAATCGACATCTTTGTGAGATCAATCTTATTTTTGCATTCATATTTCATATCATTGTTAGATTAGCATAGCATATCAGTTTTCAATAGCATTCATATCATATCAATTTATCATTCTTATTGCATCACAAAATATTAAAAATATAGATTAATTGCATTCAATTTCATATCCATCTTTTGCATTCAAATCCATCATTTAGGTGTCGTCTAGGTCACTGATCTCGATTACAATCTGAGAACATTAATCTCACACCTATTAGAAGGCAGTAAATCACTTGGTTAGATTAGATTTCAATTTTGCATGATTTTGATTTTTGCTAACCTCTAATGTTTTACTGAGTGTTGTGTCTATAGATCAGGTACAATTTTCACACACACAATCCTCTCTCTCCTACTCTCTCCCTTTCCCCTTCTCTCCTACTCTCTCCATTCTCTCTCTCCCTCTCCCCTTCTCTCTCTCTCTCTCTCTCTCATCACTCTTTCTCACCTTATCTCTCTCCCTTCTCTCCTCTCTCTCACTCATCACCCTATCTCTCTCCCTCCCTCTCCCTCTCCCTCTCTCTCTCTCTACCTCTAGTGAACTATTCTTCAAAGGATCCATTTGTGGATAACTAGGGTTTACGGTGCCTGTAAAAGGCACAACTATGCCCCTGTAGGGACTCATGCTCGTGCTCAGAATCATATTATTTTCATGCATTCCCTAACATTTAATTCAAATATTTAGCCAGCCTCCTTTAAAGACATAAAAGAAATGAAAAATAAAATTTAGGCCAAAAATACATACCACATTTATGTATGTAGTATCGTCAACTTCAACAATCCAGCTAGCTTCTTCTACTAAGGCATGGAGAACTTCATTAATGTCTACTCTGGGAGGAAGATTATAATTTCCATATTTTTGAAAGCTTTAAATATTTTTATCATTATCGCTCTCCGCCTCCACTCTCTCAATTTAGTCATCTCCCTCTCCGTTGCACTCAGCTTAGCCATCCTTACCTACTCTTTAACAAAGATTCTCCAAAATTTGTATACAAAGGCATCCTACAGGAAAAAATGAAAAGTTTCCTAGAGAATATCCACAATTCATATACAAAAGTGTCATACAGGAAAAATGACAAAAAATTAATAGCTAAAAGGTAAAATTTATCATTAATGCCTGCAATACCAAGGTCATACCCATTGTCAAATCCTGGCTTATAAAATGCAAAATGAGCAAAGCAAGTGAAATGAAAGGGAAGTATGGATCAAATAGAGAAGGTGCATCAAATCAGATCAATATCATAATAAATGCAGAAAACACTATTATGGACAAAAATATTTGCATATTAACAGGAAATAGTGGGAAGAGCTTCTTGGACCCATGATAGAAGTTACAAATAAGGAGGAAGAGCTAGGAAGGGGAAAGTGACAAAGGAAAGAAGTAAGATATGCATGTGAGCCTATGTCAGATGATGATGATGAGTACTCACCATCTACTACTAGCTCAAGTAGTGATAGAAGCTCTTCAGTGCACATGTACATTGACACAAAAAATTTAGATAGAAAAGTAACAAGTGTTGTGGAATTATCCATAGAGAAATGTGAAATGAAGCCTCAAATTGGTTCCTTAGCAGGCAAAGAATTTGGTCATGCACTTCATTCTAGCACCATAAATATTTCTATTAGAAATGCCTATTCGTCAATGGCCTTGCATTTACGGGACTTGGGAAACCAAGTTACTCATGTTGGGCACTATCCCTCAAATGTAAGTTCATTGCCACCTTTGGCAAGGCAGTCTCACTCCTCATTTTACAAAAAAGGGCAGCCATCTATGGTCCAAGGTTTTAATTTAGCTGACAAGTGGATAGCTTCTCGAGGTACTGATCTCTTCCATAGAGAAGTTCCTGATTCATCTCAAGGTTCTCATTTAGGTGACCAACTCCTTGGAGGTCCACAAATAGACCCATTGATTTCCCAAATTGGTAAAAGGGTAGATGTAATTTTTTTAAGAGTATCCCAATTGAAGAGAAATAGAAATTTGAGTGAGCATAAAGTTATTGCAGATCCAATGGGTGTATCTCCTCCACTAACAAATATAATTGCTTCCAGAGACTTGAGTTTAATTGGAGACTGTTTGTTCCCAAACATGCCCTAGCCGAGCAGATGAACCAGATGTTGCTTGAGTAAAGAAGATAGTGGGTTATTAAAGCATCTATATTATCCCACTTGTTATCAGTTACTACTTTTTGAGTGGCTTGCCAACTGATTCTATGCGGGATTTCTACAATATATAATGTCCTCATGCAAGTACATCCCTGTTTTTGTAAACATTTTCTATTGTAAAGGGTTAGTGAGAAATATCAAAGAAAAGGTTCTTGCATATATTATTTAGACACATATCAATTAGGAAACCATTTTTCTCCCATTACATGGCAGAAATGCCTACATTCACTTTGTCAGTATCAATAGGCAGCAAGATGAGGGAAGAAATATTTTTAAAGAGGAAGTACAAATGTTACTATCCAAAACCATTTGGAGAGTAATATTCTTCTCTTGATTGTAATAAGAAACTCAAAATGTAGAAGATAGCAAATAGCTGGGGCATTTATTTCCTATGACCTATCTCAATTTCAGTTCAATTCCTATTGATGATATTCTCAATGTCAAAATGGTGTTGACTGAAATTTATGAACATATGTCAAATATCCATTTTTTCCAGAATTTGAAATAGAACTAGTAGTAATATAATCAAATTTGTGAATTTCACATCCAATCATTGGATGTTAATCAAAAGTACAACAAAGTAATATTTTTGAACCGATAAACAATCTTAGTCTTACTTCAAACCTATTCCTGTGAATGTGGGTTCTTGGAGGTATCTACTGAACAATGTGTGGATCTATAATGTCCCTATCCAAGACCTTACTCACTTTGCTTAAAACTCCTAATTAGAATTTGGATTTCTAATGCCTGCTGTGATATTATTTAAGTTTGCCTTGCTCCTTATTGATTAATATTGTAATGAATTGGTTGTCCTTCCCCTTCTCTCTCTCTCCTACTCTCTCCCCTTCCCCTTGTCTCTCTCTCCCACTCTCTCCCCTTCCCCTTCCCCTCTCTCTCTCTCTCTCTCTCTCTCTCTCTCTCTCTCTCCCTCCCTCCCATACTCTCTCTCTCTCTCTCTCTTCCTCTCTCTCTCTCTCCTTCTCACCTTCTCACTCTCTCTCTTCCTCTCTCAGCCCCCACCACCTTCTCACTCTCTCTCTTCCTCAATGGCCACCCATGAATTTTTTAAATCGTTGATTGATTTCCTTTGCTTCTTTCAATGGCCATCCATGATTTTTCTGCAATCTTCCAACCTTTCATACATAGTTGTAAAATACATATTAATATATTATACATATAAAATAATATATAATATATGATATAGAATGTAACATTTAATATTAATATATATTAAATAATATTTAATGTAAAATGTATATTATATAACATTTAATATATAATTGATATTATATAATATTTAATATATATAATATATAATCTAATATATATCCAATATATAGTTTTTGATATAATCTAATATATATTATATATAATATATAATCTAATATATATAATCATATGAAGGATGGAGAAATGGGAGGGAGAAAGGGGAGGGAGAAGTGAAAAATCAAAATACTGCCAGCATTTTCGGGTACCTAATTAGGCTCGGTATTGCTTTGTGCACCAAACCTAAATGGTCAACTATTGAAATATCTCAAAAACGTGTTTCTCCTCTCTTTCTCCGAGTTCCAAACTTCGACCATGTAGCTAACGAATTTTTTTAACCCGAATTTGATGAAATGAAAAAGGGTATCTTAAGGACATTATCAGCTTTCTATCGATATAATTGCTATCAAATTTTGAATTCAATAAGTAATTATTAGTTATTTTCTAATTGAGTTACCTCTAAAGTGTTGATTTATATATTGATTGAAACGCAACTACAACTTTCAGACGGTATAACATTTTTGAAATCCAAAAAATGTGTCACATTCTATGCTTTTCCTACTATAAGGAATTTTTTTTTGAATTTTGTAAAGTTTTGAATGAGTTAAGGTGGTCAGACACGAGAGTTTTTTTTTCTAAAAATGTTGTAGCAGAAAATTCATAATTAATTTTTTTTTTGGAATAAAATTATAAAAAAGTGTGTTACGTCTGGGCATGAGTCTACTACTTATATATAAAATTTTATAATAAAATATTATCATTTGATTATGATTAAGGTGGTCAGACATACACCTACTTCTTATTTTTTTCCAGAAATTTTTGTACTCTTGCAATGAAATCTATACTTTTCACCAATCATACTAATTTTTTTTCAAAAAAGGCCTAGTAGTTTAGAAACTACATTCAATTTTCTACAGATTCTATTATTACAACTTTTTGATATTAGGTTGATAGCTAGTTGAAATTTTCACGTCAACTTGACTAACCCTAATTTGCTGATTTTTCATTGCCACTTAAGGGCATAGTTTGGCCCCTCATGATCTTGCACATACCCTTTTAATTTAATTTATTTTATTGAGCATTATTTTCAATTGAGTATGTCGACATGCATGAGTAATGGAAGTCATATTTTATTTATATAAAAAAATCATATCAATCATTTCCAGTAATTTTTTTATTGGCTACGTATGTAGGCTTGGAGAAAGTATGCATGTATTTATTTTATTTTTATTTTTTATTAGTATTAAAAAAAAACTACCTAGTTTAGCTCTAGATTTAGTGGATTAACTTTAGCTTTTAACTGTTGCTGTCTCCTAAACTTACCCACATCTTTTGCATGGGAATTCCTTGTTTTGGGGCCTCACCTTATTTTCCCCCAAACCTTTGCCCACTTTGGGATTGTTTTTATTTATTTATTTTTAGCTGTTGTGTAATTTAAATTAGTTCAGTTTTGTGGGGGCCACCAGTTTATTGGGGTTTCCCCACTTTTGCTTATGTTATTATTTAGTTATGTTTTTGTAATTAATTAGTTATATTTTAATATAGTTTAAATATATTTTATTATTGATTGGTGATATATTTATAATTGATTTTTAATTACTTATTATTTATATTTAATTATTAGTTTTTTTTATTTAAATATTATTTAATGATTATTTATAATCTGATTTATTCTAAAGAATAATTAGCTTAGTTAATCTATATTCTAATATAGTTTAGATTATAATTAATGAGGTTGTAATTAAATGTTAATGGTATTATGAATTTAAATGGGAGATATATATAAATGTATTTTATAATTTAAATTAGGATTTAAATTAGGATCCTACAAATGGAATTAATGTTAATATTCTTGGTAATAATCTTTGTTAAAACCTTTGTGATTGGATTGATGATATATTAATTTTATCTCAATTATGTCCTTTATGGCAAAGAGTCTTGTTTTGCTTTGTTTTATTGTTGGTCATAGGTAGTGTAAAGCCCTAGGTAGGGATTACCTTACCAGAGGCTGGGAATATTCTCGTATTGTTTCTTATGTGCTCTTTTGAGTTTCTTGCAATGTTTCATCAATTTGATCTTTTATATTCAACATTGTTCTATTGAAGCTTATGATTATGAAAGCACTTTGAGAGTGTATTTGAGATGTTGTGGTTTGAGGAACAATGTGTGTTCCTATTGTACTAAGGATTTGCTTTGAGGATCATTATTATCATTTTCATGTTATTTGACTTATGAGCTTAGGTAGGTTAACTAAGTGTATAGATGGAGAGTAGCTTGCAATAAGTGATGGATCCCACAAGTGGCTGCCAGGATCACTTATTGTAAGTTGACTTAATAAGTGATAACTTAATAAAATTTATTAGGAGAGATACATTAATAAGATGTGTGCATTACTCATCCATGCCTTGAGCACTAGTACAAGCTACAATAGTTTGTGAGAAGATGTTGGCCACTTGCATGGATTGGATGAGGCATAGTTGGTAGCCTTATCTATATGAGAGTTTACGGATACTACATAGAGTCACTAGGGGGCCAGGGCCCAGAGAGACTACTAGGGTAACTCTAGAGTGGATCCTTTTAGGTTCCATGAGGTCCGGTGGTTGTGATTCTTTTACGCTTTGAGATTTCAACATTTGTGTACCAGTGCTAGATGATCATTGTAGCAACTGTACCCTCTTGTTCATTAGTGTTGGAGATGTACTTTTATCTTTGTTATTTTATGTTCTTATATCATTTTTTCAATTACTCTAGAGATATCATATTGTACTTTGGGTTTAAATTTTGTTGCATACTCTGTGACATGTGCAGAGGATATCTTTTTATTATGGATAACTTTTGGTATCAGTTGTATCTAGACTTTATGTATAAGATGATGTACTTATTTACTTTATGTGGAGACTATGTATGGTTGTTGTATTAAGTATATTAATTAACATTTATGTAATCTACATCAAGGAACCCTTAAGATTTTTAATCTATGTTTGAGTCACACTTGTGTGTATGATTTGTATTATATTTTATTACTTCCACATTGATATACATTGTTGTTGTGTAAACTCTTAAGAAACAAAATATTCTATAAACTTAGTAGAATGTTTTAGGTTAATCTCCCTTGCCAGGTTCCTTGGCGGGGCATTACACAATCACTATCCCAAATATCTTCTATATCTCACAACCTTCATTCTTGAACACAACATCGTATCCATTCTCACACATTTGTCCAAGGCACAAAATATTATGACATAAACCCTTCACATAGTATACCTTTTCAGTATTAGATTTCCATCAAAAGTAATAGATCCTCTACCAACAATATATTTTGTCATATCATTACAAAATCTGATAGGACTATTAGATAAATGAGAGGGGGTGAATCAGTTATATGTAGTTATCTTACAATCCATAATTCATTTCTGATGTATAGTATCAACTTAACAAATAAACTAAGCAGCTTGGTAATAACTTGTGTGTGACTTGCTAATTAATTAACCGTATGTCAAATAATGTAAACCAACTAGTAGTTAACATGTACCGATCTAACCAATTCCTATAATGTGTAAAGTAAATATCAAAACATCACATCCATACACATTTAACACTTGATTTTTAATGTGGAAGCCTTGTTAAGGGAAAAACCACCTGGGACCGGTAACCCAAAATATTTTCACTCTTCTAAAGTGAGCTTGATTAAGATCCTACCATGTTCACCTGGGACCGGTAACCCAAAATATTTTCACTCTTCTGAAGTGAGCTCAATTAAGATCCTACCCTATTAAAGGTTACAAACACACTATAAGGTGTGATCTTGTTAGAGGATTTATCACTAATAGTTCTCTGTGACCATACATTGGGTGGCTGCAAGAAGTTGAGTCCCACTTTTGAGCAAAAAGTGGAAATGATTTCCCTTTTTTTCAAATTTCTAGTCATTTGATGTCTAAATTTAAGGTACTTAGAGATTGAATCTCAAAAAACTTAAGTAATATAAAATGTAGTTCTTGGAGTCTAATTTTCAAATATGTAATTTATTTAAATACCCACATGGTATAAATTTCTTGTTAGTAGGAATGTTTAAAAACCATGTTTTCAAAATGCCTATTTTATGACCATACCATAGTTGTGTACGACCACCATATTTTGACCTAAATAAATAAATTTTTGCAAATCCTTCTGGGGAAATATACCTAAGACACCAAATATTGATGAGCATATTTTTTCTTATTTTTATTGAATACATTTTTTTAATTAACTATAAAAAACATTTTCAAAACCTCTGGTGTACAAGAACATTAATTTGATGAAAAATTCATATTTGTTCACAATTCTTTTTTTAATCTTCAAGAGAATTGTATGTATATTGATGTCATATAATTTATTTTCCAAAATACCAAAAAGAAAAAAAGTTATTAAAGTTTTAGTGAACCTCACTATTTTACATTTAGGTACCACTTTTAACTAATAAATAATGCAAAAATTTAATCAAAATAATTATATCACTATGAAATTTACATTTTTTAAATCAAGACAGTGAGAACTCTAATGAGGTTTTGTTTCGTAAAAAAATACGATAAGGAAGGCCCTCAAAAAATTATGACAAGGCATAAATATGGCATTCCAATGCCTTAACCAATTTTTTGGAGGTCAAGGCATAGGCTTTGTTCCACCAAACCTATTTTTAAATGAAATCTGAGGCGGATGTGTTCTTCATGTTCATGTCTTAAGAAACTTGTGCCCGTTATTTAAAATTCAAAAAATGAGCACCCATTTCTTTAAAGATAAAAATAAGTGTGTTAAAATGCATTTATAGTCATAAAAAAATAATAATAATAAAAATAAATAAATAAATAAATTTAGGAACGGGCACCCGTTTTGAGAAAAATGGGCACCCATTTTTAAATTTTGGATCTGGTGCCTGAACCTAAAACGAGTGCCCATTTCGAGTGACATCTTTCAATTCTACAAGATTTCTTCCTAATTGGCACCCAACTTCTTTCACTTACCCCATTCACTTGGGTCAACAAGAAAACAAGTAATATTCATACAATGTTAGAGGGTAAAAGCACAATAAGTTGTCACCCTTTTACAAAGGAAAAGGATAACAAAATCAAAGTTGTTCAACTTCAATAGTATAATTTAAATGACATTTATGTTTAGAATTTGAAGATGATGTAAACTAATTAAATGTGATAAAATGGATGAAGTTTATGATTAATAATTTTAATAATTTTTTGAATAAGAATTGATATGTTTTTTTAAATTTTTTAAGATGATTTTTTAGTTGCTAAAAAATGCTAAAAATTAGGGGTCTAATTCCCACCAAAAAATTATATGTAAATAAACATTTTTCCCCTAATTTCAAAATATGTCATAGGGACATATATAGCTAGTGCATGAAGAAATAAAAATTGGTTTGTGACCTATATTTTCTCTTTTATAACAATTCAAATTCTAACTCACTGAAATTGATAGTTTTCATCCCACGCCATATTTTTCATAACAAATCTATTCCAATCAAAAAAAGAAATATATATTCTTAAAGAGGACTTTCTCCTCTAGTGCACGATATTTTTTTCAAATTCATTTAATATGATTTACTATTTTTTTCTTTCTTTGAATCAACATCTCCTTGTCTATAAAAATACCTACTTGCAATATTTTTTAATTATAATAAATTGTGTCTAATCAAAACGCTATAAAATCTATATGAGGATATTCTTGACTTTGATCAAGCTACAAAAGGATATTTTTTTATTTTTAAAAAAATATCATTAAAAAGATTAGGAGTTATTGAAATGCCACTTTTCTAAAATAATTTTATTTTTATGGTAATTGGACCCAAAGTGGTATAAACTGATTCAAATGCAACTTCCTTTGCTCATATTCAGATCTATGCTAAGCGCAATATCATTCTAGTCATCATAATCTCTACATTATCCTTCTTCCTCTTACTCTATTCTTCTCAGTTATCTCCTTCTATCACTCGGTTTGGTTTTCCGAATTACTTTTTTCTCACTCCAACCTGTCTGACCAACTTCACATGTATGCACCACTAATTTTCATCCCTCATGCGATTCTCTCTCTCCTCTCATTCTTTTATTTATTTTCTCCTTATATAGACATGTTAAATGATTTTCATTTCAACCATAGATTTTTCCTCTTAATCTCCATCATTGGTTTTGCCCCTTTAACCTTCCTTGGAACTTGTTCCTTAAACCATTTTCAATCTTCATCATCCAATCATCCTTGAATTTTTCCAGTCGTAGATCTTTATAAAAAACTTTGTCTATATCCTTAGAATCTTTTAGATTCATCCAACTCATCATCACATGTTCACAATCACATGTTCCACTTTATTACTCTTGCTTGGTCAATACCGTGATATGTTAGTTTCTTCCTGCTTGGTTAATACCGCACTCAGTGTACATTACATATGCTTGGTGTACACTAAGTTCTTCATATGTACCGACCAAAGTAACTTGTACATTCTTGATCTTCAACAATTAGCAGAATCATGTAATTCAATCAAATCACTATCATACTATCATAGACTCATCAATAAGTTGCCTAATGACTAACTTATTCATATCTTACTCATAAATCTCATCTTCATGGTAATATCTATTTTCCTTCACCAACATCACCTCCTTCAGATGTTTGCAACTATCATGATAAGTAAAGTCAAAGTGAGTTGACATCAATGAAAATATAACAACTGATCTAATGTCTCACATATACCTCAGTAGCTCGGTGATCACATTCTCCCATTTTGTTCTCCAAGTAGTCTATCGGTTGTCATTCTAACAAGGACCACCATCATATTTCTAAAGTATTATAAATTTTCTTTTATCACTAGTAAATTGATTATAACAACCACTATCAATCTACCATTCATTCTTATTCCTTCTAACATACAAAGCAATCTCAACATTATCACCAACTTCTGGGAAAATGTTAGAAATATCAAATCTAGGTTTTCATTATTCTCCAACATAAAATAGACTATCCTTTTTTTCTGACTCATCATCTAAAATACTAGCATCTTCATTAACATAGTAATCTTTCTTGTTGAACTTCTTAAATTTCTTCCTAGGACCTTTCTCTAGAAACCTAGTATCTAAATTACCAATCTTTCCACATCTAAAACATTTAAGAGGTAACATACCTTTATATTTTCTTGTACCTAACTTCATATTTCTTGAAGATTTCACTTCCATCTCATTTGAATACTCATCATCATCCAAATAATCCTTTGTCTTTGGGGCTTTAAATGGTGTCTCATATTTTCTCTTCACTTTTGTGAATTTCCTCAGGTCAAATTTAGTCAGTGTGCCAAACAACTATTCCCTAGTAAACTTATGTGGATCATATACTTCCTCAATTGTTGAGATATTTTCATTGTAGCTATATGACAATGGCATCAAGATCTTCTCCATGAAATCTTCATTAGTGATATTGCCTCCTTGATTCTTGACTTAATTCACTACATTGTCAACTCTCTGAAAATAACTTATAATATCTTCTCCTTATTCCATTCTTAGATTCTCATAATAGCATATATCTATTATATTAATAGATAAATTAACTCTATCATTTCCTTCAAAAATATCTTTGCTTTTCCCAAATTTCATAAGCATTTTTCAATGAAATAACCTTAGCTAACTCAATTTTTGACAAAGCACTTAAGATTGCATACCTCTCTTTCCCATTCTCCTCATATAAAGTGATTTCATCTTGAGTATTGAGGCCATTATGAGCTAACACATACTCCATCTCTACATGTTTTCATATATTGTAATCGATTGAAATGATATACCCTCTCATCTAATCTTTTCATGAATTTTAGTCAAACCCATCAAACATAGAAATGTTCAATTTGTGTGCCATTAGATCCACCTCAAGAAGTTAAGTTTTCCTTTGAGGAACAAAGCTATGATACCAATTTTTTAATAGGATGAATAACTGAGAGGGGGTGTATCAGTTATTTGTAAAAGCTTTCTTAAACTTTTATTGATCTGATAATACTTAAAGCAATTAGAAACTTATAACAAATATAAACATGATAGCATAAAACCATCAACAAAATGAACACTAGTATTTTTGTGGAAACCCAAACTAGGTAAAACCATAGAGAAAATAATTCTCTTGAAAAGAACACCGGTTAAGGTGATTTTTATAAAGGGCTCATTGTCAGTTTTCTCACTATTGTTTGGCTTAGTGTCTCTAGGGATAAGTACTTAGAAAATAAGAAAGGATAAATGCTGATACAAATAGGCTCACTACCCATACAAATAGGCTCACTTCCAAAATATAAGAAATGAGAATTGAATCCATCACTAAAATCACTGTCATCAACACTATACAATATAGAAATAATATAACAGTCTTCTACCGATTGCATCCACTCACATAAAGATCAGCACATAGGTCTTCCCTTGTCATATTCACATCCACATCACATATAATCACATACAAGAATCACACCAACAATCAAAATCATTTTTCTTTCTATACTACATCATACCATCAACAAGGTTGACTTAAACCGATTTGAAATAGGATACACTAAATCATTTCCATGGTGGTAAGGAATGAAACATGGACCACCTAGCTCAATACAACATGCCTTACACATATCAGCATGTTGCACCATCTTTGAGATTTTTGGTACCAACATATATGACCAACATATTACACGGTAACTTCTAGTTCCAAAACACAATGAACACACTATAGATAGGACCAACCCAAACAAATGTTCTACCATATGTTGCACACTAAATAGAACCATCATAAATATTGGTAAGGGAAAATATTTAAAGAATATCCTTTGGTGAACACTTCAACCGATACACCAAAATAACTAACCTTTTGAATGAGCCATGTATCTATACATCAAATATATTGATATCAATGACAATCATTAATGACAACAAGAATAAAATCAACTTCACATTCTAATGGATTTGATCATCTTATTTTGAGCTTTGAAGAAGTTTGTCTTGCTTATGCACATGGATGGTATGGATTTGCAATTTTGACAAACTTTGAGAAATTCTAAGTTATTATTTCCTTAGATGATTACATCATGATATTGTGAATTGTGGGTTCCTAATTCATATTATCATGGTTATTTGATCAAATCTGGTCTTCTAATATGTGAACTTCAATTTATAAATGGTTGATTTCCTTAAATTTTATTTCATTATTTATGTTCTTAAAATCTCTTTCAACCCTATTATTCTTTTGAATTTTATTGAATTTTATAGTTAGTTTATAGCCAATGAAGATACACTTCACACCCTTGTCATCCTACTTTTGCCTTTTCTAATTAGAATCAGCTATTTTTTTAGAATTAGTTGTTCTTGTAGGTATCCTATGTTAAAAAATCCAATAAAAATAGATTTAAACAAGTGTTTGTTCTTCAAATTTTTCTTCTAGCCTTCTTTTATCAAACCAGCAAAAATTGACCTTTTGAACTTTCATGTAATCTATTAATACCTATTCTAACGTAGCTATTACCAAAGCTTCCAATACCTTGGGAGTGATTGGGAGTGATTTATCTCTCTTTTAAGATGGATTTTGATCTATGAAACTTTGTCATTGTATCATGTTAACAACATGGTCTACAACTCCAAAAGGCAAGGTTCATGAATCAATTAGATTTATGAAGATTGTATAATATAATCATAGATAGCATATAAAGATACCCACAAAGACTCTAATAGAAATTCATAAAGATAAAACCCTATAAAAATAGATTCATTTTGACAAAGAGAGAAAATATTCTAAGGTGGTCCTATGAAAAAAACCATTTCAAAGAAAAGGTTCAAATGATAACAATAATACAAGTGAAAAATTCAATGGTAATGAAAAATGCTTGGGTAATTTTCACAAGTTAGTCTCATAATCTTATGTCATATAAAGACTACTTGACACATAGAATAGTCATTGTTAATATGATACTCTAAAAAGTGTATCATAGTGAGAAGTAATAGAGTAACTTGAATGATAGGCTAGGTGAATGATAGTTCCTAAAGGTGGATAGTAAAATTTTAGTGAGAGTGAATATAAAAAAAAAATATGAGAGGAAAATTCCTTGAAAACCAATTGGGATTAAAGTTCATATTATGAAATCTCAGTAAAGAATAAAGTAGACTGGTCATGATTACATAAAATAACAATGTATGAATGATCCAATCTTAAGTATATAAGTGAATGAGGTTAAAATACAATAGGCATAAAATTTTATATATTGGTGTCATGTCGAGTAACAATTTAATAGATAGTTAAGAAGTGTTGGACAATCAAAATGATAGTGATAGGGACTATCACAATGCAAGGTAAAATGTAGTACCTGTAAATAAAAACTAGCAATGCATCTAGAGAGCGATGACAAGAAGTGCCAACCCATAAAATATGGACACAAATATCGTGAATGGTATAAAAATGAAACAAGGTAATGGTGTATACTCATGAAAGGAAAATTACTTGGAAAAGCTAGGGGCAATACATCTAAAGTGAAGGATATAAAATGATAGTCATAGAGCCTTGCTACATATCAATACTCAAAGATCATAGTGACATGTGAATTGAAATGACAATAGGATATTGATTAAGTAGCTGCATGAAAGTCATTTAAGGTATTTAAGACAAAATTTATGATATGAACTTATCAAGAATAATTAGCAAACGACACTCAAATATCATATTGACTTGAAACAACATGGAAAATACTACTTAAACATGTTAATAAAAATAATTTGAGCAAGTAGAAATAGTATGTTTTCATGCTTACCTTAGTGTATCACTCAAAGAACCTCCCTTAAATATTAGGGGAGAGGATCCAATATTTGAGTGTGTTCCAAAAGTTGTGATAGTACTTGTTGATTAATGCCCAATATTTTTTGATATTATTGTAACATTAGTTTTGACTTTACAGGTGTTATTTTTTATAATGACTACATATAATTAAATTAAATATATTCTTTAGATCTAAAAATAAATAAATTATGCAATGCCACATTATTCCACCAATAAAATTTGACTTAGTGTATAGTTATTAGTCTCACTTTTTTATTGGCCTTTCTGGACACCTTGGTAAAAACCATGTTGATGTGGCCTTGAAACCTTAGTTATAAGTAGGGGACTTACCAAGTAAGTTGATGTAAAAAATTGGGAGTGATTTCAAATTTACATGCACAACTAGGTCATCTCCCCTAGCTATTTATAGAAAAATGGAAGGATTATCTTACATATAATTCACTTGAAATATATTGTTTCCAACTTTAAATTTATAACGATAAAAATTTAAATATCTTCTAAAATTTAGTGTCACTAACAATCTTGAATGATTGTTTGATGTGAAAGTAGAGATGAGAGAGGATTCGAGTAGGAAGGCTAGTTCAAATTTCAGGAGGAGCCATGGTGTTGGCCCTGGTATTGGTTTGGGCATTAGTCCAGATGGGATCTTGGACTTGGGGAGGTCTTCTACGCCAATACTAGATCTGGCATTGTTGGTATCAGATCATTCTCTGCTTTTTATGGAGGATATTTCTCCATGCAGGATCGTCACGAGATCAACCCTTGAAGGAAGTGCTTCCTGGGGCTTTGCCTATGTGTGAATAAGTCTTAGGGGGTGTGCCCAGTCCTTCTCTAGAGGAGTTGAATGATAAGGCAATTTCTTCAAAGGACCCACATGTGGGGTCTAGCGGCAGTCCCAACCCTATTGGTGTTGAAGTGAACCCTTCTTGTTTGAAAAAGTGGTCAAAAATTTTGGATGCTAGAATGGCAGGAAAGTCTCCTTCTCTTGGAGAGTCTGTTAAGGCGTGTCTTCAAGAAGGAGAAGTCACTATTTTTGTGCCTAACTCCTTGGTGGATCAATCAGTCTCAGCTATGGAGTTCTCATTGGTTGGTAAGTTTCTGGGTCCTCGTCCTAACATTGAGGCTGTTAGGTATTTTGCTAAGAAAAGATGGACATTGAAAGGTCATGTAGATATTTATGCCCTTCCAAAAGGCTTTCTCTCTTTTTCCTTTTCAAACAAGGAAGATCAAGACTATGTGTTATGTGGAGGACCTTGGATGTTTGGTAGAATGGCCATTTCTTTTCACAAATGGGTTCCCAACTGGGATTACTGTGATAAATTTTTTATGGCTACCCCTGTCTGGGTAAGGTTTCCTGGGTTACCCCTGGAGTATTAGAATGAGAAGGTCACTAAGGATTTTGCCTCATCTTTTGGTGGTGATCTCATTTTGGTTGACCCCATGATGGCAACTAAGTCTAGACTAGTTTTTGATAGGATCTATGTTAATATTAGCCAGTTTGACAATATCCCCTCAGTGATTAATATCAACTCCAAATTGGGTTTGTGGAAGCAGGAGGTGATTTTTGAATCACTCCCTTTTGCCTGCTTTGTTTGTCACAAAATGGGTCACTAGGCTAAGCATTGCCCAAAGAAAACTCCTAAGGTTTCCATGCCTGTGGACCTCGATCCTAAGCCTCAGAAGTCCACCAGACAGGTCTAGAAGGAAGTGAAATCTCAAGCTTTGGAAGTTGGTGAGAGTAGCAAAAAGGAAACTCTGGTCCTGGAAAAAATGGAGAAAGAAGACTCTAATGCTATCCCAGGTTTGGAGGAAAGGGAATGGTGGATCTAGTTTCTCATGTTTCAGATTCACTAGCCACCACTTCAATGGATTCTACCCCTAGTGCGGCTATCCCTGTTGATTTAGTGTCTCATGTTTCTGATTCTCTTGCTAGCCCCTTCTTGGCTTTGGCCCCTCCCTATGCAAGTAATCATGGTGATGACTCTGTTCCTATGGAGGTGCTGGCCCCTATTTTGGTAAATACTACTAATGAATCTCAGAGTTTCTCCTCGAAAGATAGAGTTTTTGTTGAGGATTTAAAATTTGATGCTGATAATTCTTCTTTAGCTCCTAACACTCTGTTGGGTAGTAGTGATGAAGATCTTGCTACTAGTGAAGATCTCTTAGAAGATCAAAATGAGGGACCCTAGATGGTTCAAAAGGGGAAGAAACAAAAAAAAAAGGAGAATAATCTTATCGCCCCTAGATCCAAAGGTGTCATGATAAGAAGTAATGCTGATTGGGGAACAAAGGGTCTTAAAGTGGATGTTGGTTCTCAGAAAAACAAAAAACCAAGGTAGAAGTTCGAACAAAGATATTAGAGAAAGAGAAAGTAAGAAGGACATTGTGGATGGAAAGTAGCTAGCCATCCAGGGAGTCTGTACTCCAGTCAAAAAATGAAGTTCATATCATGTAACATTGGAGGGTTGAATCCCCCTCATAAGCAAGACATCCTCGAGAATCTGGTAAGAGACCACAAACTTGATATCATTTTTGTTCAATAAACTAAGATGGGGAAAGATAAAGTTGAAAAAAATAGAATATTTAAAAATGGTGGTGTGTTGGGCTCAAGCTCTGAAGGGGCCTTCGGGAGGGGTTGCTATTTTTTGGAATCATAATCATATTAGGGGGACAATGATTATGGAGAATCTAAATTGATTAAGCATTAACTTTGTTCATGTTAAGTCATATTTTGAATGGGTTGCTACTACTATCTATGCCCCAAACTCTAAAGCTGGAAGATCCTAGTTTTGGAAAAGGGTTGAAAACCAAAGAATGTCTTTCCAAGATCTTCCCTGGTTGGTTATTGGTGACTTCAATTGTCCTTTGAAAGAAAACAAAAAGTTTGGTGGAGTGGATAATCAGAGCCAACTTGATGGTAGAGTGGAGCTTATGGAATTTGTTAATAATCAAGCCCTTTTTTAATTTGGAGCTTCAAGGGGCCAACTACACTTGGTTGAATAGAAGAATTGGTTAGGACCTTAATCCAAGTTAGGCTAGACCGTGCATTGATTTCTAGTGCTAGTTCAAAGCTTTGGTTGTTCTTTGTCTTCACTTACGAAGATCAACTCCCGATCACTTCCCTATATGTTTTAGTGCTGACCCGCTTTTGGCTAAGGGAAACCCGCCTTTCAGATTTGAAAAAATGTGGATTGATCACCCAGATCTTGAATAGAAGATCGAAGGCTAGTGGACTATCAATATTCAGGAGATGATGATGTTTAGGGTGGTTAAAAAAGCTTCAAATTGTTAAACAGAATGTCAAGTCTTGGACCAAAGATGCTTTTGGTGATATTTTTAAATCTAAACTTTTGTTGAAAAGGGAACTTGACACTATTCAGGATACCATTCAACATTCTAGGATGACCCAAGACCTCAGGGATAACGAGGAGAGTATCCTTGTCAAGACTCATAACATTATCTCTAAGGAGGAAGATTACTAGAGATAGAGATCTAGATCAATCTGGCTTAAATGGGGACAAGAATATCAGATTCTTTCATGTGTCAGCCTCTAAACACAGAGCCTCTAATAGGATTTCCAAACTCAAAGTGGCAGCAAGGGAGGTAAGTAATGATAAGTATATCTCTATGGCTATGATTGATTTCTTCTCCTCTCTTTTATCTAAAGACTTGAATGTTCATTTGGAGAATCAAGATGTTCTTCTTGATTCTATTCCTCCCATACTTGATGATGCTACCAACAAAGCTCTAACTACTATCCCCTCCTTGAAGAAGTCAAGTATGCTATTTTTTCTTTTGAAGGTGATAAATCCCCAGTTCGAATGGTTTCCCATGCTCTTCTTTTCAAAAATTCTGGCATATTATTGGTAAGGACATTTTTAATGCAGTTTAAATAATTGTTTGGCTCAAGATCTTTGCTGAAAAAGATTAATGCTACTTTCATTGTTCTAATTCCTAAGAAGCCTGGTGCTGATCGGTGGATTCCTTCAGACTGATTAGTCTGTGTAAATTTGTGTCTAAGATTTTATCCAAAGTTATTACTTCTCAATTGCTGGCTATTCTTCCTCAGATCATCTCTCCTCAGCAAAGCGGGTTTTTTCCTAGCAGGCAGATCCTTGATTTGATTATGAAGTTCATGAGGTTATTCATTCCACTCAGATTTCTCTTAACTCTAGTTTTCTGTTGAAACTTGATCTTTCAAAGGCTTATGATCGAGTGGATTGGGATTCATTGATTAAGGTGCTGAGATCATTTGGTTTTTGTGACAATCTCCTCAAGTTGATTTTCTAGCTTATCAATACTTCTACTGTTTCTATTATGGTTAATGGATCCCCCCTCTAGATTCTTCAAACCTTCCAGGGGGCTTCGGCAAGGAGATCCTCTATCTCCTATCCTTTTTTCTATTATGGTGGAATTTCTTGGGAATTATCTCCAGCATTTAGTCTCCATTGGTTCTTTCAAGGGTTTATCTCCCTCTTCAGCCTCTAGACCTTGTTCTCATGAACAATTCATGGTTGACACTATCATCATGGGGTATTCTTCTATCCAGGAGGCAAGGGTTATCAAATAGGGTCTGTCCAATTACTCCTTAGGCTCCGGTAAAATTGTCAACTGGGATAAGAGCTCTTTATTTTTTTATCAATGTTCACCTCCTGTGGATAGGCATAATAGAATTGCTAGAATCATTGGGTGTAGAATTGATATCTTTCCTACTACATATCTTGGCCTTCCTCTAGGTCTCAAACCTCCTAATTCTTTTTGGGTAGGTATAGTGAATAGATTCAATAGGAAGCTTGCTAGTTGGAAAGGTGTGTTGCTTATTCAAGCTGGTAAACTTTAGCTCTGAAGACCTCTCTACAAAGTTTCCCCATTTTATGCCCTAGTCTTTTTAAGATTCCAGGAAAATATGCAGACATTATTGAAAGAATTTAGAGAAACTTTCTTTGATCTGGAGTTGAAGAAAAAAAGAGACTAGCTCTGGTGGCATGGGACAAGGTTTGCACTCCTAAAAAGTGGGGGGGGGGGGGGGTGGGGTTGGGTATCTGCCCTCTAAGAGTGACCAACATGGTGCTCCTGGCTAAACAAACTTGGAGGATTTTTGGGGAAAAGAGGGAATGGAATGAAATTATTCATAATAAGTATCTATATTCCTTTTCCACATTTTTTAATTTTGGAAAATAGATCTGCAAGTGTAGGGCTCATCCATTTGGAACTGTA
The DNA here is from genome assembly GCA_027943335.1 of Chamaecyparis obtusa. NCBI lineage: Eukaryota > Viridiplantae > Streptophyta > Pinopsida > Cupressales > Cupressaceae > Chamaecyparis > Chamaecyparis obtusa. The sequence goes on from BSBK01003188.1 coordinate 477,750, forward strand.
TCTAGAATGCTAAGGAGTTAGTTTTTAAAGGGGCCAAATGGATCTTGGCAATAGTCAAAGAATTAGGTTCTAGGACAACTGCTGGCTCAAAGATTCCCCTGTTATCTCTGTCCCCTCTTTTCAACCTTTCATTAATTCTTGTATTCAGAGATTTGGTTCTTGGGTCAGAGACTATAGGAGGAATGGATCGTGGATTGATCTTTCTTTAGTGGACGAAATGCTAAGGGCCTTTGATGTTGGATCTGAAGATCTGAAAGGTTAAGTCATCTAGAGAAGATGAGCTGATCTGGGGAATCCTTCCTTCAGGCATCTTCATTGTGGCCTCGGCCCTCGAAGTTCTTATGAAGCAACCTGATCCTCTTTCCCTTTTGGCTCAGGTTTGGGACAAAAAATTAATTCCTAAAATTAACATTTTCTTTTGGTTGGTCTTGTAGAATAAAATCCTTACCATTGACAACCTCTAGAAATGTGGTATGGTTCTGAGTAATAGATGTTTTCTATGTAAGAAGGAATAAGAGTTATTCTTCCATCTTTCCATTGACTGTAGCTTTTCTTAGGAGGTCTGGTGTCTTACTTTTAGTGCTGGAAGATTAACTGGTTCTTTCCTAACAACATGGTGAATTTATGTACTTAATGGAGAAATGTGGAGGTCCCATGGATAAGTAGTTGTGGAATCTCATCGCTCCTCACGTCATATGGAGATTATGGAGAGAACACAATGATAGATTTTTCAAGAATACTGAGCTCCCACCGATGGTGATTGTTGAAAAGATTAAGAGAAGCCTTAGGGAGAACTACAATTCATCGACTAGTTTTAATACTAAATTTCAATGCTAGTGTTTTTAGTGCTGGGTCCAAAAACAAAAACCCTACTCAAAGGGTTAACTCCATCTGGCTTTTTCCCCCACCTGGTTGGATTAAAATAAACTTCAATGGTGCTGTGAAGGGCAACTTGGGCCTGGTGGGTTGTGGTGGCTCGTTAGAGATGACATGGTGAATTTTCTTGCTGTCGTGGCAATTCCCATTGGGGTGCAAACCAATCACATTATGGAAGCTATGGCTCTCTCCTAACCCTTAAAATTATTAAGAAAGAGATGGCTCAGAATGTGTGGATTGAAGGCAATTCAATGAATATCTTAAAGTGCATCAATAATATCACTAAACCATCATGGTCCATTAAGGTGATTATCAAGGAAGCCCGGATAATAATTAAGTCTATTAAGCAAGTCATTATTTTTCATGCTTACTAGAAAGCAAACAATACCACTTATAAGCTATCCAACTTTGCATTTAAAAGCAAGCACATGTGATCTGGCATGGAAGTAGACAATCTCACCGTTAATTTGAAAGCCAAGTTGGCTTTTGATAGGTCTCAAAGAAAAAGGGTGGATTGGGAGTATCTCAAGAAATTATGATGATTAAGGACACATTTTAGAGAAACAAGTTAATATGATTATGGAAAGTGGTGTCTTTCCTAAGATTACTGAATGTAGACATGAGTTATTTGTTGGCTATCTTAAAGTGGCCTCATTTTTCTACAATTGGCTATTCTCTGCTAATACTATTCTGATTACTCTCTTTGATATCATGGGTGGTAGGCTTAATCAAAGGAGCTGAAGGACTGTTTGAAATGGAAAAACATGTTGGAAGTCTAGGAAAAACTCAGAAAAAGGGTGGCCTAACAACCTATATGGAATGTTTGCATGGGATAAAGATAGTGCCATGAAAGTGTTTGTTGAGGCTTGGAAAGATGGGGCGATCACTATCATTGGTCTCACTATGAACATTATACAAGAACTTATTGTAGAAGTGTCTAGGGTAAGCCTCAAGGTATCAAATTTTATAGAGATAAGACATTTTCACAAAAGCCATTCGATGTTTCCCCAAATGCAAGGTTGAAGTGCAAATTTTGCTGAAAGATTCTAGTGGCTGCTATGATGGTTTTGCTTTTAAGAAAATTTGGGTGATGGTTATGATGGTAATCATGGAATACATTACCCTTGATGGTAGGTAAAAACATGCCCATTCTTACCATTTTGTGTTGATCTATCAGTTTTGTCACAAGATTAGGGTGTCCCTACCTTTTTATATTCTTTAGTCCCTTCGCCTTAGTATTTATGTGCATAGAAGGAAAGAGAATAAACCCATCCTGCACGAGGGTATTATTCTCCTCATTGTGGAACATATTAAGTAGAAGGCCCATTTCTATCCCTATCATTTCTTCACCTAAAACCTCTGGGTTGGCTAAGAAACTTATGAGGGAGACGGTGTTAAAGAGGAGCCTCCTTCTAGGAAAAAATTAAATATGAAAAGGATGTTGGTTGGATACTAACTCTACTGCTGATAGTGCTAAAGGTTATGAGGATACAGCTAACTGACTAAGGGGAAAGTGATGCTTCAATTTCAATGTCGAATTTGACCTTAGGGGATTATGAGAACATGGAGGAGGAGGCCACTGGAACTATGGAGGCGGCGAACACTCCTATGGTCAAGAATACAATGAAGATGACAAGAAAGAGGAGGATGCGGATGGCCAGCCGATCCCTATTTTGGTGGAGTATGATATTTCTAAAGACATGATGTGCCCATTTCCCCTAAACTGGAAGTCATCATAGAGGTCAATTCAGACATGTAGAAGGATGCCCCTGTTGTGGAGAAGGATTCCCTTGCTGAGGAGAAAGATAATGTTCCTTCCTCTTCTCGGAACATTCCCTTTTCCAAAATAGTTGATATGAAAGAATGAAATGTCCAACAACTCAGAGAAGATATGGATGACAAAATTGACCCTCGCTTTGGGGTTCTTCAGACTGCAAAGGCAGCCTCTATGTACTCATTTCATTTGTTGAAATGGATTTTTCAGGAAATAAAAAAATTTGAATATAAAATGTCATTCTATTTCTGCTAAGGTTGACTCCCTGTAGGAAATGTTGGAGCTTGGTCTTGGCAACATGGACAATGATAGGAATAATAAGGTGCAAGATTTGGAAGTTAGAGTGGATATCTGGAGAATGCCATGAAGAAACATATGCAGGATAATAACATGTTCATGGCTTCTGCCATGGATTATTTTCTGTCCATCAAAGTGGAGCTAAATTCTGGTTCCCCCAGCAAGAAACCTGAGGAGGATAATGAGAATGTGGGAGATGAGGGTCCAGGGAAACACACTCGATCGAAAAAAAAAAAAAAAAAAAAAAAAATCCAAGATAGGATCCAGGAGCTTTCCAACTTTAATGTTGCCATAAAAAAGATCTTGGAGGTGAAGAAGGAAGTGGACGACACTCGTAAGGAGTTTGCCTAGCCCTTTGGGCTCCTGATGATGGCCTTTTTTGGTGTTTATTTGGTTTCGCATTTTTTTTGCTGGTGTTTGGTTTTTTGGATTTTTTTGCTAGTTGTGGTTTCTTTGTTGGGGCCATTGGTGGGTGAACAGCAAACTAGGTCCCAGTCCTATTTCTCTTTAGTATGCTTAATGATGCTATCTTTTAATCTCTAATTGTACGGGGTTTTGGGTCCCCTCCAAAACCTATTTTTTCCTGCAATCAAAAACAATCTTGAATGATTGAGGATTAGAGATCCAGACTTTGTTCTTTTAATTGATATATTTCTAATTTACATGTTATCCAAAAATTTATTGGTAAAGAAATCAGTTTGACATAAATTTTTGGCTCTTATCCACTTTATACATTTATTATCCTTGAAGAGATGTTGCTTCATAATTAAGATAGCTGACAAACACAAGAATTGAGCATATAAACATAAATGTAAGATTATTTGATACTGTATTGGACTATATGACTAATGGATTAAGGTTGGGGTCCCATGTAGGGGGGCTTCATAAAAAATAGAGATGAAGTGCTAAGGATTTTTAGGAAAACTTTAAAGTTGGTGGTCCAATGAATTTTGTAGAAGGCTCTTCAACCTAAAACTTTAAGCTCCAATATTTAAGGAAGTTGGTGGTCTCGATCATTTTCCCTTCAAATTTATTTTTTAAGAAAAATCTAAACGTAAATGTACACAAATGGAAAAAAAAATTCCTAAGCTCATAGGGAAATTTCTAGCCCCACCCCATTTCTAGGAATTCATAATTTGAAGGAGAAGATTCAAAATAATCTTGTAGAAATAAAAACATTTATACTCATAGGAACCTCATTTTCTTAAAAAGGAAAAGATCAAGCTCCTTCATGAGACCCCACCCTCGGAAACTTAGTATGTGCAGGAATATGAAATGACGATGGGCAATGTAATTTATTATAACTAATAATTGAAAAATTATAAATGCGAACATAAGTAATGTCAAGTGGATATTGAATGAGATGTTGTAAATAATTTGAAAAAGGTAATAATAATATTTTAGAAAATTTAACATAATTATATGATATTTTAGAAAAATACTACTAACTTTCAAAAAAAAAAGCATACATTATAATTTGTAGCATCTTAAGTCTAGGTTATCTTTAAAATCTTGATATACATTAAGGAAATATGACTAAATGTGGAAAATATTTTGATGAAATTATATGTAAGAAAATAATTATTATGATTTTTTTTTGTGTAACTTTTTACATTTCATATTTGAGAAATGATGAGTGATTTCAAAGTTGGATATACTTTTATTAAGAATTTCAATTTTATGCATATAGAAAATAATAATACCAACCCAATAAAATTATAATGAATTGTATATTATAATGTGAAAATCTTAGGAATCTCCTTAATAAACCTTCTCATTAGTCAATTTTATCTTAATAAATTGCCATCATCAAATATGAGGTGACAAAAATCTATTAAGACTCCTAATTTATTATTTAACTAGAAAAGATTGGTTTAGCACTCTCGAATTGAATTCAGTGTAATCTACAATAAATTTTAGAAAGATTTATCAGTTAGAAATAAAATATCCATTATGTTAATTAACTTATTTTGATTTGAAGAAAGACATACATACATACATACATACATACATACATATATATATATATATATATATATATATATATATATATGTATGTATGTATATGTATATATGTATGTGTATGTATGTGTATATATCTATCTATCTATCTATCTATCTATCTATATATGTACATATACATATACATATACATATACATATACATATACATATATATGTCTATATAATATATATATATATATATATATATATATATATATATGTATGTGTGTGTGTGTGTGTGTGTGTATATCTATGTATGTATATACATACAAACATACATACATATATATATATATATAATATATATATATATATATACATATATGCATACATATATGTACATATATGTATGTATATGTATATATATGTATGTATATACATATATATATACATACATATATGTACATATATGCATATGTATATATATGTATATATATATATGTACATATATGTATATGTATATGTATATATATAGTATATATATGTATATAAATATAAAATATATGTATATATATATATATATAATATATGTATATATATATATATATTA